>BPLQ01002818.1:0-435726 GCA_021605075.1 Caerostris darwini | reverse complement strand
GTATTCGCAATTGTATAATCTAAAGTAATTGAGCTGAAAGATCATTTTTTTTTAAATCTCAATAGCTTGTTAAATTGTAAAGGTAACATACTCATTACAATGGGGATACACCCGCTGCGATCTGACATTGCTTTCCTTTTGTTAGTCGCATCATTTTTTAATTTTAATAGTTATACTATTGATAATTTTTTGGAGGAAAAAAATAATTTCAAATGTTGATAAAGGGAAAGAACAGCGCCGAACTCTAATTAAAAAAGAATAATTATTAAAAAATGTTTTCTTTTAATTTATTACAAACCTGGAAATTTTGTCAATAACACGTTAGTTTGAATGTAGGGTCTCGATGTACCTTCTCTTCCCTCGTACAAGGTCGCAATTATATCGGTTATGAAAACATAAAGTTTGTTGCAAGAATTTATTGCACGTTTTTTAAGGATTTCCAGAAACAACCGCCATTTTAAAATTAAAGTAGCTCTAGGCGAGACAAGACATTGAAATTTGCGAAACTATTTGGATCAACATATATTGTTTATATTATTTTCGGTCGTGAACATAAGCAAATCAAGAAATAGAAACCAATTAACTAAATTTTTTTAGCTTAATTACTACTTAAAAATATCAAATTTGTATTAAACCAATGTAATAACCCGAATCAAATTCTATTTATGTATATAATAGTTTTCAAGATTTTTTTCTTTCCTCATGCCACCCACCGACAAGTTACAGTGAGTAAATGCCATGCAATGGACAGCAGAAGTTTGTGCATGCCTTGTCTATAACAGCTATTTTAACAATTAACGTAATACAAAAAAGATCTTACAACGTAACACGAAAAAGAAGTTAGTGAGTAAATTCATCCAATAGACTGCAGAAGTTTGTGCATGCCTTGTCTACATTAACTGCTAGTTTAACGATTAACGTAATACTAAAAATATGACTTTCTGGCGATTTTAAAAGGTTAAATTTGAGTGACTAGAGAGTTTGTTATATCAGGCTATGTATGGTTTTCCCTCTCTTAAGATCAAGGTCAATAGATTCCGTTTTTAAGATTTGTACTTGACATAATTTGCATATTTTACAGGTTTTTTTTTTAAATAAGCTGTGTTTTGGGTTTTGTATAAATATTAGTAATCATTCAAACTGCTATTCAATCATTCAATAGGTAGTATCGCATGTTGAAAGCTCTTCAGTTGTAGTTTTGTATTTCATTTATTTTTTACTTTATGATTTTTAAGTTTTTAATCGCATTTCAATAAATTAAGAAAAGGGAATATTTATTTATTTAATTAATTACATATTATCAATAGGATTTTATTCCATTTTATTTTTTTAATGGCATAATTTATAATTGAAGTCATTTTGATATATTTGATTTTTGTGTTGGGAAAAATATGTATAGAAAAAACTATTTTGTATAAATATTAGTAATCATTCAATGTATAGTATCGCATGTTGGAAGCTCTCAGTTGTAGTTTTATACTTCATTTATTTTTTACTTTATGATTTTTAACTTCATTTTTTTTTTTTTTTTTTTTTTTTTTTTTTTTTTTTTTTTGTAGTTGATTAATCAATCAACGACGTTATTGTGGCCTACATGAATTTCAACTTTTTTAAAATCTTAATCGCATTTCAATAAATTAAGAAAAGGGAATACTTAATTAATTACATATTATCAATAAAGTTTTTATTCCATTTTTTTTCCCTAATAATATAGTTTTCGAAATTGAAGTCACTTTCATAAATTTGATTTTTTCACTCTACGAAGAGTCTTCGCCAACATAGTCTTCGTGTCAGTTTTAATATATAATGTAAATGAATCTTTTTAGGAAAATAACAAAAACTCGTTTTTATATATATATATGATAAGTATCAGACTTTAGATTAAAATCTCACACATGAACCGCCTTATTAACTTCATATTTTTCTAATTGGTTAATCGGTCAACAACATTATTGTGGCCTACATGAATTTCAATTTTTTTAATACGTTTCTTCTAATTTTTTTGTGCATGTTAATAGTCACTCGATAGTTAAGTATGTGTAAATGCATTAATAATAGTTTGCTATCGGAATTGGAGATTTTTCGGTGAAGCATTGGGAAGTTTTCGTTAACAACAATTTCAAAACCTTAACATTTTGCCAAACCGGTGATACCACAGATTCAATATTTATAAACTCAGTTGTCCGATTTTCAAAGCAAGGCTTTTGTTCGCCGATTTGTGGCCACCCCGAGTGGTTCATAAAGGGGACGACCCGCAAAAGCGCGCCCCTTTTTTCATTCAATTTAATGAGCTTCTTATTATTTTTGAATTCTTCCGTGGAGTGGCAGAGTCTCATCGGGGCCACTGCCTATGTTATTTTGAGGGCGCTGTGTAGAAAGGGGGAATGTGATGACTGTACATCATTGGGAAATTACGTGAGCAAGTTATTTTTAAAACATCGCGGATATTTGCCAGAGATGCTGGGCGGGAGGGAGGAAACTCTTCTCTTCCCCCCTTCAACCCGTCCGCCGTTCCAATTTCGCAGACACTTTTCGACCCGCACCCGAAACAAGCGGTGTTCAAACGAGCAAACGTTATTAAGCGACCCGTCGGAAACTAATCAACGCCGTCGATGGCTCTTCCCTGAAACCGCGCCACAAGAAGCAAAGTTGAGTGTGGCGTCAGTCCCGATGCTCTCTTAAAAGAGCTTCCTTCACTTCTGCGACAGAAATCTCTTTTCGGTGGGAAAAGACTCATTGCTATGAAAAGCCAAACGGGTGAGGACGGCCTTAAGTCACCTACAGGAGCGGTTCTCTCTCAAGACAAGCAAGACGCCGACGATACGGAGGATGACGAGGATGAAGATCGCAACGCCACGGTCACAGTGGCGGATCTGTGTTCAGCTTCCCATGAATTTGAATGGCTGAGTCCCAACTCTCAAGGACCTATCTTTTCTCGTCATGAGAAACAAAGCGAAGACGCTAGCTATTCGGAACTGAATCCAAGTGTGCCTCGAGCTGCGTCTACAGAGGATCAAGGGTTGCCCTCTTGTCAAGTGTCCCCGGCTCGATCAGTTCATGGCCGGCATCACAAACCTCCCACACCTATGTGGCCAAGACGCCCGGATATGATTGACCACATGAGAATGTCCCCCAATCCCTACAGCGAAATGCATGGTTGTAGACGTCATCTATCACCGATGCGTTCTTCGTGGTGTTGTCCTTCGCCTCCTCCTCCTCATGCCGTTTGCGTCCACCATGGGGGAAGTATGCTGTCTGGTATGGACATTGTCCCTTACAATTATGATTTTTACGGGAATGAGATGGCTTATTTTGCTTACCATAACTGCTCATGCCTTCCCCCAACTGGTCATCATCATCATGAGTCTCATACTTGGTGTCGCAATGCCGCCTCCCCCCACCATGAGATTGTTCGAAGAGAGTCTTCCTCTCCCTGTGCCATGCACAGGCCGTGTCAAGGCTACGGACGGCGGTCACGCTCATCCACTTCTCGCAAAAGGGATTGCTCACCTTCTCCCCGCTACTCGCCAGTGCCCACTGATCAGGGTCCTACTGCTCGCCAAGAACAGTGGCAGGTTAGTCCACTTTGCATGCCTCATTAAGAGTCCGATTCATTCGTAAACTTTTTTCAATTTAATTTAACTCATACCCATCTTGTTCTTTCAAATATATTTCATATATATATTTTATCCCTCTCTTTCAAATATATTTCATATATATATTTTATCCCTCTCTTTCAAATATATTTCATATATATATTTGATCCCGTTCTTTCAAATATATTTCAGATTGATTTATTCATAAAATGTTCATTCGATCGAAATGTATAAAGACTGTTCATACATTTATTACGAATGTCGTACATATTTTTATGACATTAAAATCATTTGACCCTGAAAATTAATAATTCATTTAACTCAAACTTATTTAATACTAGCTGAAATGACCCGACATAGTCCTGATCCAGTAAATAACATATTTAACTTCTGTAGTGAAATTATATATGAATTAATTTTTTAATTTCATCTCAATTGAATATTTCATACTTCTTAGCGAACATGAATAAGGATGTTGAGTTATAAACAGAGGTGGGGCAGCCTGCCAAAACATTTCAGATTCCCGGCTTCCGAGTTGGATTTTTATACTAACTCCTAAATTTGCATGATTTTATGTAATATGATCTTTACTAGTAGATTTAGAAGAAATAATGAAATAAATTCAATGAGTTTATGGAAAAAACTTTTTTTACATATATATGATAAAGTATTTTTTACATCTTTAAAGGTAGTAATATAAAGGTAATATTTGTAGGTAGGTAGTATTTGCACTAATTTAAGGCATTCATGTTTTCTAAATTTTGTTTACAAAAAATGTATGTGTCATTTAAAATATAATAGTACCCAAGTATTATAGAATGGCTTAAGACAAGCAAAAGAAAATTGTACTCAAAAATGTTTAAACACAAAGATGTTATATTTGTAATACATTAAATGATATATTTTCTTAATAGAGTAGCTTTTATAAGATCTTTTTCCTTGTTTATCCAAGATAGTCTCAATACTTACTTCGTATGCTGCTAAACAATAATTGTATTTGCTACTGGTTGTATTATTAAAGAATACAATTGAATTTCCTACTTAACATTTAAAATTAAATGTTAAAGAGGAAATTTTGAACTCCCACTCCTTGCTCCAAACCTTGTCTTCCCTACCTCTGGTTATGAAGTTTATTTACTCTTCGGAATTGTTGAAAGATAAGAGATTCTTGCTATAAATAGTTTGGAATCGCTATTCGCAAGTGAAATCGCTTCAGTTAATATATTTTGACATTTATGATTGATTATTTGACTGATATCGGATGCGTAGCCGAAAATGAAAGAAAAAAAAAAGTCTTATTCTTTGTTTAATTAAATAAAAAGAGTACTTTTTAGAACACGTTTAATATATTATAACAATGTATTATAATAATATATTTCAATTAGTGTTTAATAGTAATTTAAATTTATTAAATATTAATACTTAACTAATTTTGGAATAATAAAATTTATCGATTTTATAAATTTACGATACCTCTCCCCCTTTCCTTTTTATGGAATTATTTTGAATCGCGAGTATCGGACTTCATTGAAATTTTTTTCAAACGACTTATCGAATTAAAGCATATATATATTTAATATATATATATATATATATATATATATATATATATATATATATATATATATATATATATAGCCAACGGCCGTACCATGGTGAATATACCGGTTCTCGTTAGATCACCGAAGTTAAGCATCATTGGGCGCGGTCAGTACTTGGGTGGGTGACCACCTGGGAACACTGCGTGCCGTTGGCAAATTTGGGACCTGAATGGCCGAGTGTCTGGCGCTCGGTGCCACAGGTTTCGGGTTCGAATCCCGGCGGTGCCATGGATGTTTGTAGTGGTTCGGAATCCATTTTAAGCCGTAGGTCCCGGTCTTCTATGACTGTAAGAGCGTCATGGAGCAAAAGTCAGGCTTCTACCTACGGGTGCTCCATCACAACAGAAGCTGCTTCCTTCCCCTTCAATCATGAGTCCATATGGGCTTGTGGGCTTGGCCAGCCAAGTGGGATAAGAAACAAACAAACATATATATATATATATAAAATTTGTTTGGAAAAAAATTTCAGTGAAGTTTGATACTCGCAATTCAAAATAATTATGTAAAAAGGGGGGGGATCCAATATATTTATATAATCAATAAATTTCATTATTCCTAAATTAGCTAAGTATTAATATTTAATAAATTTAAATTACTATTAAACACTTATTGAAGTATATTATAATACATTGTTAGAATATATTCAATGTGTTCTAAAAAGTACTGTTTTTAATTAATTAAAAAAGAACCAATAAGAATTTTAATTTTGGCTACGCATCCGATATCAAATGTCAATTTTTCGAATATATGCATTTCTTCGGAAAATTGTGTTTCTGATGCAGCAATTGAATATGACATGCGGAAATTTATTTTTTGAGATTGTGTTAGAAAAATAAAATAAAATATGCGTTTTATTTACTATATCAAATATTTAATTTACGATCAATGTTAGTATACAGGATCATATTTAATTATCTGGTTATAAAATATTAATATGCAGAAAAAGTATTGCAACTGCAGGTTGATGTAGAATCAATATGCTTCATTGCATCTAGAACATTTTATGAGTGCAGAGTTTTTGAATACTTCAACTGAGAAATAGATTTTGTTCACATTTATGAAAATTGTTCGCTTTTATTTTTTTTACCTGGATATATAGGCTGATAAATTTTCCTATTTTCAATTTTTAAGTTTTTTAACTTATTATTTTTTTCTCCGATCATGAATATTTCTCCAGAAACACTTGCTTATGAAGGAAAAAAATTAAGTAACAATAAAAAATTTATATTTACTAGTTTTCAATGAGGTAAAATCAAATAAAAAAAATATACTAAAGTAGAAAATAATTTATGTAATTTTGCTGTATTAACTATGAGTGTAACGTAAAAAATAAAAATAAAGCACCGTGGAGTGTAGAATCCGCAGCCTTCATGTTGTTAGCGCGTGCTTTTAACCACTATGCCACGAAATCACTAGATAATGCAGTTCTTAAAACATTTAAAATTTTCCAAACTCGAAAATAATTTACAGTTCTGCTACTTTGGCCAATAAATATTCTAATCATGACTGACTTGCAGTAAAAATTTCAATGAAATTCGTAATTGACAGTTCATGACATATCCTTGTAAGTTTTATCAAACTATTTCATTATTCCTAATTTTATATGAAATGGTAATGGTGGTTGACTTTTTTGGGAATCGACGTAGATTGCTTTCAGATATTTTCATCCAGATCATAAATAATAGAAATTTCAAACATTGGAATTTCTCGTTTCCCAGTTGTTTTCCTAATAATATTCAAATAACTTAAAAATCATCTCACAAAAGCTTTTTGTATTCATTATATTTACTTCAGTTTATTTAAGAAAGATGCTCAGGGGTTAAGTACATGGACTGTACCATAATAGATTTACTCAGAAATATTATGTGTGGTATTAAAAAACGCTTTCTTTTTAAGTTACTGCTATAAACAAATTCACTTTCTTCAGAAAAATATGAAACCAGTTCTTTTTCACAGTGTTCGTATCATGAAAATTATTTTTCAGCTGACATCAACGTTTGGCTTTTTAGTTGTTATCGAAGAAACTCCATTTGTTCTTCTGGCAAATTTAAAACTTATCTTAAATTGTTAAGTTAATACTAATTAAATGTTGTTGGTGTACTGTGATTTACTTCAGGTTTGCTGACATGTTGTGTCTTACTTCCAATACAATTCTGATATATATTTACCTTCTCTAATACAGAAATGTTTTATAAGGAAAAAAGTAGAAAGTTATAAGTTATGTTTAAGGCTAATGATATATTGCGATATGTAATGCCACGTTGGTTGCATGAGTGTGTTTCATTGGAACAGCAAGGGGGGATGCTTTTTACCCTAATGTCCATGGTTTCAAAGGTTCAACACAAATCTAACGAATTTAATCAATTGCTTGTTAATCTTGATTCTCTAATTTATTTTCAGAATAAGTATTTTGTATGCCTTTTTCAAAGCTTGTGATATCCTGTCTATATTTTAAACAAAATTACCACAAATGTAACAAAATATGAATAGTGACATACCGCCAAGTATACTGTTAAAATAACATGTCTAGAATGCAAAACTAGAATTGAAAGCCTACTTTCTGATGAATTAATTGTTAAATTAATCAATTACTTATTGGTGTTGAAAATTATGAAAGAATTCAGATTTTTTTTTTTTTTTTTACTTTCTCTAAATATAACCAAAACAAGATAAAAAATTTAAATTTTATCACTTATATATATTCAGTATTCTGTAAAAATTTTATGTTTCTTAAATATTCTAAAACATTTTTTATTAGTAGCACTATTTGTGGTCTATTCAAACACTTCTTAAAAATATTTTTAAAAAAATCATGTATGGATATTGCATTTCTTTACCTTGATTTGTTGAATTTTTTTTTTTTTTTCAAACTATACTCTTTAATATGTCACACCTCACACTGTAGATATATTACTTGCATCTGTACTTACCATGTCTTTAGTATTTTCATGAAAGCGAATATTTCCGTTCCCCCCTCCACCAATTTCTATCCTTTATTGTTCCACTGACTTTTATCAATAAAATGAAGGCTCTGTAAAGCATAAGAGTCAGAGTAATATTTTTAATTGTAAAATAAAATTAGTTATATTATAAAGCAGTTAAGAAATTCAATAAATAACTATATATGCCTTTCTTTCTCAGCACTTAATAAATTTTTCAAATTCTATTAAAAGCTTGTAGGTTCACATGCTGTTTATCTTGAATGATAACATATAACGCAGTATTTTACTGTATCACACATGTCATGTTGGATATTTAATCTAGTTTAAGTTTTTCCATTGTTGTGATAATTATAATTTACTGAAATAAATTATACCAAATAAAAATAATACTTCCATAATTTATTTTGAGGGCAGGCTTCTCTCAAGAAACACTAGAATTTTCTAAAATCTAATAAGAAATTAGGTTTCCATTTATAATTGGAGATACAACTATTACTATTAATTTCTTGCTTATTTTCATTAAAAAAAAAATTAGAATTGCCTCTGTAGATGATTAAAGGTGAATTCATTGAACTTTCTTTTCATTATCCACAAATTGATGCATGATTTAACAGGTCAGTGACATTAAAGGTAATGTTTTTCTCATCCAAGCTTACAGACCTCCTGAACCAAGAGCACAGTCTCTAGCCCCAACCCCTTCCCCATTAAGAACCCATACTCGAAAATATCCTAAAAAGCCACATAATGAGTTTTTCTTTTCTTAATATTCAGTTATATTGCCTGTTAATTTTATTTATTTTTTAAATTGCATTTGTAAAAAGTACTTTCAATTACTGATTAATACTTCCATTTTCATTTTAAACTTTTCCTTTCATTGAATTACAGATTTTTGAAGTTTAGAAGACTAATATGTATGCAATTACTATTTTATGGATTAAAAAATTGAAAATGCTACAATTTCTTTTTGTTACATTATTTATATCTGTTTTAAATTGGATCATTATAATTAAATGCATTATCAGAAATGCTTGTTACGAGTTATGTGTTACAGAAATATGTTACAGCTTCAATATGAATTAACAATATTTATATCATTAATATAATAAAGAAATGTTTTTCTTGGATAGATATAATTAATATATTAAATAATTGTTTTTCCACTACAAACTAGAGAAGGACTGGGATTTTTTTCTTTAGAAATTTGTTTTAATATTAAATTTTCTTTGTATAATATTGATTGATTTAGTTTTCATTTATGAATATTTGGAAGTTACTATTATATTTTTTAAAAAATGAAAATACTTTATTTACTTAAAAGCTAGGCTTAAACTGAAATTTTGTTTAGCCTTTTCTTTATTAGTTAATACATATAATTTTATTTTGTGACATTAATACATTTTAAAAACTAAAAGACATTATTCCATCTTTTACTTTCTAAACAAGGTTTCTATGTAGTAAATAACATTATTTAAAAATACTTAAATATACCAATACAGAATTTTTTTTTTTTTTTTTTTTTTCTTTGAAATTGTTGCCATATAGCTGTTTAAAACTAATGTTTCATTTATCTTTGTTCAGTTTAAATTTGTAGCATTATGTTATGGATAATAAGTATTGATTTTATCATTTTTTATCTTTACATTAATATCTTAAATCGCTTGCTATTTTGAAACAATTTTTTGTTTTTTATTATTTTTTTACTTGCAATGCAAAATTATTTTTCTGCTCATTGAGCTCTTCACGGATTATTTCTTTTAAAATCATTATTTAAAAATACTCGGGTATGTCTCTATGAACTAACTGCTATAAATTTAAATATTGTCGGTTTAACTTGATCTGTAATTAATGCCTGTTGCATCAGTTTTTATTATTATTTTAATTAAATTATAAATAGTATGTGTTGCATAAACAATAAACATAATTTTAAAAATAAAAATATTTTTATCCTCTTGAACTTCACTGTCTATTGATTTGATATACTTTATTTTATTTAAGAAGAAAACCTGTGCTAATTATAAATGTGTTATATTTCAGATTCCTGTACCTTCAGAAGATACTACTAACAATTTGCAAAAGGTTCATCATTTGGAAAGTGATAAGAAAAACTTAATTTTGCATGTATGTTATTTAATTATGAGTCTTTGGGAAATATAGGATATTTTATTACATATGCATTAATATGTCTAAATTTTCCAGGCAAGTGTTTTGTCTGATCAAGTTGAAGCTCAAGCTGATAAAATCAATGAGCTGGAGAGATTATTAGATCAAAAGAAAGAAGACTTGTTGCAGTTAGAACAGAGTTTACATCAAGTAAGAATATTTTTGTAATTTAATTGGCAATTTATTTTGTTCTATATAGACATTTCAAAAAAAAAAAAAAAAAAAAAAACTTTATGTAGACTTGATAATAATTGTGCACTTTCAAGTAATTAGTATCATTTTAACTATTAATCGGATTTTGTGCATGTGTGTTTTTTTTTTATTTTTTTTTTTTAAAATATTATTTTGTTGCTTATAAAATAAGTTATATCTTTAATATTATAACGAATAATCCAATTTGTAGTTCAAACATATAAGATATTAAAAAGTAAATTCAAATTACAAATAAAGTTTTTACATGCTATTAAGTATGAAAATAATCATAACATATGCTTTTAACAAATTACTTGCATGTTTAAAGGAAAATAATAATCGTATACAGTATGTTATAGAGAAAAATTTTAATTTTTCTATTTTTTCTTTGATAATCTCATTTTTTATATAATTTGGTTGTTACAAGCAATCATAATGTTCATAAGTAAAATAGACGATCGTCTTTTCAACTATTGTAAACTTAAATTTTTAATAATTTTCCAATTTTGAGAAGTTATTTTTATCACTTGTCCTAGCTATTGCACTACAGCAAATAAAAAAAAATCTTCAGCCAATATACTTTGTTTAATATTTCCAGATTTAACATTAAAGGAAAGTCTTATCAAAAAGGATAAAATGTTTCTGTAATATTTCTGTAGGTTAGATTTTTTTTTCCTCTCGCTCTTTATCCAAAAACTATGTATAATTAATTTTTTTTAGGAAGTATTAGCTCGTTCTTCTGTCGAAAACAGTAAACTTGAGCTCATGACAGAATTGTCCAATTTAAGACTTCGCTTAACTGCTGTAGAAAGGGATAAAAAAGAAAGTGAAGAAAGATGCAGAAATTTAGAGGTAAAGTTTTAATTACATATATAATTTATTAAATTTTTTATTTTATACATTTTTTGTGGTAGTACTATATATATATATATGAAATATGAATTTCCAAGGATATTTAATAACTTTATTATGAAAGCAATTAAATATGTTGTGATTATTAATTTCTAATGCTATTAAATATCTTTGAAATGATAAATTCTTAAAAATCAAAAGATGATGTAGGTAGCTATTTAAATAAAATTGTAATACTTGGTAAGTATTAACCAAATTATTCTTTTCATCCTTCCTTCCTTTTTTAAATGAATCTTAAACTCATCAGAACTGAGATAATAAATTTTTCTTATGTGACATTTTATATTGATATGCCATATCTAATGTGAATAATTTGTGGCTGCTTTGACTTTTTTTTCTTTCATAGTTTTGTACTCCCCCCCCTGCAGAGATGAGATCTCTCTTTAAAATATATGTAAGCTCGAACAGTTTTTCTAGTGTCAAAATACAGTAGTCCCTTAATACACTGAAGTGACAAAAGTCATGGGATACCTCTTAATATCGTGTCGGCCCTCCTTTCGCCCGGCGAAGTGCAGCAACTCGACGACTTCTGCAGGAATATTGTTGATAGGATTCTGCAGGAATATTGAGCCATGCTGTCTCGATAGACGTCCATAATTGTGAAAGCGTTGATGGTGCAGGATTTTGGGCACGAACAGACCTCTCGATGATGTCCCATAAATGCTCGATGGGCGATCTAGGTGGCCAGATCATTCGTTGGAATTGTCCAGAATGTTCTTCAAACCAATCGCGAACAGTTGTGGCCCGGTGACATGGCGCATTGTCATCCATAAAAATCCCATCGTTGTTTGGGTCCATGAATGGCTGCAAGTGATCTCCAAGTAGCTGAACATAAGCATTTCCAGTCAATGTTCGGTCCAGTCGCACCAGAGGACCAAGTCCATGCCATGAAAAAACAGCCCACACCATTA
Organism: Caerostris darwini; assembly: GCA_021605075.1. NCBI lineage: Eukaryota > Metazoa > Arthropoda > Arachnida > Araneae > Araneidae > Caerostris > Caerostris darwini. The sequence goes on along the minus strand of BPLQ01002818.1, from coordinate 423,412 downwards.
CGGAGCCACCACCAGCTTGAACAGTGCCTTGCTGACAGTTTGGGTCCATGGCTTCGTGGGGTCTGCGTCACACTCGAACCCTACCATCAGCTCTTACCAACTGAAATCGTGACTCATCGGACCAGGCCACGGTTTTCCATTCATCTAGGGACCAACCGATATGCTCACGTGCCCACGAGAGTAGCTGCAAGCGATGTCGTTCTGTCAGTAAAGGCACTCGAGTCGGTCTTCTGCTGGAATAGCCCAAGAAAGCCAAATTTCTCCGCACAGTTCTAACAGACAAGTCCCTTGTACGTCCCACATTGATTTCTGCTGTTATTTGACGCAGTGTTGCTTGTCTGTTAGAATTTACGACTCTTTGCAGACGTCGCCGGTCTCGGTCGTTAAGTGCAGGCGGTCGACCACTGTGCTGTCCACGGTGGGATGTTATGCCTGAAATTTCATACTCTCGGCACACTCTTGACATAGTGGATCTGGGAATGTTGAATTCCCTAACGATTTCCGAAATGGCATGACCCATGCGTCTAGCTCCAACTAACATTCCGCGTTCAAAGTCTGTTAATTCCCGTCGTGCGGTCATCATCACGTCAAAACCTCTTTACATGAATAACTTAAACAGAAATGAAAGTTCTGCGAAAGCACTGCGCATTTATACCTGTTCTACGCGATGCTACTGCCATCTGAAAATTTGCATATTGCTATCCCATGACTTTTGTCACTTCAGTGTATATTGCACCATGTTGTATTATGTTTTTTGTTTAAAAGAATCAACTCTTACAAAGTCGTGTCATCCTTCCACATTAAAAACCTCTAAATCTGGCAGAAGAAATATATTTGTAGGTACCAAGATTAAAGCAAAAAAAAAAAAAAAAAAAAAAAAAAAAAAAAAAAAATAGAAGACATCTTAGAAATACAAATAATAATGCTTCTTGGAAGTTTATTTAATTTGTTATTGCTTCTGATTGGCTTTTATACACCAGTGTATATAAAAGGACAAAATATTTTGCCCTGTAAAAACAAAGTTATTTTCCATTATCTGCAATTTCCATAAATTCCATTTATTTTGAAAAACCTTTATTTTCTCTGAAATAAAAGCAGATTTAAGTGAAGTTTTTTTAAATCAATATCTGATAATACCAGAACTCTAAATTATATGCAGTGTTCTATAATTAATACAAAGAATTTCTGATGTTTTTAACTATCTAATACATGCATTATAGGCATAAAATTATGATATTTTATTACTCATTTTATCAATTTTAAGTGGCATCCGTAAATTTATGTTTTTATATTGTATTTTAATCCATGAAAATTGATGTTTTGTAAAAAAAAAAAAAAAAAAAAGAGGGGGAGGGGCATTATTCTGTTCGTGAATGGCCATTACATTTTAATCATTTCAATTTTGTAAATGTAATATTTTCATAATTCAGTTAGTAAGTTTAGAAATGCTATACAGTTTCTTGTTCAATTTCTTGTTTACTAATAATTTTTTTTTCTCATTTGACGTAGAGTGAATTAGCTTCATTTCAAGCATGTCTCATTGATCGTGAGGCTGAACAGGCTATCCTAAAAAAGAAATTTTCATGCAGTAACACTCATAATATTACAAATAATGAAAGTAAGGATTCATTGCCTGTTGTTAATTATTTTATTTTCATAATAAAAAAAAAATTGTATTATTAAAATGAGGAAAAATAGATATTTTTTTTGTTGCTAACCATATTTACCAAAAATTTGCAACATGATGATCTATGAATACAATGATTCCAAATGTGACAAAAAGTAGAACAATATTGCCCAGAAGTAATTTCTAAAGTAAAACATAGAAACCGAATGATCTGAAGACTGCATGTTAACTAATACTGGAGGATAAATCTTTATTAATGAAGGTTGAAGGAGGGGTCATATGTATTTCAGCTTGATATATACATATAAAGTTGAAATGCATAAGGCTGCTCACTCATGTGTATATATTTACACACACAATCTAAAAAATTATGCATAATTTTTCAAGATTCTTGTTAATTACCATTAAAGATGCAATTTAATTCAGTGCTTCTCAACTGGTGTGCCATGAATGGTCTGGAAGTGTGGTGAAAACTTTAACTGCACTGTTAGAAAATATGACGTTTTAAGAAATTTTCTCAACAGATTAGCAAATTCAGATGTTAGCATCTATTGCCATTTAATTGATTTTCTTTAAAGTTCTGATGAGAAAATGTTGGAAAAACATTTTTTATTGGACAAAGAACTTCAATAATCAACACCTTGTGAAGTAGCCTTTAGTGATAATTAAACACTTTGATGCAAATAAAATTTCTTGGAAAAAAATTACATGAGCTTTGCGTACTGATAGTGTAGCTGCAATGTCAGGAAAGATCAAATACTTATCTTTAAAGTTCAGTTTGATAACATTACTTTATTTGCAGAGAAAGTCTCATGTCAAATGGTTTAGTTCTAGAATTTAAACTTATAAAAATGGTGAATGTGTTGAAGAGTAGACCACTTCAATCTTGTGATCTTTTTTGTGGTTAAATAAGATGAGATCATAATTGATTTATGCTTAAATTTGTTGCCTATCAAAAAGGAGAATCTATCCAAAGTTTGAATTAAAAAAACTGGAAAAAAACATTTTGAGAAATTTTTTCTCAACATTCAGCTGAGTTGGGAGAAACTTATTGCCAGTGAAAAAGGGCTTACTTAACTGACTTATCTGAATATGTAAATTAAATTCATTAAAAAATTCAAGGACCTCTTGATACTTTATCAACTTCTACTGACAAAACTAATGAATTCATAATTAAAATTCAACTTAAAATGTTGGTAAAAATGATTCTCATGAAATGTTAATTGATGCTGTCATTCTAATCCTAAAAACTAGTAGACCATGTGCATCAACACCTATGCATTCTTAAGAGAAAGTTTCGACACTGCTTTTAATTAACAGATGCAAAGAAACTTGATTGGGTTTGAAATTCACTTGCATCTTCATTGAATCACATGGCATTTGATTTATCAGTGAAAGAAAACAATGAGTTTTTAGACAGAGTTTTTGTATCCGAGTAGTAGTGTTGTAGTTGAATGTAAGAATGTACCACTTTCTGAATTATGGGCAACTAAAAAAATGGACTTCCCATCCACAAAAACGCTATAAACATTCTTTTATCATTTGCTGCAAATTTCATTACAGTGTATCTGTTATGTTCTCTATCAAGAACTTAAGATGAGATTATTTTTTATTTATAATTTTACTTTTCTAATATCATATTAGTTTTATAAAATAGGTTCCATTATAATAAGTTATAAAATAGTATTCTAAAAATTTAATCATATTTTCACCTAGTCAAATCTGATAATTTATTGTATACTTACAAGGTGGGCAATACTATGAAGAGGTAAACAGCGCCTTAATTGATTTGAAATATTGCTCTGTCACTCTTGCATATTTTTAAAGTTAAATTTTTATTATTCTAATAATGATTTTTCTATGGTTATTTATTTAACAATTGATTAATCTTCTATATGTTTAAATTAAATTAGTTTCAGATTTTAAAAAAAATTATAGCTTTTGGTTTAAGAAATTTATTTAAAAATTGTTATTTTAGAATACACACTCTTATGAGACTCTTACTCTCCTTTTTTTTCAATAATCAAAATTAATAAATAATAAGTCAAATTCTTAAATTAGGTTCCGAAATTGAAAAGCTCCGTTCTGCATTGGATTCTGTGATTGTTTCAAATGATGAAAAGGTATTTGTCTTAAAAGCATGTATGTAAAATGCAAATTCATGCCAATATTTTATTCTTTAAATATATTAAAAAATTTTATTTGTTTTTATGATGTATGAAATTGTCTTTAAACTATGCTGTATTAAATATTCATGTAAAATAAACATATAGGTAAAGAATTCAAGTTTGAAAATTTTATTTTATACATTTTAATAAAAGTATTTCAATAAATTCCACAATTTTTTTCTTTAATTCTACATGTATATTACTTAATTATTTTATTAATGTATGTTACTTGGCTATTATCAGTTTATAATGTAACATATAATTATCCTCAGGACCAAAAAATTGAGGACTTGCGATCATCTTTAACAAAGTACAAGAAACTTCAAGATATAGTTTTATCAAATCACAATAAAAGTATGTATGATTCTGAGATACAGTTTTATGTATTTATTTATATATTAAATTTAAGTATCTGGTCACATCAAAAGTAAAAGCTTATCATAAATGCTATAAGTATTAATTTAATTCGTAAATGATGCTTTTCTGTAACAGAAATTGTAATCAAATTCTTCTGTGTTGAAGATTTTACTGTTATTTAAATTGCTTTGATAAAAGGTGCATATATAAGTTACTTAAGAATGAGAAGATTATGTCCTTGTTACTTTGATGTGATGCAAATTTTGTTAATAAGAAAGCTGCAAATTGTTTTATTAAATCTTATTAATGGGTATAATTACAGTTTAAATTATTTAGTATTATATGATCATCCTTTTCAAGTATGAATAAGAGTAAAATTCCTATAGTATTGTTTAATCATTGTACCTGTTTTTAATGAAGTCATAAATACATATTTGAAACATCTCTATTTAGATTAAATTAAAGAAATATTTTTATACTGATTAATTCAATCAGGCAGAAAAAAAAATGTACCTAGATAAAAGATAAGGATTTCTCTTGAAATTGCTTTTATTTCTTTTATATGTATATGAAACAAAAAGACATTTTTCTGTTTTGTTATGCTTATAATTTTTTAGTTCATAAGCAAAGTCAAAAACATTGTATAAATTATTTTAATATTTTTATTTACTTTGTCATTTTTATTGTGCTTGTGATTCTTTGTTTTCTTTTTTTTCTAATGCTTTCATCAATATTACTGTTCAACACATTCATAGCTACTCTGCCTGGTCGTGTAATTTTTGTGCAAATTATTTGTTTTCTGTTTGTTATTGTGCTCTCTTTTCTTTATGTAATAATCAAAATATAATGGAAATTTAATTTATCTAGTATTTTAAATTATTTGAATGATTAAATAACAAAATATTTATCTTTTCTAGTTACTGACACATCTGCACCTAAAGCCAATGCTTTAGATACGGAATCTGTTTTAAATTCTTTAAATAGTGATGTTTTAAAGGTGAGTTTATGTTTTTGCATAATTATTCTTGCTATGCATATTACACCAATTATTTTTCATTTTACTCTTTGAATAGTATTTTATTTTTCTTTGCAATTAGAATTTTTACTCACTATTGTAACTTTATTTTGTTTCTAGAGATCACTTGATTCAAGCACAACAAAATCACATATACTACCATCTACTGCAAATACTTCTCCAACTTCTCAATTTAATAAGCCCATCCCTTCTCATTCTTCCCCAAAGATTTCACCAAGTTTTACATCAAATGCATCTGCATTCCACAGATCCAATAGTGTAGAAAACTTAAGTCTTCCACCTATGGTACTTTATCATTTTCTGTTTAATTCTTTTTTTTTATTTTTTTATTGGTCTATATATATTAACATTTGGTTAAACAATATTACTGATTTTCATGCTGTTTTCCTCTAATTTACTATCACCATATCTATTTTTATTTTAATGCTTTGACTATCCTAATTTTAATTAAGTCATATATATTTTATATAAAGTAGTTTATAAGATTAAAAACTATTTTGTTTTCCAAGTATTATTTATCAGCATTTTTAACATATTAAAATTGTAGAATTTTTTTTTTTTTTTTTTTTTTTTTTTTTTTTTTTTTTTTTTTTTATTGTACAAATATCCATTTAATTATAACTTCAAGAAAACTACCAGGAACAACTTGTCCATTCTCTGTGAATAACTAATTTTAGACTAATGAAATTTCAATGTTCTTGTCAAATGTTTTGCAACAACATCTTCATTTTATTATTTAAACAAAAGAGGAGTTTTAAAAGCTACATTTGTTTTTCTTATGTTAAACTGTTTGTGAGTTGGCATTAGAACTATTTTTAGATGCGGCGATTTTAATAGGCATGCTTATTTAATATTTGATTGAATACTTCTTAATCTTAGTTTAGTCAAAATGTTTGTGAACTAACAGGTAAAAATACATCTTTTTTAAAATTCAAATTTGTACAATAATTAATTGAGGCTACAGAGATCACTTCAGTAGTGGATTTCAATTCAAGAAACACTGATTCATAATTATAAATGCATGAATAATAAAGTTGTAAATAGCTTACCTTGATTTTTATTAGTTTGTAGCCTTAGAAAATATAAATACAAAAATAATTTTCCTTTCAAAATAATGTAAGTTATATTAATAACATATTAACTTGCATGATAAATACCAAGATTGACCATTTTCACATCAATCGCCTTTAATACGAACAAAAGCATAGTTCTTATTTGTATAGATATTATAATTTATTTGTTATACTTCAGATCTAAATGTCAGCCATGACTATTCTAGTGTTATATTTTTACTATTGTAAAATTTACAGCGCCCATCAGACTAAGCAGGTGTTTATCTCATTAAAATTTATGCATAATTCTATCCTCTCAACTTGTTTTCCGTTCTGTATAATTTTTTAAATTTGTATTTTAAAGCTATATATGAATTTTTATTTTTAAATATTAAATTGTGCTTTTACTAGTGTTAAACAATAATTTGTAAAAATTCTGTTGTGCATTTTTTAGTAATTCTTCTGTATGTAAAATTTTAAGAATACCTATTTAAATCGTATTGAATTTCAGGTAGTTGCACCTAGCAATCAATATGGTACAATGCCTCGTCAGACTGGTTCTCAAGTTTTACAGCAATTACAAATGCAATTAAATGAACACGTAGCAAATTCAGGTACAGTGACTTTGAATAAAACTGAATTGCCAGGAAGTGACAACAGTCTTAAAGGATGCAATAAGAATGTGAAAAATACTGGAGGACATGGTGGAAAAAGTTCTGGGGTTTCCTTCGGTAAAGGCTTTTTTAAATTAAGATCTGGAAAACGAAGTTCAAGTGAACCCTATCTAGGTGATGGTTTGGGTTTAAATTTCATATGGCTGCTTACTTTCAATTAACTGCATGCTGCTGATGCCTGCATTCAAGCATTTAAATAATATTTCATTAAATACAGATTGTTATTGTAATAGTTTTAAAAACACAGTTTATAAAAAAAACGTAAAGATAGAATTCTGTCATTATTATAAAATCAGGATACTTCTGTCACTTTTCATGCAATTTTAAAAATCTGTTTAATAAGAAAAATAATTGCGTCTCTTGTTAATGAAATAATTATTAGTTTCAATTATAAGTACAGGCATAGTACAAGACCTCTAGAATTCAAAGTTTAAAATTTTTTTTGAGAAAACCTTATGTTTAAATCTTGCAAAATTATTTTACACTTAAAATTTTTTATTTAAATAGTTCATAGCAATTTAAAAATCAAAAAAGATTTGACAAAGGAATGAACAAACTATTTGACATCAATAACAGTATTCACTACATAAATTATGTATTTCATAAAAATGCAATCAAATTGTATAACAAAATTAATAATATTTGCAATTAAAAAACCCTGAAGTGTCTTGTGTTCAGTCCCTTCAAAAAAAGAGAATGGAGTTGTTCAATATTCTAGGTGTGCATAAGCTTCAACAATGAAACTGATAATCATTAATCAAATATACATATCAAAAGAGAAATGCATTAGCAGATTTAAAAAAAAAAAAAAAAAAAAAGCTCTTATTCCAAATATACAGTAAAATGGTGTGAAACAAGTTGTCCAGAAAATTTTTAAAACCTAGATATTTTAATCTTTTCGGTGTAAAATAAATTATGAATCTTTTAATTTTAATCTGTTAATGTAAGCAGTTTCTAAATGCCTAGCCATGGCCTAATTAATGATGTCATTGTGAATTGTATTGCAGCTTTTTAAGAAGTTATGGTTACAAGCTTCCTTTAAATGTAATCTTAAAATAAAAATTAAAATATGCTTGCATTAACCATATAAGCTGATAGAATATATTTTATAAAAAAAGTTTTTTTTTTTTTGAATAAAGTAGAATTTTATGGTTTTAAACATTCATAATAATAAAAAAAATAAAAATTCTGGGAATTTAAATTATTAGATTTACTAAACTGATATTTTAAATGGAGTTCAGTTTCTATTGTTGCTTTTGAATTCATAATAGTTGAATTATTTTTAACTTTTTAAACAGTAGCATAATTTCCTGCCTATAGTTGCTGCTCATAATTTTTGTCTTGTAAAAATAATATTAAGATTTCATATAATTTGGGGCACTTCATACCTTTTCTTTGGCATAGTGTATACCATTCAAATTTTGTTTTTCTACCTATCATGTAGAACTAACAATTTTTTTCAATTTAAAGAATGTTTTTGGTGCCACAATAATATTAAAAAAATTTCTTGTAAATTTTAAGATTTCACTGTATTATTTGCTGTAGAGATAAATCTTGATTAATATCACAGTTAATTATTAATATTGCTTCATATACGACATTTTTAATTTTTATAACTTCATTTTAGACTTTTTTTTCACCTATTGGTGCACACTGATGTATGATGTGCATTGCAGTTCTTCTATAATTCATGTTTCTTTATCTTTAGAAAATTGTTTTGCACAAAAATTTGTCAATTTTTTTATGACAATAAGAATTTATATATAGTGTTTTATATAATTGTTTATGTAGCTTCTGGAAAAAAATATGAACACTGGTTATATGCAGTAGGCTGTATTCCTCATCTGAATCTTTAATGTTTCTTAATGTGTAAACCACAGGTTATAAGGTGAAAATTAGGGTACTTGAAAAGTTAAGAAATAAGATTTTTTTTTATAAAATAATTATAATGCATGCTTATCAGATGCTTTTGTGTTATGCTTTGAAATATATAATAACAGAAAATATGTTTTTTGCATTAAAAATTGTTTGAAAAGACTGAAAGCTTGCTGCTGTGCTTTTTATTTTGCCATTCAAATTTCTTAGTATAATACTTGATGATTTCAGCTGCTCAAGAATGTGTTACTATTCCTTCAACAGAAAAAGAAAACAATGATTCTGTTGCTCCGCTAACTCCCCAACCTTACCTTATCAAAGCAGAAAAGGATAAAAAAGGATTTCTGAAGTTTTTTTCTAAGTATGCATATTTAGCATTTACCAAATGTTTTGCTTTATTAATTAAGTTTTCATATTGGTAAAATATAGTTTAAAATCATTTCAGATTTAAGAAAAGTGGATCACAAAACTTGGATAGAATTGATGGCGATTTTAAAAGAGGTGGTATAAGAGCAACTGCTGGCCCTCGTTTGGGATGGTCACGGGATATATCACAAGATCCAGAGTATGTTTAATTTTAAATTTCGAAAATTTGATATTTAATTTATAGCATTTTTATTAATTTAACCCTTTTATAAATAACAAGTTTGCAAATTTTTAGAAGTTTAGTATAAATTTACTCCTGGTTTTGCATGGGTTTTGGGATCATATTAAATGAGATTCTACAAAATTTGTACTTTTATTTGTATTTCTCTTTCTTGTATTTAATTTAATGCATTCAAATTTTATTGTGGGCCTAGTAAAATTATATTACAACATAAAACTAAGTGCATGCATCGCTCACTATTTATAATTCATTATGAAGGTTGTTATTATCACATAATTTATGAGTTCTACAAATTATCTTTTAGCATTCCTTTTTGCCGATGGAACACAGATACAATTGTTGAATGGTTGCACAAATTGGGTTTGAGTGTCTATACTGGTGAATGTAAACGTTGGATGTGCAATGGAGATATGCTTATTAAAGCAACTGCTACTGATCTTGAAAAGGTGCATACTATTTTGTTGTATTTATTTTAAGCTTAATATTTTGATTGGAAATATCTGTGTGTTTGCTATAATTTTAAAAGGGCATAAATATAGGAAATTACATGTTACTTTTTAAAATATACTATTTAGATATTGTAATTATCTATGGTCTTCCACTATATGTTAGTAAGTTTTCTGTGCCACCTTAAATTTTGAGTTAATTTAATATTAGAAACTTAGTAGATTTCAAGATTAAAATAATATCAAGTGAAAAGTTTGAAAATTTGTAATTGTGAATTTCTGTCAGCGTCGTTTTTAAATTGCTTATTAGCAACATTTTAAATGGTGAAATTTTATATTTTGCATTTATATTTGAAAATATTTTTTGGTCAAAATCAAATACTTAGCTTCTAAATACTTCATTTTAAAAATCTACAATGTATATGAAAATGGGACTTATTATTTAGTCAAATAATATTATTTTGTTTTAATATTTCTGGTTGTGGTATCAATAGTCACCATATTTAGTTATTTATGCATAATATTGTGATTTTCTGCAGAAACAATTTTAAATCTTTAACCTGTTTTATACTTCTTAATGCTATTTAGAATGTTTTAGATTTAAAGAATCTTTAAACACATTAGCTTTGAACCTACTGGAATTTATTATTATATTAAATAGATGATGGTTTCAAAATCATCATTTACAAGATAAATTGTAATTCTTTTTCTTGAATTATATTTGTCAATTATATCATATGTCTGTAAAATTTGTTTGACTTTTTTTATTTTGTTTTGATAATTTCAATATGATTTTGTTTTAGGAACTTGGCATAAAGAATCCTTTGCATAAGAAAAAACTTATCTTATCTATTAAAAGTTTAAGTAATGGTTTGCCAAATGTACCTGCATCAATCAACTCTCTAGATTATCATTGGGTAATTCGTTGGTTGGATGATATTGGACTTCCACAGTATAAAGATTCATTTGCCGATGCTAGAGTAGATGGTCGAGTTTTGCATTGCATTACTGTTGTAAGCTTTTTTTGTAATAGTTTTATGCTTCAAATTATTAAATATTTCTACTATCAATATAAGTTTTAAAATTTTATATATATTTATCATTTGTGTTGTAAAATCAAAACATATATCAATTCTTATTTAATCTTTTTCAAATGCTATATTTTCACATAGGATGATCTGTTATATTTGAAAATCACTAGTCAGTTACATCATGTTAGCATAAGAAGGGGAATTCAGCTGTTAAGAGAAAAAGAATTTGATCCACATTGTTTAATTCGTCGTTCCCTGCCCGAGGAGGTATTTATTACTTTTTTGCTAAAATGAATTGTAGTGTAATATAGAAATCATTACATTAAATTAATATTTTAAGCTTTGTTTCTAAATTAATTATTCTGTTACTTGAATTCTTTATTCACCTTATTAAAAATTGTAATGCAATTTGTGTTCAATGAAATTAAAATAGCTTCTATACAAAAAAAGTTTTAATATGTATTATAATATAAGAAAGAATACATAAACATTCTTATTCTTTTTTTTTTCTTTTATTCCTGTTTATAATTATTATAATGCACATAAGATTGGCTTTTGGTACTACTTTTTATCACATCATAAATTTGCTTAGTATGCATAGTCTTGCTAGAAGTCTTAAAAATTGGCACTTGGCTTGTATTTATTTGTAAAACTAGTTGAGATTTTTTTTTAAGAAAAAAATTATGCATTCCAACACAGGCAAAAAGAGCATTGCAGGCTGAGTTTGAACAGTAAAATTGGCATAGAAACTAAAAAAAAATATTTTATGTGATTAACATTTAATAGACATTTTAGTTACATTAATGTTTTGTACATCTACAATTTGCTTTTGCAAAAAAATTGTTTGAATGTGCATTATGTAATCTTTTTGTCTACAATCTTTGTTCAAGTTATTAGTCATTGTTACTTTCATTAGTTGTGATCATGCTTTGGTATTAACATTTCAATATGTTGCCAATTTAAGATAATTTATGCCAATGTTGTATGACATTGCACATCAGATAGTTTGATGGAAATAGACTGCATTCTTCAGTAAATAGTGTTATTTTAAAAATGCACATTGTATAATATGTGCTAGGAATTATATACAGTGGGTAAAAAAAGTATTGGCAATTGCCTTAATTTATTCATATTGACAAATAAAATGTTATGCAATTTTAGCTGTCGTAATTAAATACAAGACATCTTAGATATATAAAAATAGTAAAAAATTTATTTTAATTTGCATTTTCTACGATTTTTTCTTTCAAAAACGAAAATTTGCATGTCAAAGTATTGGCAAAGTTTTAACTGCTATGCAAATTTTCTTACATTGAAGTCACATGTTTCGACTGATAAGAAACTCTACCGGTATAAAGTCTGCAAAACTACTCCAAAAGTGTCTATGGATTATTTTGCGATTACTGCAGTAAAATGACTTCGAAATCGAAGGAGTTGGACGTTAGTGTTTAAAAACACGATTATTAGGCTTCAGAAATGAAGGTTTAACTTATCGTGCTATAGGTGTGCAGTTCAATATAAGTTTATTTACTGTCAGAAGTGTTGTAAAAACGTTCAAGGAAACAGGATCCACGGAAAATAAGACTAGAAGTGGACGACCTCGAATATTTTCTACAAGAGAACAGCGTGTCATTATTAACAAGGTTAAGAAAAACCTTAAAATAAGTGCACCCCAGATAGCTATAGATGTTGCTTTCACTTCACAAAAGACTTCAGCGTACGGAATGTTTTACACGAGAGAAATTATGGAAGGGCAGCTAGAAAGAAACCATTCTTCTCGGAAATAAATAGGAGAAAGAAGTTAGATTTTGCAAAATCCCACGTTGATTTATCTGAAGAGTTTTGGAACACAGTTATTTTTTCCGACGAATCAAAGTTTAACATTTTCGGCAGTGATGGACGACGATATGTGTGGAGGAGGCCAAATACTGAATTGGAAAAGCAACATTTAGCTGCTACTGTAAAACATGATGGAGGCAGCGTCTTAGTTTGGGGCTATATGGCAGCTAATGGAAGTGGCAACCTGAATTTTATTGATGGTATTATGACAGCACGTACATACATTGACATTTTGCGCCATAACTTAAAAATCAGTGCCCAAAATCTTCGCTTAGGAACATCATTCGTTTTTCAACAAGACAATGACCCCAAGCATACAGCGAATCTCACCCGTGAATGGCTACTGTACAATGCTCCTCCAATTAAAAACTCCACCTCAATCGCCTGACATCAATCCAATTGAAAATTTATGGCACCTGCTGGATCTAGAAATCAAGAAACATAAAATTTCAAGTAAAGACGACCTGAAACGTTTACTCTTGCAAGAGTGGCACAACATTCCCAGCAGTACAACAAAGACCTTAGTTTTCTCTATGAAAAATAGATTACAAGCTGTTATAGATGCAGAAGATATGCATACAAAGTACTAAACATATACTGATTTTGTTTTCGCTCATAATTTTGTCAATACTTTTTTTATCATGTAAATTTTGGATTTTCTCGTAGATTTTGACTAAAAAAAATATTTAAATGAAAATTTCGTTATATTTGTTTGTCTTTTCTCCTTCTGTAATCGCTATGTTAAAATAAAATTTGTAAACATACTTTGTTAGCAAATATGATCATTTGTAGGCAATTACCAATACTTTTTTTATCCACTGTACATTTTATAAAATAAATTATGAAATGAAAAAAGCAAAGTTATGAAAAATAATTTTTTTGAAATTAAAATCAAATAACTGCAAATATGTAAAATATCAGTTAAATAAAGAAAAAAAAGAGCTACTAAAAAAGCATATTTGTGTTAGTGTAACATTTGTCATTTTTAATTGCATGTAAGTTTCTTTTTGCTTTCTTTTACTCTTTTTATTACTACTCCTACCACTGCCACTTTTGCCCTTGATATCGAAAATATGAATTATAAATACTTATATTTTCTATGGTTTAAATCAGGGATTTTCCTGTCCCCATTTGAGAAAGAAAACGATGGTGCCTCTTAAACATTTGCATTCTTTAAACAAAGCAAGTAAACAAATAGAAAAATATATAGGTCATATCCAGATATTTTTTACTATATCTACCTACATCATAAAACATAATTAATAAATGTTATAAACAACATACCTTGAAGCTTGAAATTATAAAGCTGTGTGTTAAAATCCATCTTAGTAATAACATTTAAAATGATTGCGATGGAGGTTGTGTTCGATAGTTCAGATTAAATGATTGATATTTTTATTTCAAGGGATTTTAAAGCCCTTAAACTAATACAATTTATACATATGTAAATAAAAGTTGTTTGTGATGTACTATGGAGGAAGGACATCATTTAGATTTAGTATCATATTCTCAATAAGTCATTGTATGAATAGATTCTTGCTGTTGTAAGCTGCATCCATCATCAATGCCAAGCATGCTTTTATGCCGTACTTGCTCGTTAAGACCTGTCGGCAAACCTAACTGCTGATCAGCTATAACTTGCCGCTTTTTGCGATTATTTAGAAAATATTACATAATGGCTGAAAAGTGTGCCAATAATTTATGTAAATTTTTCACTTCCGCTCTTCTGTTCTTTTTATATGCTTTGACTGTCCCATTATATTATTACCCCCGAAAAACAGATCCTCATTGAGGATTAGGTACTCTTACCCTAAAGATTGTTAAATAGTCTGGTGTTGTGTTTGATAAGATGGTGCCAAGCAACAAATGCAGTTCAATGACATCATATTTCTTTCCATAGAACATCTGTGTTTTGTTCTCCCTTTTGGACTGTCAAGCATTTGTATCAACACTACTCTTTTGATAAAGTCTTGTTTTATTTGGTTTCATAGTTTATTCTATAAAATCAATTATTCTATTTATTCTTGCATTTGTATGCTTTCTTGATCCTTTAAGTGAAACATATTGCCTCTGTTTTTTTAATTTCATGTCACCCTGTGATTTTTTGCCAAATTACTGTCAAAAAGTGGTATTGCAATCAGTATTTTGCTCAATTTTAAGTAAAAGTCCCCTTTTGTTTAAAAACCTGTTGCATTATCCTCCCTATTTGTATGTTTTATATTATGTCAATGAAAGAATTTAATTATTTTTAAGAGGATGGCTTGATATTTTTGTGCATATCTCTGACTAACAGCTGAGTATCCTTAAATTCTTAATATTATTTATCACAACTAATCTACTAAATTTCAACACACTAAGTGATAAATTTTAAAGAACTGCACATAAAATTTTTACTATCCTCTAAAAAATATATATTTAGCTATATTTTTAAAAAACAATTACTAAACTGACGAAATATAAATTTAAAAACGTGGTTATTTTCATGACAACTTGATTGGCAGTCTATTGCAAATTTATACATTCGATTATAGCCTATTATGGGACAGTCATGTTTACAGTAATGTGCTTGCATGGGTGATGTAAAATTGGTTAAATATGTATATCTATTGAAAGTTCCTCAATTGGATTAATTAATGCAGAAGTTTTTTTATCATCCCCTTGTTTTGTATGAGTTAGGATATTATTCAAAATGAAAAAAATTAGAAATTTTATTTTGTTTATTTCACATTACAGTAATCTTAGAAATAGATTTTATTTTAATGCAATTAGTTTCAAAACATTTGTATGAATTTCATGCAAGTTCAAATTTAAATTAACTTGTCTTATGATTTTCTTTACATTATTTACTAAAATGTTAAATGGACAAGTATCTAAGTATTATTTATACACTTACTTTTGACTTTTACTTTAGAAACATGTCTTGAATGTAGAAACCGCATTATGTAGGAAGCATCAATGTAATTCATTTGAAAATTATATTCAATATGGATAGTATAGCAGTACACTATCTCTTTACTTGTATCTTATTTCTTGAAAAATTTTACAAATATTTTATTGGTGTACTTTGATTAAATATACTCTTTAAAATTTCATTATAATTAATGATAACAATAAAACATGTCTACAAATATGTTAAAAAGAAGAAAAATTTTTTTTTTTTTTTTCCTTAAGGAACAAACAAATAAAACAAATTCATGTTTATATCTACATCTTTCTACAGAAATAATATCTGTTATGCAAGAAATTTATGTACAATTTTTTTATTATTTTTAAATTGGACACTTATATGTGTTATTGCTAATTTAACACAATGATGAAAGGAAGTGGGGGGGATCAATTTTTTTTAAAACTTTGATTGCTAAACTTATTTTAGCATTAATCTATCAAAAAAAAATTCATTAAATGTGCTGTGCCTTAATTATATTGTAAATCCTGAAAGCATATTCTAAAATTTACAATACTTGGATTATTTCGTCATATTTAGAAACGTGTATATTCATGCAATTTGTTTCAAGTTGTTTTTGTATAGCTTGACTTGTCTTTTTAGAATAAAACATACAGTCCTGAGCTTGTTGCCTTATGGAGTAATCATAGAGTCATGGAATGGCTGCGTACTGTAGATTTATCAGAATATGCACCAAATTTACGAGGCAGTGGTGTTCATGGTGCTCTTATAGTAAGTTTGTTCTTTTGTAAACATATGTTTAATTTTGTTTATTTAAAAAACTAACCATAATATGTTATTTTACTAGGTTTACGAGCCAAAATTTAACACAAATTTGTTTGCTACTCTTCTCAACATTCCACCAACAAAAACTTTACTTCGAAGACATCTTGCTACTCATTTTAAACACATTGTAGGAGAAGAATTGACCCAATAAAAAGAGAAAAAGAAACTGAAACCCCATTGTCTCCTAGTGTTAAAATAAAAGTAAGCATATTATAAATTTTCTTTGTAATAATTTGGTTATTAAAAGTATTGTTTGTCAACATTTTATATTTTGTGTCCTTATTTTTGACAGATTATTCGGAAAACACAGTTTGCTTTAAAAAAGAAACGTAGCAAAAATGAAATGGAAAATGAAGATTATATTTGTCCCATGGATGTGCCAGTTACTCAAGGTGTCACTGGTACTCCAAAACTGTCTGAGGTAGAAAAACTTGTTGTTAGAAGAAATAGTGACCCTTCTCCTCAAGAACAAAGACATTTGGATATGAAGGTAAAATAGAATGCTCTTTGATTAAATTAAATTTTCAATAAATTGTTCTAATATTGTATTATCTATATCTATGCAATGTAGCTTAAAAACTGTAACTAGTGTTCTAAAAAATTTTCCTGTGGAGCTATCCTTGTGTCAAGTAAAATAATTACGGATAAATTCTAATTCTTTTTCAATTAAACAAAAACCTTTTTATAACTTGCTGGTGTGTCTGGTGCTACTTGGTGGCATCTAGTGCATTCTGGTGGCTTGATTTAGAATTTTTTTAAATATAAAGTTGTTAAAAATTAGTTAAATTATAGTCAATAGTCTCAAATAATTCATAAATCATTGTCATGTTTTTTTTTTTTTACTGTTTGACAAACCACAATCTTTTATCATAAGTATATTGCACCTACAATTAATATTTCTTGGTTCCTTTTCACTTTTCACTATAATAAAATTTACCAAAGCTAACTTTGAAATCTCGGAAAAAATTCTTGTTAATTATTTTTTTGATCAGAATTCTTGTTATAAAATTTAGGATGATGGAAATATTTATAAACATCTTTAATTCCTGGAGGAAGCTAAAAATGTTTTATATTTTATTTACTGGGCTAGATAATTGATAGGCTCCTAGTCAGCTAATTTGGAAAAAAAAAAAAAAAAAAAAAAAAGGATATAGCTGAAAGTTTAGCACTGCAGAGTAAGGAGGGAGGGTCTTTCAGGAAACTAGCTGGCTCCAGATATTTCCCCTTCCTGAATAAGTAGCTATTATAAAACAGATTTTTAATGAGGTAGGGTCTTTCGTTTAAATAGAGGGATTGCAGTTCTGTTTAAATCAGTAAAACTGACTGTTTCATTTCATTTTTTTGGTTGATTCTATTATAGTTTCCTACTTTATTGCCCTTACAAATCTCCCAAAGAAACACGTATTCATGTGGCCATGTTATTTTTACTTTATGATTCTTCTGTCTGATAAAATATAGGGAACATAAATATCCAGGCAATGCTAGGTATTACTAGTTGAATACCTAGCATTGCCTGGGTAATAAATTAAAAAATTTCTGAATGAATAACTCAAAGTAATATCTCAAAAACTTGGCAGATAGTGAAAAAATCAATTTTAAAATTATAAAGCATTACATAGAAAATGCTGAATTGGAATTTAATCTGTACAATGCTCCAATAATTTAAATAAAGTCCTGAAATGCAAATCCTTTTTTTTTTTTTTTTTTTTTTTTTTTTTCCCTAATCACCATCATAATTCAAATAAAATGTGATTTTTAAGGTGGATGCAAATTACTGAAACTAATATTTTAATACGTTGTACCAAAACAGAACATTGAAGAGTAAATATGTAATAATTCATGCATATTTTATCTTGGTAATTACAATATTATGTGCTGAAGTGTCTACCATTAGCAGCTGTACTTATCTGTACTTCGATGAAACTTATTGTTGAATATCCTGTAGAATTTCAGTTGTTCTAATAATTCAGCATCACAGATTGTCAATATTGTGTGAAGTTGAATTGGGATAAATGACATTAAAGCTGTTCCATATTACTTTCATAACATGGGTCCAAAATTTTACTCTAACCCTGCATGATCTAGAGGGGTGTTATCATGCTAAAAATATACAAAAAAAATTAAAAGCAAGTCATCCAAAAATTCAGTTGCTTCAAATACATTTGTTTTGTTAAAAATTCTTTATAAAATGCTGGTCCTAAAAAGCAAGTTATTCCAAATACTGCCCCAATTATTGATAGACTACTTATGTATAATTTAAAAATTTTAGTTATGCAGTATGAGTTGCCATACTGCATAACTAAAATTTGTGATAGCCATAAAATACTTTTAGATTTGTAAAGCTCTACACTTTTTACATGGCTTTGCTATCTAGTGCTATAACTTATATATCTTTTGCTACCTAGTCATAATTGTAATTTTGTTGCATATAAATGCAGATTTGCATTCTGTGTGTTTATTTTGAAAAAAAAAAAAAATTTTAGCAAATAGACAAAATCCTGAAATTGTGTAACATATTAGAAAAAGTAAAAAGGGGTTTTCTTTGTATTTACATATATTTATCATTGCACATAGTTTAATTTGTGTGGCAGAAATGCTAAATTATCTTTAAAAAAATTTTTTTTTTTTTTTTTACAGGAAGGTAATGTGGAAAGAATTGCATCATCATCAAAAGAAATCGCCACTTATACAGTAGGGTGTTTTTTTGTATTATTCTTGTCTTAAATAAAACATAGCATTTAAGATTCTTTTAAACATTTTCTTCCAGTAAATCTTCAGTTGCATTTTAAGAGTGTAAAGAAAATTTAAATCAAATAAGTTTAATTCTCCATGTGTTAAAAAAACTAAACATAATGCATTCCATTCTTCTATAACTAGCACAGTCATGTTTTCTGTGAAAAGTTACTGTGGTGTTTAAAATCTTATTTTGTATATATTCATTTAATTCAGCATACCAAAACATGTTATCATTATCATCACTATAAGCATATACTAAAACTTAATGTATTTATCTATGTATAATTGTAGTTAAACTCCTTTACCCAAAATGAAAACTTCCTTTCATTCAATATAATAAAGTTGAAGATTTGTCAGATTGTTAAAAGTAAAGTATAGTTTGTGCATAAAATTTAAAATGATTAGGAAATATTGATCACTAAATCTGAAAAAGGGGCAATTTATGGGAAGTGAGAGGGGAAAATATTCTATTCTAAAGTAAAATTGTAAAAAAATAAGTTCTCAAAATATGGTCTTGGAGATAAAATAGATATTAGGCAAATATTTAATAAAGTAATTAATATCATTAACTTATAAAAAGAAATTTTCTTATATAATTTACGTGGTGTAGTTCATTTTGTAAATGTATCTTTATAAATGAAGTAATTCTGCTGTATTAAGTTTAATAAATTATATAACATTGCCTATTCCTTTTTAGTGAGTTTTGCATCATTTTAATTGGTTATAGTAAATTAATAAAAATTTTTAATTATTTATATTGGCAAGATGTGTGGTGTTAATTTTATATCATTTCATTTCAGACAGTACTTCAAGATGAAAACTTGAATGAAGCACCTACAACTGTAGTTTGATATTCATTTGCATTTATTGCTCTCTTCTAGCATCGTAATATATCTGTGAATTATTAAGTTAACTGTATGTCTGATATTTAATTAATGCATTCTAGATATTAGATTTTTATTGAATACACGAATGAATGTAAAGTTACTAAGTTGATTCAAAATTGTGAAAAAATTTCATGTGAAATTTTTTCTTTTTTGTTTTCAAAATTTAATTTCATTAATTCTTATGAAGCTAAGCTTTTTATTATAATTTTTAAATATCTAATTCTCTCCTTTGGTTAAAGACAAGTGCATATAATTGTAATTATTCCCTCTCAATTTACCAGGAAAATACAATATTGTAGCTTTAGAGCTGTGATATTTCTCTCCGTATAATGCACAAATTTTGCATTATCTGGAAAGTTTTTTTATATACATATATATATAATTATCTATTTTAGTAAAATGTTTCTTACATGTTCTATTTCCTAAATTATATTGATAATAAAGTATATTTTTCATGTGCTTGAATAGTTCTTTTAAATGTTATTAAGATATATATACTCTAATTTTGTACTTGGCATAAGTATTCTTTTAAACATGTCATTGTAGTGTAACTTGTACAGAAAAATTGTATGTCAAAAATAATAATTTTAATTGAATTTTTAGTGCTCAAAGTTAATATTTTTTATTAAAAAAGATTAAGAGCTAATAAACTGATCATATTTTAATTTTACATAACTATTTTTTTAGCCAATGCAAAAGTATATAAACATATCATTTCATCATAACATTTTTTTAATATGTGAATTTAGTCAGTGCATTTGTTTTATCACTTTTTACTTGTTGTGTGAACATGTTTCATATTTGATATTTTTATCTTGTCAATGAATAACCCAGTGTAGTATTTTATTACATAATAAAAATATGAATTTTTCATCATATTTTCTTGTCGATTCTTATCCTATTATCATTATTTTTATACATACAGTTTGAGGTACATCTTTGCAAAAATTGTTCTGTAACACTATACTTTAATTTTATTTAACTAATTATGTTGATTCTATTGCTCTTTGCATAATGTTAAAGGTTCTTACATGCTTTTAATGAAACCAACTAAATTTTTTTCTGCAGAAATGTCATGTTTGCTGTTTTTTCATTTTATTATATTCAAAATTAGAAGTGTGTTTATAAATGGAAATACGTTTAATTATATATTTCATACACATCTTTGAAATAACTGAAATTTTAAATTAATTGACCATAAGTTCATGGTTTATAGTGACTTGTTTTAAGATATCCTGTATATTTTTAGCAGAAAAATAGAAGCCTAAAGTAGAAAAATATATTAAGTTTTGCACTTTTGGGGGAAAATGCTTCCCTATTTGATTTTTATTAGATTTCATGTTTTATATGCATCATATCATTGAACAACTCACTACTTGAGTTCATTCAATCTAATAATTCTGTGAATTTGAAAGGCAAAATTAAATACTGTTACTCTTAATTGATATAAGGTTTCTTCATAAAAAAAATATTTGTTTATAATCATGTTATGTAGAAAAATTATGCTTTTTAATGTTGATTGATGTAATATCAAGATTTTATTTACTTTGACATTTATATCAAAAATGTTTTAGGAATAGGCTTGTAATCATGTGTGCCAATGAGAAATGCATCTAAAATTAGTCATTATTAGGCATTGATATTACAAAAGAACATAATCCATGATAATGGAGAAATATTTTTTTAGGATTAATATATCTAGTTCTCCATTTTCCCTCAATATATTACAGTACTTAAATCAAAGTTGGAACTTTCTCAGCTTGCTATTACACTTGGAACCAATATCTTAATAGTAAAGTTTTAGTAACAGTTCAGCTGATAATTAGCCAAGAAACTAAAAATCATTTATTCCAATATTACACCTGTTAAAAATTTAGATAATCCATATGTAACTAAAAATTTCATTGATACAAGAATGAGACTTCATCAGTGTTTGCATGGAATTGTTGAAACCATTTAGACCTTCTCCGCTCTTTTTAAAAAGTTGTTTTATCTTAATCATTAAAAATATCCTTTAAAGTATTTTAAGAGCACTTTCAATGAACTGACTTAAAATATGCTTTTAATTTCATATATTAGAAAAGGGGTAAAGAAAACTAAAGAACTGAACATTTTTATTTGGAATCTCATTTTGTGTGTAAAAGAACGCAAAATTTAATCTTTAACAAAACTAAGTATATAATACCTAGTAAAATTCTAGGTATAAAAAGCCTTTAATTTTATGGCAAAAATGTTAAGTTTGGTTAAGAAAGTCCTTTTGTTTTAAAAATAAACTGTGGGAGTGAGATAACGTTTTTCAATTTAATTTATACCCAATAAATAAATAGCACCAAGAAAATATATATGCATAATTACTATAAAAAAATTTTAAATGTTCATTACTGAATATTAGATCAAATAGAAAGTGTATGCAACAGTATCTATGGTTACATTAAAGAAAAGTGAAGCAGATTGAGATCTGGCAATTGAGTTCATTTATAAATACTCTGTTTGTTACCCAACAAAATGAAAGAAAGCATTGTAATGTTCCTAGCTGGTGTATATTTATGTTGGAATCATAATAGGCCCAACAACCTATTATGGAACTTTAGAGGAAGACCATGGCTCACCCCATCTTGGACCTTAGTTCTCCCAACACAGCTGAAGTTTTCCCCATGACTCTTGCATTTCAAATTTTCTTTTTTTCGTCCGTTCTTACAATATATGAAGCAGACTTCATTCTGTTGACTTTAATGTATTTAATAATATTTTGTTCTTTGAAAGCTCTGTATAATTCCAAAGCATTAATCATTGAGAAGTGTGTGAGTGGTATTTTGATTTAAAGTGTATTTTCCGTTTATTTCCATGTGTGGTTTGGACTATGTTTCAGAAGTAGGCTCACTACAGTAATACATGTTTTAGAGATAAATAAGAATTTTTTTTTTAAAATAAACTTGATTTCAAAAATTCTTTAAGCCATAAAAGAACCCATTAGCTAAGGTTTAAAGATTCAAGGTAGTTGAAAGAATTCATAGTCTAAAAATTGTAAGAGCCAACTTCCTTCTATCTCACTAAAGCCTCTTTGAAAATACACATTTTGTTTTGTCATTCCATATGGTTATTAGTTTTATCAAAAGCAGTGAATGCATCTTTTAGAG
Source organism: Caerostris darwini (assembly GCA_021605075.1). NCBI lineage: Eukaryota > Metazoa > Arthropoda > Arachnida > Araneae > Araneidae > Caerostris > Caerostris darwini. The sequence continues at coordinate 400,210 of BPLQ01002818.1, read as the reverse complement.
AAGGAAATAATTCTAACAATAATCATGTTGGAACCACAAAGAATATTTTTGTCACAAATCATATAAAATACATCTGCACATTTTAATAAGTATGTATTAATCTAATAAATTGTATGTTTATACCTATGCCTGTTTCCTTTGAACAATAAACAAAATCACACATTGATTTCAGATATTTTAGGATAAACATATGCAATTTAACACATCTGCATAAATAAATTAGTTGACTTACTTAAAAGTTTGTTTTATCTTTCATTTTCAAAGGGATCTGGCGAATTTCAACAGAGGTGCTGCTATCGATTTAATTTGATAAGTCATGGTCTCTTTACTATACCATTATCTCACTCGCATTACTGTAGCTCTTGCTATTTACAAGTTATTTTAATATAAAAGGACTATCCTATTCACCCTGTACATTTAGTTTTATTTTAATTTTTGTAGCTGTAATATGTATTTCATAGTGTACACATAAAAAGAAGGAAAGACTTCTAGTAAAATCATTTAATTTACACTCAAAAAGATGAATATGCAACAGTTAAGATAATATATCACTAAGTGTTATCTAAAATTCTGTGCTTGAAATTGTTAAAACATAGATAAAACATTTAGGCAATACATGCAAGAAGCAAACAATGGTAATACAGCAATAAGTTTTTTTTAAAAAATGTTTGCAACTTGCCCATAAAAAAAAAAAAAAAATATTTAAATACATGTTGCTGAGTTGAACACATACATCAAATTCAGATCCTATTTATTATTATCTAATATATTTCTTAAAACACATATCTACAAATTTAAAAACACCACAATGTTTTTACAAATAAAATAAATAATTACACAAGATGTACTTTTATATAAATATAACACAAAAACTCAAAAGGCATTTGTACAATCACAAAGTTAACATTTAAATACAGCTCCTATATTAATGCTAAACATATGAATCTAAATTTAACTATTTATTAGTAACATTACAAATGCTTAAAATGCAACTACTTTGAGTTGTTTGCATAAATATAAATTGTGCAAAACAAAAAGTTTTTAATGAGCCATAAATTGAGTACACTAATATCAGTATTAAGTTAAAAATTTGACTTATGATTTGATGGAAAGGCAAACATCTTTTTTTTATACACAGAAAGCATTTGGGACGGGAATACTTTTGAAGGTTATAAGTGTGCATAGCAAGATTTTGACTGTGCAAAGAAAAAAAACATCCATTTATAGCAAAATCAATATGAATAACGTAGCTGTATTGCAGCCCACCCTTTTTTTTTATATATATTGAATAATTAATTTTTAACATGATATTTGGTTTTCATTGAGTAAACTATCATTTTTTATGTACAATTAGAAGAAAAAAAAATAAATGTTTGTCTTTCCCAAACTAAAAATAGCATTTCCTAAGAAAACACATAAATCATTTTGATAAGTCTTTTCTCCACAGTGCATAGTGGCTAGATTTAAGCATTTCAAAGACCATGTGAAAATTCAGAATGGTTTATGAAACAAATTGCTTTTAGCGATTTTTAATTTTTGCTTAGAATAATTAATAAAAGTATTAGAATTTTTTTTCCTCTAATTTACTAAGTTTATTAAACGAATAGTATGAATTATACGATTTTTACACAGTGGTCCACTTGCAAATCCAGCATAGATGCACTTAAATCTACTTTCAGCTCTATCATAAATAATACTGATACATATACGCAACATTAACGTTTCAAGACAGACCTCCGTTTTATCACACAGTTATGCAATGTTCAGGTATGTGTGTGATGATAATGATGGAAATAACTGTAACAGAACTTGGAGGACATTTTCCAATTAGGATAAAGATTGGACATTGTAAAAAAAGGCACTTTTGGAAGGAAAACTGAAGAACTTGTCTGAAAACAGTAAATATTAAATTTTTAACTTGAATCTCAACATCTTTGATAAATATTTGAAGTTCAAACAGTTACAACATACGGGCAATACTGGAACAACTACACCCTTTAAAAGAAACTAATTTAATAACAAGATTTCACCTATTCTTGGATCGGATGCATACATTTTTGGACAAAATACACAATATTCTATTTTCGGCGAGCTCTTCAGCTGAAGGGTTCTTAGCTAAATAACACCGACTGCAACTTTTTCATGGCAATTCTTAAAGATTCTCAAGAAGTTCGATGTAAACATATCGCATTAGAACTTCTCAGTTCAGATTTGTAATTCACACACATGTATCGTGTATTTTTCGTAAATCAAAAGGTTAATTTTTTTAATTACAGATAAACTTTGAAAAATGCCAGAGAAAGTGGAATCGGTGCTATTAATTGTAAAATACTGCATGAGGTCTCATTTTACGGATGGCTGCTTGAAGACGGGAGGGACTTCCAATTGTAGCATTCCACTCTGACTTCTTTCTCTTGCAGAAGTGCAATGGACTGTCGAGGAATGGTATTACTTGATTAAACAAAACAGTGCACAAGAAAGAGCCATGCCTACAAGCTGAAAAAAAGTTAATTATATTAATTTTCTTTAAAATTTGGCTAAATTACTATTTAATATTAATGACTACTCAAAAGCTGCTATATTGTTTAAATAACCTCCTTAGCAAAAGCATTAAAGTTATATTTAATCAAAGGCTTTTCTATTCAATTACAATTTAAAGATAAAGATTGAATCAAGCAATTTATACATATTAAAAAGATGTGCAAGTTTATATATATTAAGATCCTTCAAAGATGTATGAACTGAGAAACAAAAAAATGTTATTTTGTCAGAATCGCTTGATCTTACAGGGTAAACATTACATTCATGGCTGTTATCTTACGATTGTTCTTAGTGCTACTGAATTATATACCCCGCAACACGATAATTTCACCAGATTCTTGAAATCTGCGAAAAAAGCAAGATAATTTCGTGGCTTTATGTACTTTTTGTCAAACATTACGCCTCTTTATTGGGGCAAAACAAAAACATTGTGGTTTGGCCACATCACTTTTCAACAATCCTTAGATATCCAGTTACGTCTTTTCCGTCATCACTATGAAAACTTTCGTGCAACTGTAAATATTCATTTTTTTGTGTATTGTGAGAGATCAAAATAAACCTTTGCTCAAACTTTTTGTCAGTTGCAACACATTGGAGCTCCTTTTGGGTCAAAACCCCGTATTGATTCTTTGTTTTCACACAGTAGTTACTTTAATTGTTTTGATCAAGTTCTGTGCATTTTTTAACTTTTAAATACTTCCTAAATCGAGCTTCCGATAACTCTGTCCTGTTATCAAATAATCGCTTGCTAAATAAGCTTTAACATTAAATAATTTTCGAAACGGAGAACGGCCTATTGTCTTCCTCGTTCTGCTTCGTTTTTTGCAAAGTGAACACGCATAGTATATTTATGCCCGCATTTTAATAACATTAGTTATGGCATGGATAACAAGTCTAACCTACATTTACTTAATTAATCACGTGGTTCTAATTCTTTGGTCAGTGTATTTATAAATTTATTTAAATACGTGTAAACATAGAGGGAGAAAATTAAGTAATTTAAAATTGTATCAATTCACCATGAGGGGAAAAGATTAACAGATTGGGAAAAGACAATTTACTATAATTAATGTGTACTTTTAGAAGATACATTAATTTTTAATAAATTATTATTTTAGAAAAAAGACTTCGTACATTATTTTGTTAAAAGTGAGACAATTTTAAAAGCCTTTTTATGAATGTTATTTTTTGTTGTTTAAATTAATTTTCATAAAAAAAAATGTGTATATTCCTCCAGCAATCCGTATAGAGACTACTAGAATATCATTTAACAGTATTCAGATCAAAGAAAAAGACCAGATAGCCCTTTTAACTTCAACGTGGTTAACAGAAACTTATTAACTTTGTCTAATGTATTAAAACGTATTAAAACATCGCATGTTTCGTAATGTGGCAATAGGCAGACGGCCTTGGCCCACCATAGGACTGTTGCGCCATTGAAGAAGTATAGTATTACTGCTGTATTTCATATATATTTAAGCAGTTCGATGTTAAAATTCGCCTCAAATAAAGTCGTTTAATTATTTAAAATCCACTTAAAACAAAAATTACGACAATATCTTATACCATAAATTAGGTAATAAATTTTACTTATATTATTGTACTTGAAAGCGTACAACTTGCATCTTATGACCGTAACTGAGAGTCTATGATCATAAAAATTTTACGGAACAAAGATTAGGTAAATATAATTATCTTATGTAACTCAAACATTATTTAATGGTTAGTCTTGACTTTGAAACTAATCCATTCAGTTCAGCTATTGGTAGCTAAAAATACATATTTCATAAATTCGAAGTATGAATGCATTTCAAAATATGAACGTTTATGCCCGATTAAAATAAACATTTAAAAAATTTCTTTACCAGCAAGCAGGCAATGCCAACTCCAATCCCGCCAACAATCTTGGCATGCTTTTCCACAAAATCTTTCATTTTCTCGTAACAACCCTGAAAGAAAAAATATACATTACAAAAATTAATCTCAAAAGGAGTTAAAGGATACTCAAGATGAAATTAATAACTTTAACTTTCTGAAACAGACGTGAATTAGATATTCATAAAAAAAAAAAAAAAAATGTCTGGATAACATTAAATGTTTATATAAAAGCATTTTCCTTTCCTTTATTTAGAAATTATTTTCCTTATATCTTATATCCTTTATTTAGAAATCATTGGCCGAAATTATTTAGAAATTATTAAATTATAGCCGAATTGAGCACAATTTTGTAATTAGCATTATATAAATTTAAATTCTTGATATGAAGCTACTTGCTTTTGTTTAATAGAGACTATTTCTTGTTTTAGCATAAATATTGAATTTTATATTTTATATTGAAAGTCAATATTAAATTTTATTAAATTTTATATTGAATATCAATATTGAATTGCATATTTTATATTAAATGTCAACATTAAATTTTATATTTTATATTGAATATATATATAAGATTATTATCGCAAATATTCGCTGCTAATCTTATAATACCTCACAAATTCAAGACTATTAGTAATTATTTTCGTTGTTGATACAAAAGGAATACAATAGTGAATAAATAATTAACTGATATTGCAAATTAAAATGTGCGATTGTCGGATAAATTCAATTATTATTAATAATAAAATTGTATTAATCGCATTAATGCTAAAATTGAACTGTGTATTAAGTTTATCATTCATTAGAATTATTTATGAATGATAAATTCCATATGTTGGCAATTTTTTTGTAATAGATGTAATTTATGCAAGAAGAATTGAGACACTTTTGCACACATTTAGTAAATTTTGGAATATACGTCACATATTAGTTTTAAATATTTATAATAAAAAAATAAAAATAAACCTCCTTTATTACATTTAAATGCATTTTTTTCAGATTAATCCTTATTTCATTTTTAATATGATCTTATCGCCTACATTAAATATGTGAATATAACTCAATTGATTCGAAGTAAAAATTTTTTACGGAGAAATTTGGTTTTTAAAATGAAAGTTGTTTTTTTTTATCTCGTTTTACTTGCGATAGCATTTGACTTTTGCTGTTAAAATAAATATTGGGAAAATAATCAAATTATTGACAATTTCCATGCTCTTATTTTTTTAATGCATCTAGTACTCTTAAACCAATTACATTCATGGCGAATACTTATGTGATTCGCAGAAGTCGTTTAATAAAACACATTAATATTAAACCTCGTGATTGGGGTTTTCTTGATTTGTTTTGGTTTGGCTTATCTTGTCGCACTGCGGTCATTTTGTGCACACTTTAGGCTAATTAGACAGGTGCCTACAGTTTAAAGTGGATTCTGAACGACTAACAAACATCCATGCCACCTCCAGGATTCGAATCTGAAGGGGGTTGCCTTGAGAAATGTATTCGAAACAATTGAGAAGTATTTAAATGCATAGCAACCTCTAGATAGGCGTTGTTCTCATTGGGATCCTTCTGGCATCTGTCTCGTAGCCCATCGTCTTTAGTCTTGCAGCAAGTGGCTGGAATCTTATAGAGTCCTCCAAAATGGGCATTCCGTTTCGACCATACTTCGAAACCAGGATCTTTTTCCATTGACATTCCACAGCATTGAAACTGGAATAAGAAAAGTGTATTTGCAGTTTATTTTAAGAGAAGGTTTGCTTCTTCTTTTTTTTGTATATATATTTAACATGCGATTACTCATTAGATATCAATTGACATCAATTTTACATGAAATAAACATTTCGCAATTATCAATTTTACACGAAATACATATTTCGCAATTATCAATTTTACATGAAATACACATTTCGCAATAGAATTCCTTTTTATTACTTTTTTCATATTATTATTATCAATTATAACTGATCAATAGAATTGATAATTTTCAAATCATTAAGTTTCAAAAGAATTATTAAGTTAAAAGCATATTTAGTTAATTTAATTAATGAACTAATTTAACTAACTAATTAAATAATTTAATTAATTAGTCAATTAAATTATTTAATTAACCAATTCATTAAATATGCCCTTTAAAATGTTTAACAAGGTCAATTGCATCGGTTCAAAATCTTGTTCCCTGAAGAGACTATGATTCAATTGAATCTGTCCATATATAATCAATGAATAAAATTGAATAGTCATATATTTAAAATGTTGCAGAAACGCTAACATTTTTCTCAATTCGAAAATGACTTTTTTTAAAAAAAAACAACAACTTATCATTAACTAACACTAAATATTACACCCTGATTAGCATGCTCTTTTTCAAATATTATAGGCTATTCTATTATTTGAGAAAATTAGAATAACTATCATTTTTACATAGTAAAGATTCTCATAAAGAACGTTTGTAAAAAAATTAAGAGCTTTTATAAGAGAAAAGTTCTTACGATGCTCTGCACAGCGTCCCATGCATCTGTAACTTGAGTATCATTCTGGTACAGCTTAATGGTCATCAACATTTCAGTGTACATTCTGTCATCCACCTGCGAAAGAAACATTAATGGAAATTGAGTAAAACATATAATCAGCTTGTAACTGTTATAAGCTTATGTGTAATATACGATGTTCTAAAAACGTTTGAGAAAGATTTATTTTACTTAAATCCTCAAACATATGAAATTGCGAATAAATACTTTCATTCAAACAAAATAGCTGGTACTTAAAAGTTTCTTCTGTTGGTCTCGTAAAAAAAAATGATGGAACTCATTAATATGAGTTCCATCATTCCACTATCATTAAAATATTTTCTCACCCATAACTCATATTATGGGTGAGAAAACTATTGAGAAATATGCTATAAATCGGGTCATCGTATTTCTGGTTATGGGGCTAGAAATTAAATGTAAGCGAAACGGATAAATATATTTATAGTAAATATTATATAATATTCTATAAATATATAAAGATATGTAGCAGGGTGTGTGATAGAGATCATTGTGAAGATCACAAAAATTCTTGGTTTGATTCAATAATGACATTCCATCATGAAATTATGCACAAATTCCATTCGAAACAGTTTGCAGATGTGTTTTAACGATAGAACAAGAAAAATTCATAGAAGTAATCAGAAGTTGGAGCGTCGCTTTTATTTCCGGTCAGAGAATATAAATGATAAAGACCACAATGCTCGTTTAGTGGTTTGGTTTGTCGCAGTACGTCATTTTGTGCTCACTTTAGGCTAATTAGACTGGGATCTACACTTTAATGTGAATTCCGAATCACTAACAAACATCCACGCCACCACTAGGATTCGAATGCAGTTAGTAGACCCTATATATTTCAGTAAGGTGTTTTAATAACTAATTCCCCCACCTAGCGAGAAATGTGTCTCTCATAAAGGAACAGTTAAATACAATCTCCAGCTATCATCAATTGGGTTACAGTGTCATAAATTTATTCTTCTGTTCTTGCATCTATAAGGAAACATACAAGTAAAAAAATTAGTGTAAAAAGTTGCGAAATTGAAAATTACCTCGCTTCTGAACACATAGCCTAGAATTCCTCCAACCAACATCGTGATGAAGATCATGAAGAGAATGATGAAAAACTGTAAAAGACATTTCATTATTATTTAGAGGCATTATAATAAATAAAATAAAATTGTGAATGAAAGAAATAAAAGATGACTGAAAACGCAAGAGATTTTTTTTTACTCATACATAAAAGAATTAGAAACGGAAAAACATGTACATTAAAGAAAATCATTTCTTAAACACGTGGAAAAAAATATATATAAGTTAACAATAACTCATTTTTAAAAATATCAATTTTCAAAAATATTTTCGTTTATATTCTGTTTACATTAAAACTTATTTTAAAACGTGAGCCTTGAGCACCCTATGTAGTTTGCTTTTTCTGGTAGCGAGCCTAACACAAAGTTTGTGTTCATGATAAGCCATAGGTTGGGTAGCTCTTCCATTCAATTTGATAAGTTTGATTTGTCGCTGTATTATCATTATTTGCACACTTTAGGGTAATTAGACCGGGACCTACAGTTTAACGTGGATTTCGAATATCCGTGGACATTCATACCACCGCCTGTAATACCAAAGGCCAGAACGCTAACCAATTGGCCATCAGGCCGCTCTCAAAGTGATAGGACAGTTCGAATCTTCGTCGTGTCTGTATTTCAAAATTCAGTAGCTCTAAGGACCTAAGATGAATCGCAGAAGTATTTCTAAGGTGATTTATCAATAAATTTCACGAATTTATGACTTGATGCAAGAAAGCGCAAAATTAGAACATGAACTTTGTGCCAAATATATGTTCAAAAATTTGTCAGAAATTTTTAAAAATCTCATAATTTTGAGCCAGTGCCAAACAAAAGGAAAACACTGTATAGTATTTTCGGAAATAATTCAGACTAAGATTTAAATAGATAAGAATAAACTGGTAATAATTCGATTGTTTATTCTGCAGTAGGAACGGAATAGAACATCTATAAATGTGGGTAAATATTATTCAAGAAAATATACGTTATATTACTACCCTAGGCAATTCAAAAAAGAGTCATCCAAATAAGACGGAAATCAATAGATGTGATGCAGATATATCAGACAAATAATATTTCAGAGGAACTGGATATTTTATTCAGGAGAGTTAGTTATATATAGTAAATCAATCAATAAGACGTTAACCCCTATGCAAGCTGTTGTCCGGCTTGGCACTGATTCGAAAACTTGGCAGATATCCCCTTGAAAGATTTCTTTCAAATTTTACCAGCGAGATCGGCAAGATCCTGTGACAGTTTTAAACACCTGCTGATCTGGAGGAGATCTGGCTCCAGGTAAGTATTTGGCAAGCACAGATGGTCGGACATTGTCCTGTTGAAATTTAATCTCGGAGTGTTATGAAAGAAACAACACAATGAATGTAGAACACCGTAGACGTACTGTCATAATATAAGGGTTTCACCGATGCCATGAAAAAGGCTCATCTATCAATTGAAATAATGCCCCAGAACATAAATATTTGTTTTTGATCTATTCTGTGGTTGTAAATAGTTAGGTTAGTATCCCATTGCTGTCTTGGAACGAAGCAAGAATCATCTCTGAAAATAATTCTACTACAGTAAGTGAGATCCTAAATAGAAAAAGCCCGTCACCACTGCAAAGGCACTTTGACAACACCCAAGATGAAACACCTATGCTACTTTGCGATTGTGTTCTACAATGGTTCAACCATTCGTAGAATGACTACATCGCATTGACAGAAATGTCGAGTAATCCTTCTGTTCGACCACCTAGTTTCTTTTAGCCTAATTACTTGTATTTCTAAATGTTGAATTCTTGTTTGTTTGAACCCATATACGAGACAGTTATACATTCAAAATAAGCAAACAGAATCAAATTCGAATGAAAGTTAAATCCTCGAATTGAAATTTCTTCATTTACCACCCGAGGCTCAAATGCAACGCTTTGGAGCTCTTGCTATTCATTCAACTATAGCAAAAATTTAATAATTTGCATGATGAATTGTGTGTTACATACATACAAAATTTCGTTACAATCAGATAATTCCTTTTTGGTGCATCATTTTTCCTCTTTGTTTTAGTGTATATAAAAGAAAAGTCTTTATTGTCATGAAGATGGAATAGGAGTATAAAACAATAATCGATCTCAGATTGAGTGTTGGACGATTTTGCTGATTAAATCCAATTGGTTCTCAATTATGATCGAAAATACTATAATATCTTTTTTTAAGTTTGTATATATTTTTTATCAAATGTTGATAACACAAGTGTAATTTTCATTTCATTGAGAAGAACTTTTTAAAAGATATAAATTTTTATATGGTATTCTAAAGATTGGTTTGTTGGTTTGTCACTTTACGGTAGTTTTGTTAGCCGGGACCTAGATATTCTAAAATTGATCTCCTATTTGGATGAATAATTAAATATTCTCAATCTTGTTGTTCAGATAAAATGTGATCAGGTTGAATATATTTTCAATAATTTGTTGATTTTTTTTACTTCATTGTTATAGTTTCATTCATTTATTATCCAGTTTGTGTTCGAATTACTAAAGAACAAGATTACTGCTGTGTAAATATGATTTATCAGAGAATTAAAAAATTTAAATATTTAAAAGAGTATTTATTATATCCTAAATATTTAAAAGTATTTTAGTAATTTATAAAATTTAAGTCAATCAACCACGTGAAATAAATCCAAGTTTTCCAAAATATTTTTTTTCACCAAGGTCATGATAGAATTATTAACAATTTGAGCAAACAAATTTTTGTTTACAGAACATGTCGTTTTCTTTATTTGTGAGCAGAAAGAACATTAAGTCTATAAAAGTACGGAATTAATGTTACAATTTCTGTTAACACCTGCAATTGTAATCAAGATTCTTACTCAAGCATATAAAATTGCATCTTTAATAATTTGGTTTCCATTTAAAAATTGTACAAAATAAATTCCATTTACCGTCAGCAGCATGCATTTTATTTCTTTTATCGCTCCGACGAAGCCAAGGAAAGAAATGATGGTAACGATGATGCCAGTGGCAATGAGAATCGAAGCGGAGCTCACGTACAAATCACTGCCCAACAATCGTTCCATGAACGATCGATCTGACAGGGTCCAGATACCGACGCTGAACACCACAATACCTCCAACCTAAAAGCAGAAAAAAAAAACACACTTTATTAATCCAACATATGACAGCAAACAAATCACTTTCATAAATGAGTTAAGAAGGTTTCTTTGACGACAGCAGTACTTACCACCTTCTTCCCAGAATAAATGTTTTATTAATTAATAAAGTTGGAACACTTAAAATCCATATGCAGTCAGCAAAAATGGCTCAATTTTTCAAGATGCGATATGAAATCAAGATTTCTAATTGATCAGAACCAATAGAATACATTCAAAGAGGCTTTTAGATTTTCAAATGAATTAATAAACTGATCATACACATTTGCAAAAATTTCAATATATTTTTTTTTCTAGATTACAAATGGATTGCTTTGCATTTATTACAGATTGACAGATCATAATGTGGAGTTCAAATTGGTTGCAGAACCCTTTGATGCATTGCAATAGGAAGCAAGTTAAAAATCTGTTGTGAAGCAATGAAGTTTATTTGCAAGATTTTACTTTGTGAATGAACGGTTTTTTTTTTTTTTTGTGTTAAATTCTATAGAAGATAACTTCTCTGGAATTTAATTTAAAAAAGTTTTTTGGGAAATATTCAATCTGAGGACATTATAACAAATAAAGTTTTCCTACCCTCGATACTAACAATCCAGGCCTTTCAAATATAACTTCATCAAATTTTAATATGCTTATGACTTTATCTCATTTTAATTTCTATTAAATACTTACTAGATATAATATGAATTTAAATATCTAGGTACTGTCAGCCCTTATTATACATAATACACTTTTTGAAGTAATGCGCGATTAGGACTTTGACATTCCTGTTGTAACACCATTTAAAAAACAATTTTTTTGTATTAAAGCTATTTAAAACATCTTTATACTCACTGAAAATAATGTAACAAAAGATTTGCCATATGTTTTGTGAAGAAGATTAATCGAAATCTGTAGCACTTTTAAAATGATTTATTGCTATCTAGCTAATAAATTCAAATCTAGAATACAATTCACGAAATTTATTCTTTTTACTTACCAGTATGACAGCATTGGCGACGAAGAGGCCATACTTCACCCCTTTGGCGCATCCTTCGACCATCATGGAGACCTGCAAAAGACAACCAAATTAGATAAATCGATTTTTTTATTCTTCATTTTAAAACTAATTGATATTACTTAAAAATGTATCGGTTATTTTGGTAATCTAATTATAAAATCCACGAAAAAAGAGTAATACATCAAAAAGTCTTTTCATCAATCATAAGAAAGTAACTTTCCAGAATTTACTATTACATTCAGTATAAATAAATTTAATCTTATTGATATAAATGTCTTTAAATCATAAAAGCACATGAAAAACAAAAATTAAAATCAGTTGGGAATAAAATCAAATTTATGCCATAAAATTACATTTTGTACAACTTCCTTCTCAAGTCGTAAATCAAATAACTAACACATATACAGATATCCTGAAAAAAAGACAGTACTAAAGCAGGAATAACAGAAAATGTTAAAGCTAAAAAAATTCGTAATGCAAGTTCACGCGACAGAGCACAAATTTTAATATAAATAAATTATAATATAAAATAAATTAATATTTTAAATAGTAAATTACTATAAAATTCATTTATAATTTTTTACGAAATAATTTAATATAATTAAATTTTATGCCTTGTCGCGTGAATATATTGCAATTATTATTGTTTGAATCTTGACAATTTTTCTCATTTTTTTAAACCGCCATTCTTTTTCAGGACACTCTGTAACATGAATACAGAATATTCATATTTTTAAAAGTAAACAATAAATAAAACACCGAATATTTTAAAAATTTGGTGCAAAAGTAAGACGTGATAAAAAAAATCGGCAGTTTGTAGAGACATACAGAATATATGAAGATACATATTCACTGTGTTAAGAGAATTTAACACGAAAAAGAATTTAATTTATATTCTTAACAACAGAGGACGCTACTGTGATAATTCCATGATGGTGATGTATGTATATTGCTCACTAAAGAAAGATAATTTGGATACAATAACATTAATGAATACTTTAAGTACAATTTTAATACGCAAATATAATAATGGTACCTGATGTTATTGTGATTGTGAAATGCGTATGGTATTTATTCATGTCATATGCAAGTTTGTTTTCTGATGCAATATCATGCGAATTAAGTATGCACTGATAAAAGCAGACATGGATGGGCTACTCATAATTAGCAATCGCCGCCGTCATGTTATAGTCTCAAGCTAAAGCCCTACTGGTTAAACTATGATACACGGATAATTCGGAATCTACAACAACAGTTTTGCGGTAGTTTCGTTTGATGAAAAGGGTGAAGCATGGAAAAAGACTACTCTTATCTTTTGTGATGCGGTAAATAGTGTGACGATTTGTAGCAACAGGTTCTGTTTAATATGCGTTAAGCAGTGGGCGAACATCTACCTCCAGTACACTGACAGCAATCGTGGAAGAATATATCCATGACGAAACTGGGTCATTACTGCATGGAACAGCCAGTTCTCATACCTGACACACATAAATTCACATCAGTAACTATTGTTTGAAAAGCCCTCCTTAAAAAATTCAACTATAACCAGAGGATGGACCAAAACGCGAACTAACATATTTGAGGTAGGAATTTTCGAAGATGTGAATGAAAGTGTTTGATTCTCGCTAGATGGAGGAATTAGTTATTAAAATTGCCATATTTGGTCTACTAGCAATATAGATGAGTATGCTTAAATATTGTTGCAACTAAAAAAGTCAATGCATGTTTTGAATTTACTACATCGTCCACAAGCTTAAAACTGAATATGAGGGTTTGATGAATCTGATATGACCGTTTTCATACATGAAGCTCTATCAAACACAGCACGCCAAGTGATGGAATTGATACTATCAACGTTTGGCACCGATCGATTATTGTGTAAACATAATAGACATGGATGGCTCTCAAGATCACCAGAACTCACATTATGTGGAATTTTGGTTGTCGGACTATCTCAAATCACGGGTTTAGGGTGGATATCACCAGCATTGTAAGATGCCATGCGACAGGAGGTAGCAGTCATTCCCTTTGATATACTGATCCATGCAGTATCAGGTGAAATATCGCGACTGCACTCAGTAACGGAACATGGAGGGGGGGCAATACCAAGCATTTGCAGTTAATCTAGTTAAAATAAATGTCACCTTTCACATTCTTTAACTCTTCTTTTTGTCCCATCGTAGAAGCATTTTCTATTCTAGAGACTTTGAACTACATTTTTTTTCATGGCATAGAACATTTCGTACCAGATGAATACTAATCTGCAAAATGCATGTATCTTTGATCCATAAATCTTTTTTTATCTTGTTTTATTTTGACATTGAATTTTTAAAAACATCCCTGTACGTTTGAAATCTTTTAAAACATTTTAAATATTACCCGAGTCATGCGCAAGTACTTTTAGAATATTCAGATAAATTTTTTAAATTGTTTTCATCAAAAAGAAAATCTAAAAAATAAACAGTGAAGGCAGATCCTTGTATTTTATATATTTGCAATTTGGGTCATTGGCAGATTAAAGAAGGTTCAATAGAATAACAGTAGAAAATGATCTGATATTAAATATAGTTAATAAATTGATTAAATCAATACATTTTAAAACGTAAAAGAAAACTTGTATATCAAAATATCTAGCACCGTATTTGTTACAAGAGATATATTCTGTAATTCGTTTTTAAAAACATTTTGGAAATTTTAATGTTAGGTTCTTGTCTTAAAAGTCTCATCTCTTAGATAAGTTCGTAAAAACCTGTCTGTGTAAGAAAAATGTATGTCTGATGTTTTTGATTCAAACTGTGGTAATAAAAGATTTCCCTGCTGTTTCAACTATCCTCTTATCACTAGCATGTACTTTCCTCCTAGATGATAAGCAACTCCAATTGTGGATAATAACATTGAAACTAGCAAAGCCTTATACAAAATGTCTAATTTAACCTGAATAACACATTTGCAGAGGCTAGATAAAAAATTTTACAATAGATTATCAATCTCAATCACTTAAATTTTTAGTGTCAGAGGGTAAATTGTTCCTGAGTGGGTGACACGCTTACAACAGACCAAAATACTTAAAAATAATAAGATCGAATATACATTGTTCTTACAAGAAGTCTCTCTATGCCCATCTAAAGATACAGGATACGATCTAGTCCATCTATGTTTTTTATGAGTAATAATGAAACTCGTGACTTTCCACCGTCTTTACCAAAAATCAACTCACTTTTTATCAGCATGAAATCAAAGTGTGAGTAGACGAACACAATAAAAACAAATTAGTACTAAAAGAATGATAGCTTTGAGAATTAAGTACTATCTTGTTGGGAAGTCTTTGGATTACATGAGTTTACTCCCCCCTTTGTTAAAAATATTTGAAATGGAATAGCTGTGGAGTGATAACGCCTTAGAAATGATTAAGGATTTACTATCTTCATTAAAAGATACCTGTAAATTTGTAATCCATCAATATTTACATTTAATTTCAAAATAGATTTTATAATTTATATATTATATATTAGAAAGAGAGAAAATTTCTGTAGATAAATTTTAACATGTTTTGCGAATAACACTTGCATGAAATGTAAATTTTTTATTCTTAAAAGGGAAAAGATGAGGCTCGACATTCGACAGTGAAATATTGTTCCTCAAATTTACATATCCCAAAAACGAAAATGCAATCTTTTATTTAAAAAGTTCTCATAGCAAGGGGAACACTTTTAATACAATAAAAAAGTTTTCCAATAGATTGAAAAATTCCATTTTTCTGGGATTTTCCCTTAATACGTTGTGATGTTCTAACCTTTCCCAATGATGTATAAAAATAGGGCCGGAATGGCCGAGTGGTTAGCGCTCTTGCGTTCGGTACCACAGGTTTCGGGTTCGAGTCCCGGCGGATATTTGTAGTGGTTCGGAATCCACTTTAAATTGTAGGTCCCAGTCTAATAGGATCGTAGAGCGTTGCGGGGGCATTGTTACTCCGCGTCAGTGGCTTATCTTCAAGTTACACGCGCCCCCTGGGTAATGCAAAGTGAGTACGTCTGTGCAAGCGCTTGCCTTAAGGCATCCAAGACCAAGCTGTCTAAGTGTTTGTCAGCTGCATTAGAAAGAAAAAAAAATGTATAGAAATAGGGAAATCCATCAAATAATTAGTAAATAGATGTTGCTGTTTAAAATTTAAAAATGACATTGAAGAAACAAGATTGACATACTCAATTATTTTACCTTCAACTAGGCTAACATTGAGACTAAGCAAAATTTTTCCAACAAGAAAAAAAAGAGAGCAGAAAATTAGTTCGATAACTATCAAGCAAAGTTTCTGATCTTTATTTTATAGTAATCAATATTTATTGAGTATATTACTAAAATAATACTTTTAAAATTAAAAATAATTTAATTATTAATTTATTTAAAGAGAGTATAATAATTACTGCAATGAGAGAGATTATATATCTTTAAATGGGTTAACAAATGTTATTGATGAGGTCAATCTTACAAAATTAATATAATTTAACACAAATAAAATTTAAAAAAAAAAAACGTTAAAAATTAATATAAATGCGTAAAAAAATGTTATAAATTAATATAAATGCGTAAAAAAAATGTTAAAAAATTAATATAAACGTGTAAAAAAATGTTAAAAATTATTATAATTTAACACATAGCTTTGCAAATTATTTGTAATTGTTATGCAAGTAATACGATTCAAAATGTTTACTTTTATAACAAAATTTAATACAACTTTTACGAAAAATTATTACTTTAAAACCAGATTCATTAAATCATAAATATGCTTTTTTTAGTTAAGAATAGTAAAATTTAATCCCAGTTTTTTATAATCGTCATTCAAAAAATAATTTTGTGTCAGCCATTAAAGTAATTTACGATTAAAGAATGCCATGCTGACCAACTTTTGTAGAATTGCAAAAGTTTTAAGGTTTTATTAAAAATTTTAACGCAATAAAAAGCTCTTCCACTTCGAAAAGAATAAAATTCGTGAAGGTTTCTATCTTCGCATCCTTTTAGGAGGGTTTCCCAATAATTTGAAATGCTTCTTTTTCCAACAATCGTAGAAAGCAAAATCAGTTCCTATGGAAACTGCAGCACTGAAGATATATGTTATTTGACGGAATTTCACTTTCTCATACCGGTTTTTAATCGATTCCTCAGTGGCCATGAAAAATTCAATTTTTTTTTCTGTGTTGGTATTAATCAAGGTACAATAAATAACAACTCAACCAACCGGTTAACTACCGTTTTTTACCTACAGCTCTGGCATCACAAGGGGTATTTTCTTCTTAGTATCATAAAATGTCTACTTTACACAAGTATAATTCGCATTAGGATTCGGATACATTTAATTATATGTATTAATTCTGTCACTTTTAGTGTAAAATTTTCGTCTCTCAAAGGAAAATATAAAAGTTCGTTTAAAAAATACAGCTCTCGCATCATTTTATTCTTAGTATCACAAAATGTCTACTACTGTGTCCAAAAAGTAAGACCAATTTTCAATTTAAAATTTCCGGGGCTTATGGAATTTCAATTTTTTTTCTTTTTAGGTTGCTGGCACTGTCCTTGACATCTGTGTGAAATTTGACGTCAAAATATACATTAGTGTTTGAGTTACGCTTGTCTTTGTGAGACTGTTTGGTTTGATTTGTAGCTCTACGGTCATCTTGTGCACACTTTAGGCTAAACAGACCGGGACTTACAGTTTAAATGGATTCTGAACATTTTAGCAAATAATAGTAACAATTGATTGATTAAAATGTCTAATAAAATATTAGTTCTTATAAACTGTCATTTTGTTTTCATTGTAAATTTTAAAAAAATTAGCTATATCTGTTTGTAATCTGTTAAAATATTTCAGCAGCACAAATTTATAAACGCGCACTAAATTTACCCAAGTCAACGCAGACAAAATTTAAACACTATGATTAGCTCAAAATAAAGTTTTTAATTGAGATGAGCCAAATGGAACGAATTAGTGACATTATAGGAAACTATCATCTTTTGGACTCGTTTTGAAGTTCGAAATATTGTTTTAAAATATAAGAAGTGCATGTTGCTATAAGAAAACTCTTCCCATATTACTAAAATATGGCAGTCCAAGTTGAGTCATTGTTGAATTAGCAACTTTACAGAATAAGAGAAAGTGACTTATTGCATTTGTATCGATAGAAATCTCGAGTTGAAAAGAAAAGCCGAAATAAATATTATCAGTTATAGGCTTTACACAGATAGTTCATTCATTATAAATTAATAATGTTTTAAATTCACTTTTAAATTTATTAATTGTTGTAACTAATTATAGTTTAGGGGCTGATGGTCGAGTGGGTAGCGCTCTAACGCTCGGTGTCATGGATGATTGTAGTGGTTCAGAATCCACTTTAAACCATAAGTCCCGGTCAAATATGACTGTTAGACGTAGGGCTGATAACCCTACCCTGTAAAAAGGAAAACATCTCCCCTCTCGAAATCTGTCAGTAGGCAGACGGCTTTGGCCCACCATGGGGCTATTGCGCCAATGAACAAGAATTATAGTTTAGCATTTAGTAACTTGTTAATTTAATATTATTGATTTTTTTAGATGGCAAAACTTATTTAACTGAAGATAGGCTACTAAATTTTTATATCACTCACCGAAAAACAGTTTTGCATTGAAAATACAAAATATAAAAGCTTGAGAATTCTTCTATTGTAAGTAATTAGTTCCTAGATATTTTTAATTAGATAACTAAGCATATAGATATATAAAGCAGCACTGCTTAAGACGAGATTCAATAAGCCATTCTTCGATTGAAAACTATCAACGTAACTTTTTCCCGTTAATAATTGTATTATTTCATACTACTGTATATTTACAAAGAAGAATCATACTTAACTTATTCCCGTTAATAATTGTACTATTAAATTGTTGCTGTTTCATTCATCTATTGCAAGTAATTAGTTCCCAGATATTTTTAATTATTAGATCAGCACTGCTTAAGGCGAGATTCAATAAGCCATACTTTGATTGAAAACCATCATTGCGTAACTTAATCCCGTAAATAATTATGTTATTTCGAAAACAAATTCTTCTCAGGAATATTTAGTGTTATGAAATTAAAAACATGCATATATATAGTTTGTAATTAAATCTTGTACGCAGTTCATTTTACAGGACCAGCAAGAAACCTGTAAAATTTTAAGGAAACAAATTGATTACAATCCCAAGGTCCCAACCTTCACGATTCTTGTTACGAGTCAAACATTTTGTGGGCGGCAGAAATCCGTTTCAAGGTGCTGATCGCCAATTAGTTTAAAATGACTCAGTTTTTAAAACGATACAATTGAATTTTTTTTTACTTCTGCATGAATTGACACGAATATCTAATTGCTGATTTTACTCTAGTTTGTTCATTTTTCAATGAAAAACGCATTTTTTTTTTATGAAAAACACTTTTATATTTATCTACGAAAGACAAAGTTTAAATTCAGCTTGAATTTTAATTATTTAAGAAATGCATGGATGGTGACTTTCTTACAAAGTTAACCCTATACCTACATGATTTTTTTCATCACATACTTCATTCAAGAAATTCATTTTTTTTTTAAAACTTGCCATAAAATTTAATATTGTTGAATCAGTAATGTTAATATGAAATAAAAGCAAAATAATAAACTCAAGGAATGTTAACACTATTTGCTGCGAGTACAGTTAATTTCGTAATCATTTGATGCAAATCATTTACATATTCAATATTGATGTAGAGATTCAAGTTGAAATTTGCACAAATACGAAAATATATTTAGCTCTAAATATGAATAAAGAAACGTATAATAGCATCGATGTTCTTTTTTATAAAACAAACTATTGCTATTTGTTAGTTTCAGATAAGTGATATTAATCTCAGAAAAGTAATGTTTCCTATTTGTTTAATATTAACAAATGAATTTTCATTACGATATTTAAATAGTAGATAAATTAATTAATATTAGATTTATTAATCTAATATTAATTAATATTAGATTAATAAATTACTCTTCTATTTATTTATGTTGTGCGTGAGAAAGTACAAGTAACTAAAAGTATATAATCTTTGCTCGCAGGGATATGAATTATCTCACTTACGAAGGCAGTTTCATAATTTTATACAGATTTAAGAAAAAGGTCATTGACTGCTTCTAATAGAATGGAAAATCAAAGATTACCTTCATAGAATTGAATGACATTTATCGCCAATAGCCATAGTGGAGTTACAACCTGACCATAGAAACAAAGGCCACCAAATTGCACGAAAAAAGAGTGAATATCTGAAACTTTTGTACCGATTAAAATTTGAAAAATAATATACACTGATGGTACTGTTAAATAGTGACATTGAGGTAAATTGGAAGAAGTACATACATTCTCTGTAACTGTCTCGGTCACTAAAAAATATAATCCATCAAAAAATATTTCCCCAAAATGCATAAATGTTGTTGATTGAAGAATCTCTGTCTCGCACGTTAATTATGAAGCAAGAAGTTGGAATTACCCCCAATTGTGAAAACAATTTCTTAAGTTTATACAGATTAACGAGAAAGGTCATTGAATTTTCATTCCACTCGAGGTAGTCAAAGATTTTCAGGCTAAATTGTAGGAAGATTTTTTCAATCAAATTTTCTTGTTGATCGATGTGAATCGATGCAAAAGTTATATATTTTTAGCTGAATAGTATATCAGAAAGTTCAAGCAAGATAATTAATAAATTACTCTTTTATTTATTTAATATTCAAATATATAGTGTAAATTCATTTGTTAATATCAAAAGACTCCATTTTAGAACCACCAAAAAAAGTTTTCCCAAAACATAAATATCGTTGATTGAACAATCGCTGCCTCCACATGTTAATTACAACGCAGGGAGTTGAATTATCCCAAGACAGTTTCATAAGTTTATACAGATTCAAGAGAAAGGTCATTGAATTTCCATTCTACTCGAAGCAGTCAAAGATTACAGTCATGGAATTGAACGACATTTATCGCCAATAGCTATAGCAGAGTGCAACCTGACCATAGGAAACGAGGGACCGAATTGCATGAGGAACGCGTTTCTGATGCATCGAATGTCAGTTTAATTTAAGAGATATGACACGTGCATGAAAACGGAAGACCTCACGATTCTTTTCCAGAAGTGTATCATTGGAGCTAGTCGATTACCCGCTAAAAAAAACAAAAAACAAAAAGTGACGCTGGTTGTAAAAACTGACCCCGAGATGATTTTCGTCTCAGATTCGACGAAACAAGTTCTAGGTCATTGGATAGAAGCGATTACAGATTACAGGACTCGTAGGGGATGAAGATGGGGTGCCCCGTCAAGGACACCTACCTGAAGTTATGCTTTCAGATCAATTTTTTCTTGCACAACTTCTTTCCTCATATGACATTTTTTTTTATTACAAAAAAAAAAACGGTTTTTAATTTGAGAGGGAAAAAAAATCACTTATTTCTTCTAAATGTTATGTATTTTCACAACTGTACAGATTTTATTATTATTATTATTATTATTCACCATATGCATATATTAAATGAAAGTTATTTCAAGCTAAAAATTATTTACCTGTTTATGGATACTGAAAATAAAGTATATATAATATTAATGATATCGTATTTCTGAAGCAATCCTAACTCAATAAAAGGTATATATGAGGTATACATGGTTTTTGAATAAAATATTATAAATTCTATTTTTATTAATAAACAGTCTTGATAAGTAACGAAATTTTTTTACGAAGATTTTTAATAATAAATCATTTTATAAAAATAATGATTTTCAAGTATACAAAAAAATTATTTTAAAACACTATTTCAAATTATTACGTTATGAATGAGCGAGAAGTTTTAACTAATTGATGGAAGGCTATAAATAGGGACCAATTTTGAACAGTATTTGTTAACTAAAATAATTATTTTCTAGAAAATCTTTTATCTTTCTTTATGTCCATATACGTAGCGAAAACTAAGTATTATACTTAATTTTGAACATGGTAATAAATAAATTTGAAGAAAATACAGTTAATAAAGCTTAATTTCTCCTATTAACCCATTATCTGTCTGCTATTTCTTCATTTGGTTTTGATTTATTTAAGTATTATTAGCAGAAGAATACAATATTAAATTATAAATTATGCAAGACTGTATTATCCCTTTTATTATTTAATGCACATAGATTAGAGAAAATTAATTAAAAATTTTGTTAGCGCCCAACTAAGAATCAGAAGCTAATGTTTTTTTGCGTGTGGTGGAAACATCGTTTGCTTGCCACTGGTGGACTACGAAGGGAGGTCTTTTAAGGGTAACTGCCCCATATTTTCTTATCATATAGGTTTGGTTTGTTGCTCTACCGTCACTTCTTGCACATTTCGGGTTAATTAGACCCCGTAATTCACCCGTATCATACAGGAGAAAAACTGTAAAACTACGAATATGCAGCTTGATTGTCGATGCGAGATGTTTATACAAGTCATAATAATGAACGAAATTCTTTACTGAAAGCAGAGACTTCAACGAACAAAGCCAGCGAATTCAAATCTGAACCCTCTTAAATGTTAGCTGCTCCCGTTACCACTACGTGTTTGTACCTCTGAAGTACTTTTTTTAACAAAAAAGGAGTACTTTACAGCTTTTGTGCACTTATTAATCACAGCAGTTAAGAGGTTTGGTTTGTCGCTCTACGGTCATTTTGTGCACACTTTAGGCTAATTGGACAGGAACCTACAGTCTAACATGAATTCCGATTCACCAGAATTCTAAACTTAGACCTGTGGTACCAAAGGACAGAGTTCTAGCCAATTGGCCATCAGGCCGCAGCAGCAATTAAGAGGAAAATGAAACACGAATGCTATAGGAATGCAATAAATTGACAGTATTCTGTGACTCTATATTTAGAATGAAATTCTGAATTAGTCAATGATTACCATTTATTATCATAGAAATACTTCATCTTAACTTTTCTCAAAAATTATTTTAATTAGAATTAAAAATACGAATCTGTTTCAATGTGTCGATTATATCTGCAATATGCTCAAAAGAGAAAATTAGACCTCTTTAAAAAATAGCCGAAAGTAACGCAATTTAAACTGAAGAACAATCAGTGTCAAAATAAGAAGAATGATATAAATTATATATATTCCAAAAATACTTCAAAATTTTCATGTAAACACCAGTATTCATTTTCGTAAACTTCTTTGTAGGTATCAAATATGTAAAATTGAATTCAGTTCTATTTCAATTCTAATAGAAAAAAAAAACTGCAAAAGATTGCTCGAAGAAAGTAAAAATTGTTTGCCAACATGTTCTAACTACAATAAAGTTAACAGCATCCTGCAATTAAGTTAAAAACTATAGAAAACTATGCTCAAAACAAACTGCACACTGCTGTCGCAATTCTAGACAACAATCGCATTTTATTTCATATAGACAGTTAAACTGCACTCTTATTTTAATTTTATTTACCATTGTATGCAATAAAAAGCATTCAAACCTTCATATTTACAAGTAGCCTGTAGTAAAAATTAAGAAATAGCTTATTTAATATTGAAAAATTTTGAAATGACGAAATTTTCAAAAGGCCAGCGTAAATTCAATATAAATACACTCACTTAAGTATTGTAAATCTAAAAAAGTTATTTCGTCTAATATTGTATTTGTCGGGCTGCAAAAGTTCATGAGATTATAATTGAACCCAACAAAAAAATTGAAGAAAAATCTGGTCAACATAAATTTCACCCTAAACGTTTTTATATGTTATAGCAGAAAGAGAAAGGTAAGAAATAAAGTTCTTGGGAAGAAGATTTTAGTATTAACATGTGGTTTCAGTACCAATTTGATTGGCGTTTTATTCCCTTCAACATTGATGAAGCTGCAAGATAATAAGTATCTTACTTTTTAAAACACAAGAATTCCTGAAACGATCATGTAATGAGCCCAGTTCAATCTTTAAGATCCATCTACAACAATTTATAACCCATTATTAATCTACAACAGTTAATAAAATTTCTCCTTGGAAATACATTTTGAACTCGTAGTCAGTAATTACTTCTAGAATTCTACAGTAGCTTTATCAGATGTCCAATTACTCGGAGTACATCCCACAGTTTAATTTGCTTCAAGGCAAATTACGTGTTAATCATGCAAGACAAGTGATCCATCCCCCTTTCTTACCATTTGACTGGATACACGTCACTAGGTCACAAATAGCTAAACCACAATGAAGATTCACAGATACATAATAATACAGTTTTAATTGCAAGAGAATTTTATTAGCATCTTATTAGTGTTTTTGACCCTAATATCACTTTGGTCGGTACAATTAAAAGCAATATTGAGAATTGTGGATTGAGAATAGATAAAAATATATAGCTCACATGTTAAACGGAACGAACATGCTAAAAAAAACGGATTAAAACTGATTACGCATGGAAAAAAGGAGTATACATAACACGACTTATTAAAGGTTGAATTACTTCACACACAAATATATGTTATCCACCGAAGAAATGGAAATTTTTTTGAACGTAGAATGTAAATTGATTTTGTATTCATTTTCTCAAAACCACACAGAGTCCTGATGGTCTACTGGCTAGCGCTCTGGCTTTGGTACCACAGGCTTAAGGTTGGAATCCTGGCGGTTGATATATATTTGGTCCTGGCATATAGATGTTTGTTAGTAGTTCGGAATCCACGTTAAATTGTAGGTGTCGATCTAATTAGCCTAAAGTATGCACAAAATGACCGTAGAGAAACAAACCAAATTTCAAAACCACAATCAATAGAAGTAATCAGTTTGGATCACTCTCTCGGATGTCTGTAATTAAAATAAAGCTCCTTATTTTCTACATTAACATATATATAGTGAGCAAAAATAGTATTTCCATACTTCATTTCCATTGCATTTTTTATAAATTAACACAAAAATGAATCTTTAGTGAAACATTTAACATTGGCACTAAACATTAGAAACACAACAGATCCAAAATATGTAGTGAAAAAAATACAACAAACATAAAAAATTAAACGTGAAAATAAAGTGCTTCAATGCTAATGAAAAATAATCAAATATTCCAAAATTTGTTATTATTTCGTAAGCATTC
This sequence comes from Caerostris darwini, assembly GCA_021605075.1. Taxonomy (NCBI): domain Eukaryota; kingdom Metazoa; phylum Arthropoda; class Arachnida; order Araneae; family Araneidae; genus Caerostris; species Caerostris darwini. Next base: position 374,924 of record BPLQ01002818.1, on the reverse strand, counting down.
CTTTACCACAGTTACAGTTTGTAATCGTCTGGCCATGGATTACATTAATTTATATAGTTATTTCTAAACTAAATTTTAGCCATTTTTCATTGTTTAAAGCCAACTTTATTTGAAATTTTGTTTTCCTCACTTTCACTCACAGCATCCTAAATATACCACAGATTGTCAGTGTGAGACCAACTATTGATCACAAACGCAACGGATTTTTACGGAACCTTAACTTCTTTATGGTGGCCATTTGCTTATGGTTATCGCCTTGTGGTTTGGTTTGGTTTGTTTATCGCTCTACAATCATTTTTTGCACACTTTAGGATTATTGGTCCGGGATCTACAGTTTAACATGGATTCCAAACTACTAAAAAACCTCCATGCCACAGCCAGTTTGGTTTGTCGCTCTACAATCATTTTGTTCACACTTTACGCTAATTAGAACGGGGCCTATAGTTTAACGGGGATTCCCAACCACTAACAAACCCGCCGCCAGAATTCGAACCTGAAGCCTGTGGTACCAAAGGCCAGAGCGCTAGTTAATTGGCCATCAGGCCGCATGCCTAGTGGAAAATAATATGGCTCAACAACATCCACTTTCAATGCACTCTAAAATAATTTACTCAATTTACATTATAATGTTAAACAATCACAATATTTTCAATAAAAACGTTTTTTTTAAAATGAATTGATGAAATCAAATATCCCCAAATTATTTCTTGACCGCAGTCATGCTCAATAATTAGTCTATTTCGAGAGAAACATTTGACTTTTATTACACAGTTCTATTTCAACATGAACCAAAAATAGTAATTTGCCTTCATCAAAAAGTATAAAGGCTAATTACAAAGCATTTTTTGTCCCAAGACTGGTTTGCTTACAAAGGATTCGGCAAACAAGAGTTTTCTATTTGTTTCATTGATAGTTTTTTTCCCCAAAGCTATACCTTGAATATATTATGAAAATCTAGAAGAGTTGATGAAATGACTATAGTTACCAAAGTTTGGTTTGTCGCTCTACGACTATTTTGTGCACACTTTAGACTGATTACACTGGAACCTACAGTTTAACGTTGACTCCGAAACACTAACAAACATCCATGCTTACCAATGTTAAGAAAAATGGAAAGGCGTTATATAGCTATTGTTAAATAAATCTTTTTTTTTAATGCGCTTTTCGCCAGAATCTATTTAATGCATGCTTTAGAAATCCTTACACTCAATAAATAAATACTTTTCGATAATCTTAAATCTCATTTCATATAAAATATTAACTCTAACTTTTTAAATAACATTTTAAATAAAATTCACTATAAAAGCATTATGAAAAATTAGCATTTTTCAAAAGAAAATTTTCTTTTTCAAAAAATTATGCTGATATTCTTAATAATAATTAACTTCAGATTAAACAGGAATACATGTAGAATATTTGGTTTGGTTTGTCGCTCTACGGTCATTTTGTGCACACTTTGGGTTAATTAGGCTGGGATCTACAATTTAACGTGGATTCCGAACTACTTCCAAAAACATCCATGCCACCGCCAGTGTAGAATATTTAGGTAAAACTATGTCCTTGTGTACAATAGACTCGAAGAAAAAGTAACTCCAGTTTTAAAGTAACCTTTTAAGAAAATTGGAAACGAATAGAAAAAAGTCCTGTTTCAAGTATTTCAGCTGAATTGTATTTTTAACTCTCTAATATTTTTATTTTTGTTAACTTAAAACGTTCTTTTTTTTCGCTTATTGATCATAGGGGAATATTGGTTCTTTATCGATCTTTTGTTTCTGAGGCATTTTTATGTTGGCTAGCAAATACAAATTTAGTGCTTAAAGCAGATTTCCAAGGACATTAATTATGTTCCTCTTATTAAAACAGGCATTCACATTTTAACATTTCAATTTTTATATGCTTTATAAAGTATGAACTATAAATATCAAGTTTTCAAAAGTATCAACTATAAGTAAAATAATTATTATAAAGAATCAAAGATGATTGTGTTATGATAAACACTTTCAAACAAAATCCCATTTTTTTTATTGAACCGAGGTACCTATGAATCAGTTACAATCAGTTGCCTATGAATCAGTTATCAGTTTTCCAGTTAAAACTAGAAAACAGAAAATAAAAATATCTTTAAACTTGGTCGCAATGCAATTACATTAACTGAAACTACGAATTTCAATGTTTTCATTAATCGCTTTTTAAATCAAAAATCAACAACATAAATGCATCGGCTTTTTAAGTCAACATCATTAATGCATCAGCTTTAAATATATTTCAATTTAAAGCCGATGCATTTATGATGTTGAGCTCCCCAAACGCTACTAAAACCAGACACAGAATCTCTCACTCAAGTGATACACGATCACACATTCACAAGTGATCGTGAGCCGACATCCCTGGCGTATCCCATATTGGAGGGCCACTGCTTTAAATGTGTATGGCAACTTCTTATAATAGTCAACAATTAAATGATTTTCTAATTTGTAAATATCATAAAATAAACAAAAAACAATAGCATTAGAAGAAGCAAAATTGTAATATTGCAACTCTGCAAAAATTTAACATCCATTTGACATTATTTGTCTTTTTACCACTTTAGCATTATCAAAGGACAATTTTAGAACAGTTAAGAAAAGATTTCACAATACTTGTTTGAAGACCTCTCTTGCAGCTCATGTCAATTTTTCAGATGAGCAGATCACTATTTTCTGCACTGCGAATCTTCATTTCCTTTTTAATTTGGTATTAACAACAAGAAATTTCCAATTCAGTATTTTGCCAATTTTTTTATGACTTAATCTATAGTCATGAAAGGCAAAAACTTTTTTTATGCATTGCAACAGAAACCCCGTTTTTTTTTTTTTTTTTATGGAAATTGCTACTACAAAAATTCCATGATCATGGAAATTGCTACTACAAAAAATGTCCTTGATAATGGAAACTGCTACTACAAAAAATGTCCTTGATAATGGAAACTGCTACTACAAAAAATGTCCTTGATAATGGAAACTGCTACTACAAAAAATAATGGAAACTGCTTTCCATGATAATGGAAACTGCTACTACAAAAATAATGGAAACTGCTCCAAATTTCCATGATAATGGAAACTGCTACTACAAAAAATTTCCATGATAATGGAAACTGCTACTACAAAAAATTTCCATGATAATGGAAACTGCTACCACAAATTTCCATGATAATGGAAACTGCTACTACAAATTTCCATGATAATGGAAACTGCTACTACAAATTTCCATGATAATGGAAACTGCTACTACAAATTTCCATGATAATGGAAACTGCTACTACAAATTTCCATGATAATGGAAACTGCTACTACAAATTTCCATGATAATGGAAACTGCTACTACCAATTTCCATGATAATGGAAACTGCTACTACAAATTTCCATGATAATGGAAACTGCTACTACAAATTTCCATGATAATGGAAACTACTACTATCGAAATGTAAAAAAACAATAAATTTTACTAAATATTGATGTATTTGTGTAAATGCTTTAAATTTTTTAACCAAATTAGCAGATATTTGGATAATGTTTCATATTATTTATCAATATACGAAACCTTTTTAGAAAATGTATTGCAATGACATTCATAAAAACGCTATACTGCATGTTATTTTCGGGATTGTAATGCATATTCTGTACAGAGAATCACATATGTTCTAGTAAGATCTGTAGCATTTATAGTACAATGCAATCCAATTTAAAGATCCGTTAACTGTACCATCGACACCCATTTATGTATATAAGATTTTTCTACTTCACGTTTTTTATTGTGTTCTTGAGCAATAAATATTAAAAATAAATAGGCTAAGTAACTAATAGAAAAGATCATAAGTAGAATTTGGGCATTGTCACGAAACACTGAATTCATGCAAGCTTCTAACTATCACGATATCTATTTAGAGGACTATTTACAGAGAGGATGCTTTGAATTCAGAAATGCTGCCTGTGTTCCAGTCCGTCAGTTTCTCTTTAGACATTTCGTAGAAAAGTACTTAAATGCTGACCGATAAATGACCTGAAGTAATCCCTATAAAAAACTGACATGCCACTTTACAAAAGGGTTTTTTTTTCTTTCCTAATGTCAGGGTGTTATCTAGCTATGAATCCGCTTTACGCAGTACTCTCTGTAGAAAGTTCAGAAGGAGTAAACCGTTGGTAAGAATTACAATAAATGAATACTATTTTCTATTAGTTTCACACATGAAAGAGGAATCCCCAACTTCATCAATAGTTGATTTATAATAAAAATAAGGGGATTTTATTTGTATGTTAATTTGTAAATAAATTTAGACATAATAAATTTTCAAAAACCGAATAAAACTCAAATAACTAAAGAATAAACCCCAGCAAAACATTAAGAAATAAAATCAATTACTGATACAGTAGAAGAACTAGTTTGGTTTGGTTTGGTTTGGTTTTTCGCTCTATGGTCAATTTTCGCACACTTTAGGCTAACTAGATCAGGACCTACAGTTTAATTTGGATTCCGAACCACTCACAAGCCTACATGCCCCCGCCATGATTCAAATCTGATACCTTTCTGTTCCAGCAGAATAGTATAGATAAAATCTTTAAGTTCAGTGTAAGAAAACAGAAACTGAAAGAACATAGAAAAATCTAGATAAGTTTCACTTGGATTCCGAACCACTAACAAATATCCATGTCACCGTCTGGATTCGAACCTGATGCCTGTGGTACCAAAGACCACAGCGCTAGCAAATTGGCCATCAGGCCGCAGCAGAATCGTAAAGATAAAATATCTAAGTTCAGTATAAGAAAGCAGAAACTGAAAGAATATGCAAAAGAATTATAAAGTGACAGGTTTCAATAAATAATAAATATAAAAAATAAAAAATATGCTATAAAATGCATATATCTAGTTTATGCATTTCATATAAAGTGAACAAACTGTGCTAATATTTCTGAAAAAAGAGTTGAGGGACGATAAAGTGGTTACAGAAGTAATGAGGTTGTGATTTATGGCTTTAAAATTATTTTAAACAATCTAACAATATATAGAAAATCTATAGAATTGAAAAGCAATTATCGTGATAATTATCACTATTATGTATCCAGGAAAAATTGTAGTTATAAGCACACAGTCCAAAAACATTATTTTTCCCGTATTCTCAAGTTTCAAAATTATCAGCATCAAAAAAAGTGACAGAAAGATGGATTACGGGTTTTACAAGTAAAAGAAGTGATCACTTAAATATGTTAATATGTAATGAAGTATATTATATAAATTGAAGAAAATGAATTTAAAGTACTTAAAATTATGTATAGTTTAATAACACGCAATAATGAAATTTAGAAGAAACTGATTAATTAATCCAAAAATTTCAATGTAGGCAAAAAATAAAAAATTAATGACATGACATAAGAGATAAATTAGTAATAGTAGTAAACTAGTAACTAATAGCAAGTGAAAACAAAAGTAAAATAAATTTCACTTATAATGATAGACAGCTCTAATCAAATAAGAATTAACTTTTCCCACATTATTGTTAAAATATATTAAAAGCTTGTGTAGCTAGAAGCTGGGCACACTTGAAAAATGAAATGTTAAACTTATTACAATAAAATATGAATCGTTAAAGATAAACAAACGATGCAAAAAGAATAGATGCAATTTTTTTGGAAATATCGTCAGAGATGGATTACGTGTTTTACAAGTAAAAAGAAAAGAAAGTGATCAATTAAATATGTTACTATACAATGAAGAAGTATACTATATAAATTGAAGAAAACGAATTTAAAGTACTTCGAGGGAAATTAAATTCATATATAGTTTAATATGCAATTAGGCAATTTAGTAGAAATTGATTAATTAATGCAAAAATTTCAATAAAGGCAAAAAATAAAAATTTAATGTTACGGCATAAAAGTAATAGTTTACTACTAGTTTAATCTCTTAGCAAGTGAAAACAACTAAAAAAAAATTCACGTATAACGAACAGGCAGCTCTAATCAAACAAATCTTAATTTTTTCCCCTCATTAATGTTAAGATATATTAAATCTTTGTATAGCTAGAAGCTGGGCACACTAGAAAAATGAAATGTTAAATTCATTGCGATAAATATGAATCGTTAATGATAAACAAGTGATGCTGAAAGAATAGATGCATATTTTTTTTTAAATGTCGACAAAGAACTTCGAAATGCTATTTTGCCATGTACTTCTACACCCTCATTAATAATTTTGAAATTAGTGACTATGCCATTATGTTTATATTTTCTAATAAATTTGAACTCTTTTCTACAAGAACTGCTTCAACTTGAAAGACAAAATTTATAAAAAGACAAATAAAATTTATATTCGGTTAAGGAATTGCATATGCTTTAAATTCATAAAAGCCAAAAATAAAAGTGCAAAAAGATTGAACAATATGCAATGAGAGTATAAAATTTGCAAGTTACTTCCTAAATACCAATCTCTTTTTAAGTCCCGTAACATAATTTAAAAAACAAAACAAAAACACCAAGATCTTCAAAACTACCTATTCATGAACATTTCTTACTTAAACGGGTACTAAGAAAAGTTCAGTCAGGGCTTTATTGATTAGTTTCCCCTTTGTCAAACAGCACCTGTTTGGCAAACACCTGTTTCGTTGAGTTTTCGCCTCAATTTAGCAGCTCGTCCAAACTCAAATGAGTTATTTTTAGCAAATTCACTTAGAGTACTACTATCTCTCCCAATATCCCCAAAAGCATTTTGAATTTTTATAAAAGTTAATGGATTTCATAAATTTTAATCACATTTGAGAGATTTCTCTGAAACAAATTTTCAAAAGAAAAAAGAAGAATTTTGCACCTAGTGTTAGATTTATACAATTGTAATAATCAATACAGTAATCTGTTATTAAATTACAAAGGCACGGTATACTGAAAGATACATAAAAGAGGACTTAATCCAGGTTGAAATATTAGCTCAGATTTTAATAGTTGTAACTCGATATAAAATGGTAAATTTAAAAGCAAGAAATATAGCTATAATCAACAAAATTACAAACAGAATTACTTTTTACATTTTTAAATACATTTCTATTTAGGTTTCGAATTAAAAATGGAAACAAAGTTTTGTTTAAGTGCTTCTTTTTCTTCCCTTAAGGCTCAAATTACCCGAATATGCGTTATATCGAAAATGAGTATTGGATTTAACATGTGGAACATTGGACATGAATCCAAACCATGTTAATTTTGTTGCAAAAATTTGCTCATCCATTACCTCATTTCTGTAAAATTATAACTTCCACAAATTTTTTATAAATTTCTTTAATATGCAATTAATGATAATTTAAAATAAAATGCTTTTTAAAATAGCTTCAGCTTCAGATTAAATGCTAAACTTCAATACAAGGCTCATTTATAAAGCTGCAATGAGAATTGACAGAAATTGACACTTCTTTAAAATTACAATTTGCACAAATTTTTATAAATTTCTTTAAAGTGCAATAAATGATAAATTAAAACAAAAAGCTCTTTAAAATAGCTTCATGTTAAATATTAAACTTCAATGCGAGGTTCATTTCTGAGAATGAGAATTGGCAGAAAGAGTCGAAGCAAAGGCGCACTTACCAACCAGCCAGCGATGGGGGCAGTCGTCCGCGGTGTGCGCCGGAGAACCGCTGAGGATGAGGCCTTGGAGGAGCACCGCCAGAGGGCGCTCTTCGGGATACCTGCAGATGCGGATGCCAGTATCGATAAGTCCCTTTTCAAGAGCGCATTCGACTCCGATATGCATTGAACCTTACTTGCGGTTTTTTCCCCAAACAGAATCGAGTTATTGAATAGAATAAAAAACAGGAATTTGCCACTTTCGATATATACTTAAGAAACACATTAGTCAGCTATTTAATGTAATTTCACAGGAATATTGCTTCGCAACAAATATCGAATACAAACATTGCATCGATTTCGTTGAGGCCATCACTGAAAGGATCATGATCAATTTTGATAGAATAGGAGTGAAATTTTCGCGATATGTTTGCATCTACTCATAGAAAGCATTTCACAGGGATATTATTTCTTAATTAATGTAATTTCACTGAAATGTTATTTCGTAAATAATATAATTTCACTGGAATATTATTTCGTAAATAATATAATTTCACTTGGATATTATTTCGTAAATAATATAATTTCACTTGGATATTATTTCGTAAATAATATAATTTCACTTGGATATTATTTCGTAAATAATATAATTTCACTTGGATATTATTTCGTAAATAATATAATTTCACTTGGATATTATTTCGTAAATAATATAATTTCACTTGGATATTATTTCGTAAATAATATAATTTCACTTGGATATTATTTCGTAAATAATAATATTTCACTTGGATATTATTTCGTAAATAATAATATTTCACTTGGATATTATTTAGTAAATAATATTTCACTTGGATATTATTTAGTAAATAATATTTCACTTGGTTATTATTTCGTAAATAATATTTCACTTGGTTATTATTTCGTAAATAATATTTCACTTGGATATTATTTCGTAAATAATATTTCACTTGGATATTATTTCGTAAATAATATTTCACTTGGATATTATTTCGTAAATAATATTTCACTGGGATATTATTTCGTAAATAATATAATTTCACTGGGATATTATTTCGTAAATAATATAATTTCACTGGGATATTATTTCGCAACAAGTACCGAATACAAAACCTTGCATCGATTTCTTTGAGGACATCACAAAGAGATCATGATCAATTTTGATAGGATAGGAGTAAAATTCGCACGAAATATTAGCATCTACTCATCGAAAACATTTGTTATACAAACTAAAATACTTAGAATAACAAGCAAGGAGAGAGTTCCCTGACTACGTTTGCAGTTTTTAGAAACATGCAATATTCCATTTCATATCAATTGTAAATAATTAATCAACTAAAAAAATTCTTGGTGTTTTTTTAAAATATTTAATGGCGACTGGAAGTCTAAAAATCTATTATGCATTTAAATAAATTATGCATTCAAATCAAAAGAGAAAAAGCCCCGTTTGGTAAAATGTATTGTGTAGAAAAATGAAAAGATATTTTTAATTATCATCAATATTTAATAAAAGTAAGAAATAGGAGGAAAAAAAAGAAACAAAATTCAAAATATAGTAGCACTTTCACTTTGCAATACTTTTCTATTCAATCTTGCATTTTGTGGTGCTCAACATCAAAGGCTTATTGTCATGTAGCAATAGGAAAAAGATTAAGTGAAGAATTTCGAATGCAATTTTACTTTCCACTGATTTATACTTGCGCATAGAAAATAAGGGAGATTCATACAAATTAATAAAAGCCTTAAATGGATCCATAAAACATCAGGTGAGTAATACATGAACTTGAATGTTCACTTTCCAAAAGCTGCCATCATTATATAAAACTGGAAGAAGTTTATAAGACTATGTCCCCTCAATTCTTTTGAGATCGAATTCTTTTCTAGAGATCCTTACTGGCCAGAAATCTTATTGAGATTTCATATGGCAACAAAAGAAGGTGGGAACACTTTGGAACTTGAAAAGAAATTCCTCTGAGAAAAGGGCAAACGAACGTTTACTTCCTTCAAACACCGCTTAGGGAATGGATCAATACCTTGGCCCGGTCGCTTCGGCTTCATCAAAGAACTTACGGAATGAATTTTTTGGAAATATTTATTCATCAGCATTTAGAATGGAAACACAAATATTCAAACTCATCTTCAAAGCAAACTTTTTCGTGTGAAATCTACATTTTATAATCTTTTCATTTAAATTTTAAAATAGTAGATTTGTTATGAAAGCACATACACTAACACTTTCTTTGAATGCAAATTTAAATCGCAGGTAACGTTGGGAAAAATGATAATTTTGGTCAGTTTGCAACAAAAACACATGATTGTATCATCGTCTTTGCTATTATGCCATCCTTTAGGTGATTGCGCGAATATATTCTTCTCGTATGACTAGAAGATATGTAGGTGCAATTGCAACGAAGAATGGTGTACGAATCATAGTGTTACGAATCGATAGATTTATGAATCCTGACGCAACTACAGCAGAATGCACATTCCTCTATGATTGTAACAAACTGTACGATTCGTTTGAAATTTAATTTTTGTCTAGCGTTAGAGGAGGAAACGAAATAATTTTGGTATATTTTTCGATTCATTATTTTCTATTTTTAACATTTTCAAATTGCAATGTAGTAATTTAAAATATTATTTATGTTTTAAAATAAGTCATTTACATTTAAAATGAGTTATATAACCCCCCCCCCATAAATATGACAAATTCCGGAGTTTGGCATTTTCATTGGCCATTACTGTACATTATTTTATTTTTTTAATTATTAACCTATTTTTACAAACTTGAATAAAATGTGAAGGTAAGCTACTTCTTTATTGACTAAATTAAAATATAATTCAAAGAAACAATTAAAATATCATTAAAAGATGAAGTGCAAAATGTGTATCTTGTTTGCTTTGACTTTCAAAACAATGCATATGAGGAGTAATGGAAGGATTAGTAAAAATTAAGTTTATTTTTATGTAAAAAAAATTTCAAATAAATAATGAAAAGCAGGCAGTTTTTAATTCTTATATTTGTATCGTACTTTAGATTTCGAATCAATCACCTCTGTTCTTCGATTTTTTTTTAATGATTTTGTTTTTGTTTTGTTTGTTGTTCTACTGTCATTTTGTTCTACTCACATTTTAGGTTAATTAGATGGAGACCTACAGTTTAACATGGATTCCGAACCATCAACAAATATCCATGCTACTGCCAGGTATTCGAATCTGAAGCCTATGGTTCCGAAGGCCAGAGTGCTAGCCAGTTGGCCATCAGGCCGCTTTTCCTTAATGAAGAAATATTCAACAGAAAACTAAGTAATAATCTTGATGTGAATTAGATTATTATGTTTCAATGAAAAACAACGACTGAATACATATATATATATATATTACAAGCGTTTATTCAATCATTTCCACGATGCTAATAAAAACAATCGTCTATTTTTTTAAAAAAAATTCAAAATGTCAGCGGTCTAAAAATCGAAATCCCACTGGCGTGGAATGTTCTTTCACACTGGCGCACCCGAAGTAGTTTACAAAGTTTTTGATTTCCTCCCCAATTTTACAACTACTCAAAAGGAATGAATTCCAGTGTGAGAAATAGGCTGGAATCCCATTCCTAGTTATTATAAAGTGCTCGACGTGTCCCCTTCCAAGTCATTCAAATGAGCAGCCTCTAGTCACGAAACAATCCAAAATAATAACTAGCTCTTTGGTGCGTAAATATCGACTTAATGGCACCGGTTCTTTTGGAAGCTAACCTTAGCGTTATTTCCTGATAACAGAGGATTTCAAGTGGGAATCACGTTTTCCCCAATGAAATTGGCATGTGCTTTTCGCACACAAAACAGAAAATTCGCCATACATTTACAATTACTCAACAATACTTCTCGAGCTAAAAACTAGAAACAAATACAAGGAATTGATTTTTTGGATGAACATATGGAATACAGTCTTCAGAAAAAGTCATTGAATCAAATCATACAGTACGATTACACAATAATTTATTCAATCGGGAAGAAAATTTTTGCAAGCAAAACATTCGACTTTACCTTTAAATTATCTTTTATTTTAAACATTAAATTTACCTTTTGAATTTAATTTTTAAAATTTTGAAGTCTTTTTAATCATCTAGAAAATGCAGGAATTGAATAAATTAACTGGATTATTTTCAGTTATAATAAAAAGTCCAGAAAAAATCTCAATATTAAATTAAAAAGTTACATAATAGGGAAAAAAAATATTTAGATAAAACTTTACATAAAAATATTTCCTCCGTGGTAGTTATTTTCATATCTATAGTTGTTTATTGTAATTCTTCGAATTTTGCACTAGATTTAATTGAAGTTGTATTTTCTTCCAAAATAAGATTCGACAAAAGTATGCATTAAAAATTTGTATAAAAGTAAGGTTTGGTTTGCTGCTCTACGGTCAATTTTTGCACACTTTGGGATAATTAGACCAGGACCTACAGTTTAACGGGAATTCTAAACCACTAATAAGCATCCATCCCACCACCAGGATTCGAATCTGATGCTTGTGGCACCAAAGGCCAAAGCGCTAACCAATTGGCCATCAGGCCGCGTATACAGTATGGGCAGCACATTGGAAACTTAACTGAATTACTGAATAAAATATCTTTGAAAGATAGCTTTTTTTTGTACAGTTAAAAAGCTTGTATAAAGCCAAATATAATAATGTAATTCAAACATATTTTTGATTAGATTAAATAGAATAATTTAAGTACTTTTATTATTAGAATTTAAATTTTCTTAAGCATATTTCTTGTACGAGATTCATTGATGTAATACTCATTATTTTAATCGGATCCAGGTACAAAGTCAATCGGACAAGCTAAACAAAGGAAGACAGCTTTGTTTCAATTTGATGAGCTCAATAAAATGTCAGAAGTCAAAGAAATAGCTGAACAAGGCCCCTAGAAGACAAACCTGCCAATTGTCCGGTCTGGTCATTCGAAAGGCAGTGGACCGAGACAGCAGCCATCTAAAACTAGATTAGTACGTTGTCCATTGTTTGATAAAGAGGATGGTGTCAAATTGCAGCAACCACTTCTTTGCAGCATTCGCGGGATTCGGGGATGTCTTTAAATGATTCCGAGTAGTAGAATGTATTATGGATGAGGTTGCTGATTCAAGTGCCGATTCCAAGATTTCAAGCATCTTCTTGAAAATCAATTCAATAAATTTACCGATTCAAGTTAGAAATTTTGTTGATTTAACAGATCATATTTTTTAAAATGTTTGATTATAATGATTTAAAATTCTCCACCATTTTAACGAAAGTTCTATAGTTTTAATGCTGACCTTCTAAAATGTAACACTATGAAGTATCAAGGTCATATTTGTGACCCAAATAACGTGAGGCACATGGATGAAATTTCTGAAAGCAAATTTCTAATTGCAGCTCCATTTGATTTGTAGAACGAGAAAAAAAGTTAATTTTTTTATGTAGCCACCATGAGCCGCAATGGTTTCTGTCATAATTGAATAAAAGAAACTTTAGATGTACATTTGGTGTACATCAATCCCATACTGCTTCCAAGTATCATCTTCATCTGGTCGAACCTTGAGTGTTTTTAATGTGTTAATATTTGCTGCAAACTTTTACGAAGGTTAGTCAGTCAATCCTCCATCCACCTATATGACTGTGTCTTGATTTTGTATAACACTAGTACCGATTTCTTGGAAAGATAAGCCCCACTTTTTTTTCTCTTTCAAATTCAGGCAAATATTTGTATGACTACCGTGTATATTTAAGTTTCTTAAACATAACACATAATAGGTAAAACTGGATTTGTGTTCTGCCTTTGTATACAGCTTACAAGTGGCGTTACTAGCTCACATAATTCTCATATGTGCTGTAATGCTAATAATTTGTAATAATTTTTTATGGAACCTAAAAATTAAATTAAATAAAATTTTCCCAAATAACTATGAAAAGAAAGTAATTTATTAAAATTATCTAATTATACATCCTAACTTGTTAATAATAAATGCTTATGAATTTAAAAATACAAAATAAAAAAATTTAAAGCTAAATTAAAACTAAACATTTTAATTTGTAAACAACCGATTATTCAAAACATTTTTTCAATGTTTGTGCTTATTAAAGAAAACTTTTTTTTTAAATTTTTAAGAAAATATTACGCATACGAACTGTAAAGACGGAATAGAACGGGTTTTTTTTTAAATTTCCAATGGCTAAAAAAAGGACAAACGAGATCAAAACAGTGTATACACAAGAAAAAGAAAACAATAAGAGAAAAAAGTCAATGTCTTATCAGCACAAGGAGTAGAAAGTTTCATTCAAGTTTTATATAGCTATATTGCTTTAATTAGTGCATTTCTAGCATATTGATGGTTCAAAAATTAAACGAAATAGTCTGATTTTATGTATACTCCATTTAGTGAAAATCAGACAAATTTACTTTTTCAACTGATTCCACAATTCTAAAATTTCCACATTTTTTAACTTCAATATTATGTTTTCTGTCAAGTAAGACTATATTGAGAGCATCACAACAGATAAAAGATAACACCATCAGTTAAATAAAAATCCATTTATGTAATATCAATGGCAGGAATGCTCAGACTGATGTCCGTGGGCCACTATATTTTTATTGCTGCCCGATTCATCATATTTCCATTTTACTGAAAATATAATTGATAATTTTTTTGAAAGATTTTCAGAATGAGAGATTTTATTACAAATAAGTTGATCAGATTCTTCGTCAATAACGTACTAACCTGAACACAGGATGCCTATCAACATTTTTTTTCTGTTCGGTACTTATAGCTTAAAGCATTTTAAAAATTGTGCTAAATAAGTAAAATAGATGTAGTTGGTGCTAAATAATTTATAATAGTTTTTTTGTTTAGAGCAATACATATTTGTGAGCAATTTTTAAGCATGAATATATGTAAAAAAATTGATGAATAAAGATCATTTGACTTTATACTTTACGCAAGGTCACTACAAAAAAAAAATCAAATACTATTACACTCATTAAATTAATAAACGTCATTTATTTTTATTATATATAAAGAAATGAAGTATATATATTAAATAATTTTCAATGCTTTTATGTCTGGCCCGCGGCTAAGATGCAGTAAATATAAGTTGTCTACGGCCTTCACAGGTTTATGCATGCCTAATCTATATGTTGCTTTTTCTTTCAACGGATACTTCGTATTTATAAACAGTAATCAGTCCAGCGTATACAGAGTTTGATCAATCAACACCAATTACAATGTTAATATTTTCTTCTTTTCAATTTGCATTTATTCAAATTCAGAACACAAAAAATTCGACCATCCAAGACAGTTGCAACGGCGACTCAACAGTTCTCATTAAAAAGGGCAGACCACAATTTAAGACGAATGTAAACAAAACAAGAAGGAAAGCGTAGGAATAATAAAAAGCGAAGAGTTTATTGACCAATTTGACGTTGATTGAAAAAGGCGTCTTGGATTTGTGTCAGTGTCAGTTAGGAAAGCAAAACTCGTTCGATTGAAGGCCATCGAAATGGAGAGTTTGTGCTTGACCGGTGATTGACTCGAAAAGTGATGACTGATTGAAATTGGTTCAACTCACTTGCAGAAGGCCAACACCCTGCCATAGAACACGCGAGGATGACCCATTGTAGGAAGTGAACGCTAATGGCATAAATGAACGCCAATATCATAAAAAAAAAAAAAAATAAGTTAAGAAGCAATTATCCCACTGAAAATGTTCTGGGAGTTTCGAATTTCGACATAACTTAAATAAATTTAAAATGATTAAAATAAATACAGTATTAGCAGCTTTATTGTTGATCAATGTATATGGGAGTTTTTACAGTGAAAAACTATTTAAAAAGTCATTGAACTCTTCAAAGGCCTTTTACCAAAGCTTATCGCATTAAAATAAAAAATTCTGTTAGAATTATTGTAGTAATCGCATTTACTGTAGAATATCATTCTCGGAACTTATTTTTACAGTAGAATGATATTCTACAGTAAAAGTAAGTCCAAATGATATTTTACAGTAAGAATGAGCAAATCCAAATATCATTTGGACTTGCTTATTATTACTGTAGAATACCATTTGGACTTTATTACAGAATAATTTACTTATTTGAATACCTTGGATTAACAATCTTGAAAAAAATGTTAATGCTGATCTTATGTTACCACAAATAATTTTACCAGCTTATCTAAGATTTATTGCAAAATTCCAAGAATTTACAATAAAGTGTTCATGCAGTTTTATACTTTGAAAGTTAAAATTTTTTGTAAGTCCGTAGTGCTATAAATAAAATCATGAGGTATGGTTTAATATTTATTTTTTGAAGCAATTTCGAAAATAACAAGTAATTGGACAAAAACTGTTATATTAATACTGCTATTTTAAGACCCCAAAATTAAAACAAATTAATAAGCATTTTATAATTTTTAACAGTTAAAGATTCGGAGCTAATCGTCTTTCATCCTTTTGGTTATTATTTTTTTTTTAATTGAAAGTTTGCTCTTTTCTGGAGTAAGAAAAAAAAAAAAAAAAAAACAATTCTAAGGAATAATTTTTTTGAAAAAAAAAAAGGTACTTCGATACAAATGTCAGAATATAAAATCAAGTATTAAAAAGATTACCTAAATGATGGATGACTTATGGCTAATCCGTGTTCAAGCACTTCAAAAAAAAAAAAAAAAAAAAAAAAAAAAGTGACAGTTCCACATTGAATAAATCCTCTCAAGAAAGAATTTATTCAATAACAAAATCACGTAAAAAATAAAGTTGAACTGTTTTGAAAGAAAAAAAAAAATGTAACGAAACCAAATAAATTTCACATTAAAAAATTTGTTACAATGTTTTAGTTGCCAATCTTTCCTGCATATGAATTTAACATTTTATATGACGATTCAATGAATAAACAAAATAGAGAGCTAGCAAAAATATCTTTAAAAGGTATTCTAAAGGAAAATTCAACAAAACATTCTTTCTGTTGTAGTTTAAATATTAAATTTAGAAGAGAAAAATAAAATAATAATTGCAAAAACGATTTAAAAGATATATAAAATAAAAATTAAAAAAAAAAGTTAATATTATTGCTGACTTTAATGATATTTTTCTTAAGAACAAATGCTTAAACAATTTAATCATATGTTTTTCGATAGCTTTGTTGTTGTCGTTGTTTTAAATATAAAAAAAAATATTTTTCCATCATAGTTCTTTTCACAAACCTTACTGAAGAATGAGCAATAGTTTTTAATAAACTTCATAATATTAAATATAAGGCTTATATTTAAAATATGCTATTAATTTTATATAAGGGGGGGAAGTTCTTAATTATGACAACTTGAATCTTTACAGTGAAAACGCAGATCTAGTATACAATACAATGATGTAAGCTTTTATATCTAGAACCTAATAAAAATCTTAGTACTAAATGACATCAATATGGTATTTAAAACATATTTATAGTGTTGCATATATTGAAATTTTTATCTCTGACAATATTTAATTTCCTTTTTAAATTATAATACTATTTATTATAAAAATATGAAGTGTGTAATAGCTTATAAGTATTATTAGTTTTACGAAGTTTACTGCATTTTAAATATATGATTGGTTTTTTTCACCGTCATCAATAAAATGTTTGAAGGATTTAATAAATTTTAATAAAAAACATTCTTTTGTTCCTCAAAGGATTAAATAGTTGAATTTAAATAAAAAATTCAAATAAACTTCAACGGAGAAATTAGCACCTTCCTCTCAAGATACGGTAGGATGCAAGATGTCTAATTCTGTCACAGGTTTGGCTTGGTTTGTTGCTCTACGTTCATTTTGTGCACACTTTGGGCTAATTAGACCGAGACCTACAGTTTAACGTAGTTTCCGAACAACTAACAAACATTCATATCACCGGCATGAACCTGAAACTTACAATACCAAGGGCCAGAGCGTTAATCACTTGGCCATCAGGCAGCTTCCTGTCGTAGGGACAGAAATTTAATAACCAATCGCAACGACAGTTTATCCACCAGGGAGAGAAACCCGGTTCCAAAAAACCCCCCCAAAAAAATCATCTAATTTAAATATTAACCAGATCAGGAAAAAAAAAAAAATCTGGAGACATTTAGTCCTTACTCCTCTAATTTAGTGAAACCAGTCCACAAAATTTAGAGTCACGGTAAATTGGATTTCCCTTTAGAAGGACATTTCATTCGACACGAACATTTATAAAGAAAAGAAAACTGAAAAATAGAATAGATGAAATTCGTAAAGTAGACAGAGAGAGGAGTTTGCTTTGTATGTATGTTAATAGCTTTAATGCAGCTTTAAATCCTTCTTATCATTTGTGAAGTGTAACGCCTAATTAACATTAGTTTAAAAATTAGTAAAGCGAAACCATATAGTGGCTGGAAGCTCTTGCATAGTTAAAAAAAACCTCATAGTTGAGTTTTTCTTTTATAATGCAAGATACATTACATTGGTGTATTATTATACTTAGATAACACAGTCATTAGATTTTACCAACATACAAAGTAGGTTATCATATTTTCCGAATATAGGTCCAACCTAGAGGGTAAAGAACCCTAGGTGATGTACTAACAGTTTGGATATCCAGATAGCTCTGCTAATTGATAATTTAAAATTCAATGGCAGTTGTCTGGCATATCTTGAGGGATTAATAAAGATAATTTTTTTCAATAAAAGAGTTATTAGCAAGAACTATTAAGGTCAAAATAAATGCGGCAAATGTATTTTGAAGGTGAAAGAAACGAGATTCGAAATTTCAGAACTGACAAAATATATACATCTAAATATCATCTGTAATAGTTGAATTTTTCAATACATACTTTTAAAATTTTGCTCTGTTCATTGTAAGATGCAATATTTCAAACATAGGAAAATATATGATAGAGATAAATAAGACTAAATTTAAGTCACATTAATTAAGGAAGACTAAATTTCTTTGCCAAGGGAATTCCTAAAAATAGATTCATGGACTGGAAAATTTTTATTACGTCTTAAAATTAATTCTTCAGATTATTCTAGAATAATATTATGATGTTTTAAATTGAGCAGAAAATGTTTCTTAAGAATCTTTTCTAATTTGGTATCATTCCAAGAAATTGTAAGCAATGCAAAAATAGAAAATATAGTATGGTTTAGAGATGGGAAAATTTAATTTTCGTTGACGGTGTTAACCATTTATGCTAATATAAATTAACAGTTAATTTTAATCTTTAAATTTATTACCCCTTTATTTTGCAATGTGTGGATTAGGTATGCACATGAATAACTGTAGCATTGGAAATATTAATTGGAATTGTGATATAGAGCATATTTATCCGTAGATCTACCAAGAGAAATGATAGGTTTTTGTGTCATATTTTCTGTATCCAACAATTGTAAGGATTTTTTTTTTCATCTGTGGAAAAATAAATTTTTTAATTCAATAATAAAGGACTAAAATAAACAAGTTAGCACATTTTAATTTTGTTCCTTTTCTTAAAACTTTATATTAAAAGTTATTTTATTTTTAAAAGAAATTTGTTGTTAGAAATTTATTTATAACTATAAAAAGAATATAAAAATTCTTTAAAAAATATTGATAAAACAAATATGACATTGAATAAACGAATTTTTTCTTACTCAAATATTAACTTTTCTTAAACGCATTTCTGAAACGAATGCAATCATAAATTTATACATAATAATTGATCTGTTGATCCATCTATAAATTACATTCTAAGTTAAGAATAACGCTTAGAAGAAATTTATTTTATCCAATATTTTTAAATATATTACAAACAGAGATGACCTATCATTGTCCGGTTTTATATAACATACTTTCTTTGACAAGTTTTGTCGATAAAAAAATTTAATAAAATTGATGAATTAAAATTAAGAAAAAATACGTATATTGTATAATATGTATCGTATCATCCCAACCTATCCATCTTTAAGCGATTAGAGGAATCTAGTTTACAAAATATTTACTGTAATATAAATCCATAATTTCATCATGGAAAAGCAATTAAAAATAATAAAGTAAAAAATCCAAACAATTAATGAATAAATAATATCTATCAAGTATAGAAATGCTCACCATAAATGGAATTGAAAAGGAATGCTTTAAGTTTTAAATATCTTAAATTTATGTAGAGCAGCCACGAGTGAGAAAGTTCCATTTAAATGGAGTTAAATTTAACGTAACTCTCGATGATATGCTAGTCATACTTTCGCTGTCGAAAGAGTTGAATTTCTTAATAGGCGTTAAAATCAACAGCTAATATCATCTTAATTGAAGCAAATTCACTTTGCAAATTTTCTAATTAACTTAAGATGTGGAGGTATTGTGGCTCTTAAAGCCACCTAGGAACTCCGTAACAGGTACGCCCGTTGCCCCCAACAGCTAATATCAAACCCTTCCTATCCGAAGAGTTGAATCAACCAGACCTAAAATTCGAGCTACTTCTAACGCCATCTAGCGTTCGAAGTCGAAAAACACAGCTAAAAGGAGCTACTAATCGTTCGTTTCGCTAATTCTAGTCAACATAATTAAATTAAAAGTTGCATTAATATTTGCACAAACTTAGTATGGTTAATTTAGTTTCAACAAAAGTAGAGCGGGCAGAGAGGGGAGTCGATAAAAGTAGAGATTATTACTTTGAAATAAATATAAAGTTCAATAAACTATATACCTTGTAACAGTTTCTTAACTGTGAACCACAATATTCCTATTATTTTTATTCAAATACGCGATCAGTTGGGTAGCAACATTTCAAGGATAACCCTTCACAATCGAAATTTTGCGATTATTGAAAATCGGCACTCCCATATTAGTACTCATGAACAACTTACTACCAGACAAATTTGGCAAAAGCATGGTGATTTGCTCCGATAAAGTCCATTTGTTTGTGTACTCCCTGTGAGAAACATAATGAAAAATACAAAAGAAACAGTGGAGTTGACGTTAAATTATAGAGTTAGATATTAGGGATACTTATCTGCGAATCTAGGTTACTCGTTTCTCACCGTTTTCTTCGAACAAAACGCAGGGTGCAAAACAATGCAAATTGTTTTAGCACCATTTTCATAGATTTTGGACTCAGTCGAAATCGCTTTTTTTTTCATTCCTTAGAAAGCAAAACTAGTTTTATGATGGTGAAATGTTGATAATCGGTAGTATAATCCTTCCACGTCCTAGTATTTCACGAAAACAATCATGCAGGAAAAATTAATCTCCACTTCTAATTTTGATTTGAGCCAAACCATTGTTCGAGGTATTGAATCTAGTTGATTAAAAACTAAATATTTTACTTTTTAAAATTCCGTATTGTGATTGGATCCGATCTGCAAATGCTATTGACTTAATTTAAATATTCGATTTTTGAAAGATATCGTTCGATATCCTTTTGTCCTTTTTGCTTTATTTTATAAAATTTAAAAATAAAACTAGTTCTTTCAAATAATAAAAGTATTAAATTAATTGCAGTGACACAATACCGTTTTCATGAAATTGCAGTTACTGAATTATTTATATTTTTTCACGCACATTAAAATCTAAAGCTACTCGGTATAGAATTGCACCCTTCGCAATTTTCGATGGTTTGGTTCGTATAGATCGAGAATTTCGTTTTTAGATAAAAGAAATAACATGGACCTGAATGGCCGAGTGTCTAGCGCTCTGGCGCTCGGTGCCACAGGTTTCGGGTTCGAATCCCGGTGGTGCCATGGATGTTTGTAGTGGTTCGGAATCCACTTTAAGCCGTAGGTCCCGGTCTTCTATGACTGTAAGAGCGTCACGGAGCAAAAGTCAGGCTTCTACCTACGGGTGCTCCATCACAACAGAAGCTGCTTCCTTCCCCTTCAATCATGAGTCCATATGGGCTCGTGGGCTTGGCCAGCCAAGTGGGATAAGAAACAACAACAACAACAACAGAAATAACATGTGAAAGTATAGAAAGTACTATTTTAGAAAACTAAAAAAGCTTACGAAGCCAGTTGTCTCATTTAATAAAAATTAAACTATCAACAATTCACCAATGGCTAGATGGGGATTTGTTGCCTTACAAGAGGGTTGTCAGAGGTTCCTACACTTTAATATCATATGGGAGAACCACTGAAAATATCAAAACAATCCGAGTGTTCATGCGAGACACTTATACATATCGTCACAATCATGATCGAGCACACGCATTGCGAAAGCACCATCTGTAACGCACATTACCGGTGGATCTTAACTTTGCCCTCCTTCAATTTAACCTGCACGCGATACTAGACGATAAGTTGGGCTTTTAAATATCGGAAATCTGGATAAAAGACAGTCACTCTTAATCTTCAAGCAAAGTACTCCATTTTGGAACTCTAAGGCATATGTGTGGAGATGGGAAGATTTTCTAACTCAACGAATGTTTCTATATATTTTGATATTTGGCAAATTTTCAATTTATTTTCATTGCAGTTTAAAATATTAATTCCAAAAGGGAAATATGTGGTTCAAATATTTCCACTTTCCAAACGTTGCCACTCTTTGTAATATTTATATTAATAAACTTTATTTTATAACTTTCTGAAAACCCCCTTATGTAAATCTTACTTGATTCAAAATATAAGAGTTTTTATATCATCGCTTGTGATCACTGGTTAAAAAATGTACTGAAAATTCCTCCTTTAAACTATGCAATTATTAATTGACTAGTATTTCCGAAGCATGAATTATATTCCCCAACTGAAAACGGCCACTTTCGGTGTTACCATGGATATTTATATATATGCTCTTATTAGAACTAGCTTTGTCTTGTGTCCTAATTAACCAGCCGCCCGAGAAGATGATGAAGAGAGATTTGTATTATCCGATGATCAAACCTCGAGGAGAAAGAATCGACCATATGGTAGACTAGTGATTTTCAAACTGTGTGCCGTAAACATTTTTAAAGGTCATTAATCGATTTTTTTTCATGCCAAATCCAGATCACAATAAATGCACATATCAAAATTTAAACCCTTTTAGCTTAATTATACAAGAAAAGAATAAATAAATATAATTAAGGTAATAAAAAATATATGTATATGCAAACTTCGGTTTATTTTTGAAGTGAACAACCTTGAGAAATGAGTTTGCATGACATTTCCATCTCCCAAGTTTTATTTCAGCTTTTAAATACTCAATAAGCGGAGCAATCATGTATATATCTAAAGAAGTTAAAAAAGAACATGCATAAGGAATGCTGGAAGATGTGTCAAGTGATGTAAAATATTATTGAACAAATTTTACGTATTTAGTTCGCAAATTTTAAAAACATTTTCCTTTAAAACATTTCATCCACATTACTTTTGTGAATTTCATATCAAGTTGACAGAAGAAAATTTTAAAAGCCTTAAAATAAAGTATTTAATAGTTTATTCTTATTTAAGGGTGAATATTTACAAAAAAAACCCACACCCATAAATAAAACTAACAACAGACATTGATCCGTTTTGATTTCTCAAAAGAAGATTCCAAAATACAAGGTGAGCATAAAGTTTTGTCCAGAATATAAAAATTTATTCTGCGAAAATTAGACATATGTTTGCTTGGATATATTGTAAGTGCTGTCATAAAAGTTTTAATAAGATCAAGTACTTTAATAGATTTCAATTGATATGGTTAAAATTATTATAACTGAGTTGCAATGAAAGGTTCCAATAAGTATAAGTAAACGTTAGGTGTTTAATCTCTGAAGAAAACAGCTATGCTTATGGCTCCTAACTGTTCAGTAGGAATCTGCAGTTCTGTTCTGCAGCAGAAACTAAGACTGTCTCTACCTATCTCAGCAGAAATATATAGATTATCTGATTCCCAGATATGGGCATTATGTTTATTTACTTTTCCTCAGACATGAAAGGCTAATTCATAAAAAAAATAATAAAACAAGGTTAAAGGAATCATTTTCGGCATCAGTTCTGTTTACATCTATCTATTGTACAAAAAAACTGCCCGAGTCCACATGTTTACATCCAATGTTTATTTTGCGATAAATTTTTATAATCATAGCAAGACTTCGTGCTCACCCTGTATATCTGAACAAAGTTTAACTTTTTAAAGATGTTCTTACAAAAAAAACAGTTGGTACATTTTAATAAATATTAAATTATAATAAACAAAATTCTTGAAAACATATTTTCTGATTTTTTTTTAATATTACGAATCGTTTTTTTTTTTTTTTTTTTTTTTAATAATTGAATCAGAAAAAAATATTGGTTTTTCTATCATCATAAAAAGCTGTGATTGAAAATGTAATTATATTTTTAAATGTTCAGCAAGATAGAAAAAAATTTAACAAACGCTGGTATTGACTACTTGAAAGTAAAATGCCTGTTTTAATCCAAAAGGTGAAAATATTTAAATTAAACTCTTAGAGGATAAATAGAAAAAAGCATTAGCAAAACATAACATTTAAAATTAAATATTTTTAAACGAGTTTGAACCTGCTATTTTGCATTTATCTTTCCAAAATTCTTAAAATTACAAAGAATGGTTAAAAAATTCGCAATAATAATGTATAAAAATTATAATGAATGGAAACAAAGTATTGGATTTATGCGACTATAAGTGAATAAAAAAAGGATTCTTACCGATTTCTTCCCAAACCAATATTAAATTCCACTGTATTTAATGATAACTTCTTTGTTGCAACATTGTATTTTCAACAGCTGGGAAATTTTCAACAATAAACTATTTAGGAAATACATTTACCTTACTTCCTGCAGCAACTACAAATTATTTTACATCAAACTTCATTCCCAATTTTGAGAAATGTAGATTAACAGAAAAAAACAAGAAATTCGTGTTCATACATATGGAGAAAAAAAAGAAGCACAATATCGCTCGGAAATTGAAAACAGAATTTTATTTACTAACTCCAGTTCGTTCATGAAACTCTGGTCATTTTTCTAAGTTATGCTTCCGAGATCTATTTCCCGTAAAGTACTGCGCTGGAACCCTGATGGCAAAAGGTCAGTTGGATTTGCACGAAGTGGACGTAATTTGATTTTCAAATTTTAGCAGGAAGCTTGGAGGCAAGTGATACCCATCTTTGAAAAATGATGACCCTTGACAGCACCCGTCTAATTACCTCGAAGAAGACAATGCCACGTAAAAAATTAACCTTATAATGAAGACAGTGTTCTGCTCTTTTTGCAACGACCTGCATTTGCTGTCGTCACGCATCAGAACAGAATAACACTTATTACAAGCTACTCGCAAGTGTTGAATAGATGACTACAGGACTGGGGAATCAGTTTCCAAATTGCTGATACTCTTTCATCTCGGTAATTACTCCACACGTGGAAAATGACTCCATGACCCTGCTCTCAACCCTTCATCAGATTTGAAAGGTTCCAAATAAATTAAGAGAAAAATTCGGATAGAAATTCCTTCAATGCTTTCAACTTTCCTTCAGTATATATGGGATACCTATATTTTGGCATTTATAAAAATAATCCCAATAATTTTGCACGCGGGGTTTATTAAAGAGATTAATACATTTGGATTAAAAAAAAATTACTAGTTAATTTCGAAATCCGAATTTAATCCGAAATGTATTAAAGTTCTAATGTTTATAAATATGCATATTTAAATGCATGCAAGGGCTTATAACAAGTATTTCTTGGTGATAAACATATTTCAAAGACGAAAGATTGGTTTGGTTTGTCACTCTACGGTCTTTTTGTGCACACGAGGGCTAAGCAGACCGGGACCTACAATTTAAAGTGGACTCTGAACCACTAAAAATATCCTGAGCCTGAAGCCTGCGATACCGCTAGCCAATTGGCCGCCAGGCCGCGTGAAGTTCTGGAGCAAGGTCTAAGCTTCTGGCTTCTTCAGGGCTCATTCAAAGAAAAAATGCTTAGGACCATACTCGAAAAATAATTTTTGGACTGCATTTTTTCTTTAAAAGTGGCCAAGATATTTTTTTTTCAAATACTGCACAAGACATTAAAGAAAAGTCTTGGGCACATTTTTTATTTAAAATGTCTTTGGCCACAAGTAAAATATAATTCTAATGGTAATCGCTTAATAAATCTAGTTCTGTACAATGTATAATATCCATATTTTGAGAACCAAAGAATAAATGCCATAACATAGCACATTTTGACTTCATTTCGTTCCCAATTTTTGTTTAAATGATTAAATAGATTAAAAAGCTTAAATTACACAAAGAAGAATTATTTCCAAAATGTAGATAAGATTTTAAATAAAAAAACCTCAGCAGCCTTTAATGAATTTTTAATGCAACTAGAAATAAATTATACTAAATTATATTTTTATTTTTATAAAAAATAAAGCTAACTATTTCATTTTGTATCACATTTATGAGCACTAGATCGCGTGGATTGGACATTTCTCTTCCAGAGGAGCAGCATTAATATTATTTATCATTAGATAATCCCCGAAAATAGCATACTACTGATGATGTACACATATAAATTTTTCTTAAAGATATTAAAATATTTATGTCACGGCATACTACATATATCAGATGAATGGACTGTAGTACCTCATACAGTAGCCGTGCACAAATATCTGCTTGAAAATTAATTTTGTGAACTCAATCAATTTTTGTATTCATACAAAAATATTTTTTATACAGATATTTTATTCTAACAAATAAAAAAAATATTTTATATAAATAAAATATTTTTATTTTAATTTAGTTTAATTTTTTTCATTATTTTTTAATATTTTTAAATATTTTATAAATTATAATGATATTTTATTCTACAAATTATTTTATGCAATTATTATCTAATTTAATAAATAACAATAAGTTAATAACCTTAATTAATAATTTATTAACCTTCGTGATTGAATTAAAAAATTAATTTCTGTTTCATTGCCATATTTGTCCGCTAAAAATTACACCTTTTAATGACTGATCGTGTCACTGTCTATATTAATACATGATGCACCTTCAATAAAACTTTGTAAGAAAGTTAATTTTACTTCTTCACAAAAGAAATCTTGCTATTTAATTATTGCAATGGGGAAATCAGAAGGCTGCATGCAAAACAGTTGTTTAAAAGGTGACTCAACTTATCTTGCATTGAAAGTAGATTCTACCCATAAGGTAACCTGTGAACTTTCATAAATGACAGACATAATAGACAGAATTAAAAAAAAAAAAAAAACGAGAAATTTGCATTTAATGAAACACCCGGTTGATTTTCATTTGTATGAAAACATCCGGAAAAACCTACACTAAACCCAATTAACATAAGTTACTCAAGATGACGATATTCAAATATATATTGTCAATCAAATTTCGGGAAAATATATTTGAGTCATTTCACAGTTTAGGCGGAAAAACGAAACACAGGATGCTAAGTGAGGTTAGATTGCAATAGGAAAAGGTTATCATTCCGATGCGTGAATCACATCTATTCCAAGGTCTTGAATCACGTATCAAAGTGTTTCTTGTGGTCATTCAGGATTTAAAATGGAGTGTGAACAAAAATAGTAAAGAAAACCGGCCTTTCAATGTGCAGGCAAGGTCGAACTGTCTTCCTCGTTTGTTTTCCTCTTCCGAAACAACTTTTTTCTTATTTAGAGAAACGTGCAAACATCTCAACTTTCAATAACATTAAAGTAACTTTCTCAAGGACGAATTAAGATAATTAACGTATTCTCAATCATTTCTAAAGGCTTTTATGTATCGGAACCCTCCCCCCTCCTCTATTCCAATCTTAAAACAAATAACGTTGTTTATCTCATTAATCTGTTTTCAGTCCAATTCTTTGGATATCCACAGTTTTTTTTTTCAAATACACAGTAGTAAAATTGAAAACAAGTTACAATTGCAAATCCAAGGTTGGTAAATATTTATATTCATGATGTTAGTGTTAGAAAATTTACAACACATTATCTTAATAGTGAACTATTAAATCTTTCTGATCGAAATACTAATCATAAAAACATTTCAAAATTATATGTTAATCAGTGAGTTTAGCATGTTTCAGAAATAAAATTAATGCCGTCGAGTGAATACAATGGGAAGAAGGGGAAGGGGGGTGAAGTTTATAAGGATAAAACAGGATAAGGATAAAACGAGGGATAAAACAGGAAATCTCTGGTTTGTTCATTCACTTATAGTAAATCTTTTAATCGTAAGACGCTCTACAGTCTATTTCTCAGACAAAGTTCAAAAACATTCTTTTCTTTTAATATTATCTGTGTAATTTGTGTTTCTGCCTTGCAAATACAAGTTTCAAATTACATTTCGATTTCTTATTAGTTACTCTCAAAATGCTATAAGTGATTCTTTTTTTTTTTTTTTTTTTTTAATCCGATCTTGGATCTTCATGTAAATCAAATCTAACATTAAATATGCCTACGTTATGTTTAAACGTGTTTTCAAATATTTTTTTCTAAATTCTGGACATAATGGTTTAAGTATATGATCACGATATAGGATCATATGCTCCATCACGATATAGGATCATATGCTCCATCACGATATAGGATCATATGCTCCATCGCGATATATAATCATATGCTCGATCGCGATATATAATCATATGCTCGATTACGATTTACAATCATATGATCGATTACGATTTACAATCATATGATCGATTACGATTTACAATCATATGATCGATTACGATTTACAATCATATGATCGATTACGATTTACAATCATGATCGATCACGGTATATAATCATATGATCGATCACGGTATATAATCATATGATCGATCACGATTTATAATCATATGATCACTCACGATTTATAATCATGATCGATCACGATTTATAATCATATGATCGATCACGATTTATAATCATATTATCGATCACGATTTATAATCATATGATCGATCACGATTTATAATCATATGATCGATCACGATTTATAATCATATGATCGATCACAGTATACACAATCAGATTACATATTATATTTTACATCATATGTAAATATCAAAATTCAAATCGACCTTATTACTATTCCAAGTCTTCCAATGATGTGATAGAATGCGTTTAATAAAAACTTTCCATAAAAGATTAATATTGCACAGTTTTAAAGTAATTTCGTAATTGTGGATTTGATTCTAAGATTTGAATTCAAAAAGGATAATTTGTACAAAATCAACGCGCAGTTCAATTATCCATAAATTTAAATTTCCTTTCTGCAATTTCAAAATACTAAAGAATTTAGGAAAAAAAAATCAAATGAATGCAATAAGTTCAGTTGGAAAAATCCAATACTAATATTGGTAATTTCAAGGCAATTAATAGTATTTAAATGATTGAATAGAAAAGGCTTTTTCAAATTACATCTTTCAAAAATTAATTAGATCGACGCCTTACAATTTAAATCTGATAAAGTTGAAAAAAAACCCCATTAAATTTGAAATGCTGATTTCGAAGAAATATAACCAAGATCGAAAAATTTTTTTTTAAATAATCGAAAATAAAATTAATCATATTATGTAAAGGAAAAAATACAATATAATTTGTTTTCATTTCTATTGGTCAGTTTATTACTGGAGGCCTGTAAACTGATTTGCGATTAAACGTAATTTAAAAATAGATTTTATTAAAGAAAAGGTGTAACAATTTATTATGCTCTAAAGCTTTTATATTTGATTTAATACCTAAATTTAAATAAGGAAAAAATACAATTAAAAATAGTCCGTTTGTTTATTTGATTTACATAAATATTTACTAAATTAAGCATTTGATATTGAAAATAAAAATATAATATATATCAAGTTTTTTTTTTTTTTTTTTTTTTTTTTTAATTCAGAAATTTTACATTAAATACTGGAATATGTAAAAACGTTTAGGTTCATAGCAGAAAATTTTTGTCCATTATTTCTAAAATTACATAATATGAGAGGAAAAATCTCTAGCTTAGATGCGCTTTTATATTGAGAATTTGTATTTTTACTCAGAGTAAAAAAAATATAAATACGCATTCCACTAAGGTGAAATAAAAATTTTATTTTTTAAAGCGATAAAACATTTTCTTAACATGCATCTATATTTGTAATAAATGACATGAAAGAAACACTTTTAAAAAAAATCCATAAAAATAGTAAAATTAATTTAAAAAATCATCCGTAATCTTGATTGTTTAAATTTCTCTCAAGACTATTTAGTAATCTATTTTTCTATGAGCTTGCAATTTGTCTGCCGATAAATAAAGACTAAACAAAACTAAAAGAATTTAACGGACAATTTTTACGAACAAATATTTTATTTTTAAGTGACTGTAATTCATTAATTATTTTTTTATAAAACAAGACGTCTAAAATAAAAGAAATTAGTATTAAAAAACTGGATAAGTTACACATTGCATACAAATTGCGTTATTTTATATGAAGGCATTTATGTAAATGTTGTGATGGAATTTGCATTTAGTACTATTACGTTTTACGATTACTTAATTATTCCATCAACCTTATCTTTAGATAAGGTTATTTTATAAAGTTTATTTAATAAATTTTTATTATTCAGTTTGCTTATCATTTCTAAATAGTACATTAAAACAAAACATAATTAATTCTCATATTAAATTGTCATTTTTCTTGAAACCAGTCTTAACTGCAACGGAAAATATTTGTGATTGAATCAGACTTTAAAATGATCAAAAATTGAATAAAATTATTTAAATAAAAGTATACTAAAAAGTAATTTTATTAGATCTACTATAATTTTTCCCATTCCCGTCTTTTTCCAGTTACTTACTCGATTTTTTTACCCATTTCTTTCAGTTGACAAGCTATTATTTTCTAGAATAATATTCTCAGGAATAGATTCATCTGATTTACGAGAAACATAATCCCGATTAACGAATATAAAGATTCGAATATATATAAAAACTGTTTCCCTCTTTTTCTATTGATCCCATTTCTCCAGTAACTTAGTTTTGGAAGAAAATATGCTTAGGTATCAGAAGTCTAGCAAACACCAACCAGAAATCCCATTAAATAATAAAAAAAAATATTTGCTAACATAACTATGATGACCTTTTACGATTACTTACTATGATGACCTTTAAACTCTTAGAAGTTAATAGCCTCTTCTAAAACGAGATTTGGAACGATTTATAAAAACTAAATCACATTAGAAGGTATCGTGAAATTACGTAAGTAACAGTGAAAAAAAAAAAAAGGATATTGATCAAAGATATTTGTTACATAAAAGTTGTGCCAAATTAAAACTTTACACAAACACATAAAATTATCTTTTTATAACTTATATCAAATGTCCCATTAGACTAGATAATTTTCAAATTGTTTATTATTGAATTTATTATTATAGGAGATGCATTTTGCGATAGAAAAATTAAACATTTTTATATAGCTTTATAACAAAGTTGATCTAATAACATACCTATATATTCTCCCACTTTTGCTAATGAATATTCAGAATTTAAATTATAAATAAATTGCCAATAATGTGAATTGCGATAGACTTCTAAAAGATTTTGTTGGCAATATTTTTCTCTTTTTTCAAAGTTATCGATATTTTTTAAATCATTACAAATGCAGTAAGACAAATATAAAACATATGATACAAATAGAAAAAAACCCTATATTAATACATCATAATTTCTTATAGTTCTTAATTTCATCCCTTAGAAATACGAAAATCATGCCAATCTCATTTAAAAAAAGAGAATTATTTTACTAAAAGGCAATTTCTATCTAATTAGGAGCAATCAAGATAAAAAATTATAAAAATTATTAAATATTTAATACTAATATGTAGCTTTGTACACTATACATAATATTGTCTGTCTATATATCATTGTATTTCAATTCATAAAGTAATTAGATTATTACCCAATAGTGTATTAAAAAATACACCATTGTATTAATTTATACAATAGTGTATTTTACTATTACACTTACTATTTTAATTCTTTCTATTTTTTAATACATTATTGTATTCATTTATTCAATAGTGTATTCAAAAATAATTGGTAGTGTAAACTACTGGTTTTATTTTGAAAATTATCCTTATAAAAATGTCAGTTAAAATATGACTTGTTATTTTCAAAATGCAATAACGTACATATTATAAACTATATTAATTAAATTCCACAACTATATAAGTTATTAAAAGCACTCACCTCTATCTATTGTCATTTGACAGATACAATAGGTGCCACCTTGTATTTAATGTTGAGTTGTTCTTTTGAATTTTTCAAGCAATATACAATGATGATATAAAATCACAAATATCGAGGCTGGTGTCCTAATTTTTGGATTGACGCAGCGGGATCGACGAAAAAATGAAATTCCCAAACGGTAGCCCCAAGAGCAATTTATTCGGAATGCCTTCGTGGCACGCACGGAACAATAAAAATGCGAGGGGCCCTTGTCGACCTCTGGGGCCCACGGGGGAACGGAGCGGGTCATTTCCGGGTGTATTCACCTGCGAGAACAGCCAACTAGCTTTTAAAAAGGCGCTCAGAAACCTTTTTGGCATTGCTAAAAGAACGATTCCTCCGGTACGAAGCAAAGAAATTTTGTTTTCCTCCACCACGAGGAAGCTCACCAATATTCGTGAGCAGCAAAAAACTTCACCAAACTCTTTTCAATTAGAAGCACGCTTCCAGAAACTACGATTGCATCACTGTTATCATCAAGGATACTAAGATATGGAATTAATTAGTCGCCTCTAATAATGCAGTTAATTAAAAGCCGTGTCAAGAAGATTTTTAAAACAAAATCCAACTTTATGAAGCTATTTAGCGACGTGACCTCTCAGAGAGATGGGTGATTTCAAGACTTACGAGAGTCATTATTTTAAAAGCATATTTTACTTTCCTTCTTCTAAAGACATCTACTGAATATGTAAGAAGCTAGATGAATTATATACATATAACTACTAATAAGCGATTAAATATGCAAGTCGAAGTGAAACTTATATAAAGAATTTGTTATGATATACCGCATTATGAGAGGTTGTCGGTATTTAATTATTTTATAACAATAAATAAACAAACAGAAATTGCAAAATGTATAAGAAAATTCAGCTTAAAATAATAAAAAAATATTTTACCCAAAGATAAAGTACTAAGAAAAGCGCAAGAAACTTAGAAAGGCGCAAATAAAAACAAATTCATAAAGATGCATGCAGATTCTAATATATACATGTAGAGTTTAACGTATACACTTTCATTCATACATACACGTAGGTTTTAAAACTATACTGTATTTTAAGTCTATAAAACACTTTTGAGGTGATTTGGAGTACATTTATTTCGCAATATAAATTTGTTTTGTTTTGTAATATTGTTTTAAAGATTTTTTTCTAAAGTTTTGAGGACAATTACATCTAGTAAATGTGTGAAGTTGAAGTACTTTTTATAACTAAAAACATGCAGTGTACAAAGTTTGTACAGTACCCCAAACTTTTCTTGAAACACATAAAATTAGTTGCAATGCCTAATTTTTAAATTTCCTTGCAATATGTCGATAGACTTCTATTGATCTAATCGTAGTCTAAAAATCCGGAATTTACAACCTATCTAACGCCCAACTCGGACTGTTCCATTATCGTAGCTATATTTTATAGAGAGGTGGGAGGAAGGTGAAATTTTTGGGATCCAACTCTTTAATAAGCATTCTCCACATATTGACTTCATCATCTGGACAAAAATTAAATTCCTTTCGTCAGCCCATGTTATTCGTTTTCAAAGTCCTATACCGTCTGGCAAAATCCATATGATTCTTTTTGTTTGATTTGTTTTTATATTGCTTATTTATCGCTTTTCTAATAAATATCCATACTGATGAAAGAAGCTATTAAGAATTGTTGGTTTATATACTTCAACTATTAAGGTCAGTTCGCTCCCATTTATTAAGGAGGTTTTCCCTCACCTTATTGAAAAGTCACGAGAATTAAAATAAAAAAAAAAAAAGTTTTTACTAACCTTTTTCTTCATTTAACAGTTTTTTCGATGCTTTCAAAACTGTCTGCCGCTCTTTGAATTGTTATAGTCTAACATTTTTTACTATTCCCTGCAATAATGTTCCTATTTTATAATAAAGAAGCAGGTTATCTTTTTATGCTTGGTATCTTTGACGTCTCATAAAAAACGTTTCTTTATAGGATTCAAAACATTAGTTTAGATCTTTAAATGCAAGATCGGATCAAGTTTTGAGTTTATCACACTTGATTTCAGAGAAATTTTACAACTCTAATGGGGAGTCTACGTATTTCAGTTTAACACTATTTGTATCCTTGTATTGACATTCATTTTATTTTTACTTCAGTTTCAATACTTTAAATACTTAATACTTAAAAACTGTATATTATTCCGGATTTCGTTCTGAACCAATATGCAAAAGGAAATGGGTACTTTGTTGTGCAATTAAAAAAAATCTGATTCGTTGAAGTTTGACATTAACTCACTGTAACCATCAAATGCTTACCTTTTCAAAAAATAAGGAATATTTATAGTAAGAGGTTATTTTCTACACAAAATATTTTATTCGGATAAAAAAATTGAAATGCTAGTTATCATTAATTATAATTAATAATCACATGAATTTCATCATCAATTTATTTATAAATTAAGGATACTTCTTCATTATAGGTTTACAAACTACGAAATGTATTTTTTTTGCCTATTATGCATTAATCTATGCTACTATTGATCCGTTTTGAAGTAAAAAAATCAGATTCTTGAAAATTTTGATATTACTGTTAATAAGCCTACTTTATGCGCCAACCTTCAACATCACAAGAATAACAAGATATGTTCAATCCGAAACCCTGATTGTGTTGATTTAATGAATAATTAAATGTGAATGTAGACGTTTTAATTCAAGATGCGTTCAGTATTTTACATATAAAATATTGTGAAGACAAACGAAAATCTATACAGAGAGAACACATGCGCTGTGCTTAAAATGTACTTCGTTCATGTACTTAATTGTGTAAATAGACATTTCTACTGCCTTAAATCTGCCAGACGAACCTTAGAAGAAATGCCGTTAATATGGTGTAAATAAATTCATTCAAAAACAGATACACAAATAGTTGACCTAGTAATGAAAGACATATTAATGCTTTAAAAAATTGTAAATAATTAACCTGCAATGCTGTTTTTGATCTTTCATTGAATTTGGACTAACATAAATCTAAAGGCTTTAAACAACTTGTAGTATGATCTTGAACGACAAAGCAATGACGTTTCTATTGTTTGCAACAAATTGTTATTATTAATGAGGCAAAATATCAAAAGTAACACAATGCAATAACCACAGAAAAGAGGTTATCTACTCCCGTAACAAATCAGTCCTGGCAAGAATGTTTTAAATGCCGAATAAGAATAGATAGTTATAATGACCTTTATTAAGAAGCAGCGAGACGATATCGTAGAGAAGTAGGTACAGTAATTTAGTTATTCACCAAGTTATGGTCCATTCCATTCTCACCAAATGGTCTTCAGCGTAAAGATATCTCTTTGCCAGAAGTTGGTCGATTAAACGAATCCATTATTAAAGTAAGGACACACCCAGGAAAAAGTCGGCCGTGATTTGCTCATCCCTCCATCCCTCGTGCACGTAATTTGGTAATTGCTTCGAGGATGTATTTATCTGCAGATTGGATCGTGCGATACAATTTCTTTCAACAAAAGAGGACACCTTTGAGATAGATACCGGCATTCGTCAAGTTCTTATGCATCTCTTTACATATCGAAAAAAAAAGCATCTTTATACCATGAATTATGGCATATTTGCATACATCATTGAGTGAAAACGAGATTTTCCGAGACTCGTCTACATTGTGTTAATATAGCATGCATCGTGAAAACGAGATTTTGCGAGACTTTTCTACACTGCGTTAATATCAGTCATTTCAAGGACAAAAATATAGTTCCATTATTGGTTATTTAGATAAGGATTGTATAGAAACAAGTTCCATTTTCTAAGGTTTAATTACATCTGAAAATGCAAACAAAATACTGAATTTTGATCTCATAAAAAGTAATAAGCAGATTATAATTCAATCCCACCCACTCCCAAAATAAAATGTTAAGATTTCCACCAAATTAGAAGTCCTTTTAAAGAAAAAGACAGCATTGTCTGAATCATAACCAAATAGAATAATCCCATTTAAAATTCCTAAAAAGCATAGATTAATAAAATAAAATGAATACAGATGACTACAAGTTAAAATAATTACGTTTCTTTTATTTGGAATTCTGCTTGAAACTAAAATTGTGAAAACATGCAAAATATTAAACAAAAATTTGTTACTTCCTTAAAAGAATTTTTTAAAAATAATTGTTTACTAAATAATTCAATTATTTCTGTAAGTAACTTTTTATTCAATGAATACTGTATATAATACGTTCTATAGAATACAAAAAAAACTCCCGCACAACCATTACTATAACTCAACATGAAAAAGAACAAAAAGTTCCTTAGAAAAAGCACTGCAGTAACTATTAGCAGTCAATTTTGTTTATTCTTCAGGTTATTAATATTAATGTAAAAAATTTCGCAGCCGCGAGAAAAATATTAAACAGAACAGAAAAACAAGGCTTTTGCAGTAGTTTTCGGTAATAAAAGTTCTCAACATTACAAAAATATAATCCTGGGCTTATCTTATGTCTTCGACAAGCCTAAACATTGAAACTGTCAATACTTTAGATATTAAACTATTATTGATGAATAAATATGTGATTTCACAATTTATCTTTCAAAATATTTTTGCTGTGTATTATAATTGAAATTTTTACAAACATGTTTTAATAAAAAAATATATCATAAATTTAAAAACTTTACTTAAATTAAATAAACACAGAGCATGTTTTTAACAGAACAATTCTGAAAGAAATATTTGTCAAAAATAACACAAAGCTGAACGACAATATCATGAAGTTCTCAATAATAAGGATACTGTGGGCGTCATAAAAAGTAGACACTTATTTTTCATATATTAAGCGTATTATCAAAATTCATTATAATTCTCTAAACCAAAAAATCGCAAGGAATAATTCTTTTAAACCAAAAATGCGCCTTATTAAAAAAATAGTAAAAAAGTAACTAATATGGATGGATATTAGGGAAACGGATGAATTAGAGGATATTAGGATGGGAAATAATTAAATTATTGCTGGAAATTAAAATTTGATCTGCTTTCCTGCGTATTTTAACACTCACTTTTTATTTTTGAAGACATAGACACCATGAGACTATTTTTCTTTATGTCGAGCAATATAGACAGATTCCATAAAACTATTTTTTTTATCTCAAGCAATATAGACAGATTCCATAAGACTATTTTTATGTATAGACAGATTCCATAAGACTATTTTTATGTCCAATATTTTGCTCTATTCTACAGACATAATTTTCTTTTTTGTTTGAAATGACTCTATGAGGTACTTTTTATATCAAGATGTTCCCAGATGGCCCAAAGTCGAGTGTTCTGTTTAGTGGCCATTGCTTTTTTTATATCTGATATATTCTTGAGATTATTGCCAGGTTGGAAGATCTAATTTCCTGGCAAGTCCAGCATTTTACACTTCGAGCAATAGTTTCATTAAGGATCATTGAGTTATCAATTTTTTTCAATGTTAATAAAACTAAATTTCCGGTTCATGTTGTCTCCATTGATCCCTCAGAACCAAGTGTCACCACTATGTTTAATCGTTTTAAATACACATTGTCATTTTGTGTCATTACATTTTTCAATCACCATATCTTTGGAAATTTCTTCGTATCATCACAAAATGCAGATGCCTTCCCTGGTTCCCTTTAGATATGTACAGTTTTTTAGGTTGTATCTTCCATATAAGCCATGTTCTTGAAGAGCATACTCTTTACTGAAGTAGATGAATTATCATCTTCGTTAGGAAAGGCAGTTATCTTGAAGAATGTTGACAGCACTTAAGGCTGGATTTGCTTTAATTTCTCTTACTTCCGTTTTGGTAACTCATTTTGGTCTGTATTCATGGAGAATTTATCTTCTTATACTTGGAATATTTGTCAATGATCTTTTTGACCATATTATGGCTCATTTTAACGATTTCGCGTAATAATTTTCCTTTTCCCTTCAAATATAATATTTTTCGAAGCGGTTTTCCCCATATTGAAATAAACTTATCTCGAAAAACATAATACAACGCAGGAAGAAAGGGGAAAAGTTTTTGTAGGATTGAATTAAGTAATTTATACGACGAAAAGTGGTATTTTTCGGATTGAAAGAAGTATCAGTATTGACTCTCTTTAGGTATATTTATTGTTGTATTTTATTTTTGTTTAATATTTATAAACTTTTACTGAATTAAATTATATATTCTATTCTATTCTATTCTATTCTATTAAATTATATATTATTAAATTATAAATTATATATTATTGTTTATAATATGTCAGTAATACTTTTATATAATAAACGTTTTACTGTAACTATAAGTATTTACGGTAATTTTTTTTTTTGTACTATCACAGCAAGTAAAATATTTTAAAAAATGATTGCAAAAAGTTATTTTACATTTAAAAAATTCAATTCATTTGATAAAAAATGAATTTTAATTTTTGTTTGATAATTTGTGATATTTGGGGAGGGGAATCTTTTTAAAGGCCATTGATATTTAAAAAAATTGATATTCATATATAACAAAATGCCATCGTGCTATACAGAGAAGAGTGTTAGAAAATTGAATTGATTATGACTAGAAAAGTTTTCAGGAGTTGAGACTTATAGTAACAAATTTCGATTGAAGACATTTAATTCATTATTTTAAGTAAATAATTAATTTAATTTAATTTATGCTCTTGAATTCATCAGCTGTTAATTATTCTGATATAAATGCTTAATAATTCGTTACTCTGTTTTTTTAGCTTAATTTACATAAAAAATGTAAATAAAGATTGCAAAATTAGAGCTGAAAATAATCGATGAGAAAAATGTTAAACATACTGTATAGTTTCACTAAAATTGTTTCATTTCTCGATGTACTTAAGATAATCCCATTTTCAAAATATATTTGCATGGTTATAATATTATAATGATAATAATCTAAATATAATTTCAGCTGTAGCAGAAAGGCAAAAAAATAGATGAAACAGATTATCACTATAACCAGTACCCGCCAGAGAGTTGTTACTTGGGCATGGACGACATTATAATTACTTCTTTCATCTTGTTATTTCAAAATAAAATACCAAATAATAACTTTATGCCATTCAGTACTTGTCAGGAAACCCGATACGCATGAATAAACGTCACGATTTAACGCTACAAGAAAATCTGTTATATCAACATTACACTTTAATGTTGCCGTTATTATTGGCTTTTTCATATGCACATATATCAGTCGTTTCACGCCATAAAGTGTTTTTTCAATTAAAGTTCCATCAAAATCTAAAACATGATCTGTAGAACGGAAATTCATATTTACCTACATTGTAAAAATGGAATACATTTAGAAATTTAATAATATTATATGGGATTGCTAATCTGTCTAGATATTATGCAGACATAATTAATTACATGGCTGGATGCGAACTAATTTAACTGGAGATTTTCTCATTTGATTTAAAAGATTAAAAAACTGATTAAAATGCAAAAACTGGTCCAATTAAGAGTGCTTTATGGTGAGATGAAATGTTTTTTTTTTCGGATGATGCAACCAGAGAAATATTGATCGCTGTTTATTTCGATTTTAAAGGAAAATTTAATAAATGGATAGCGATTCAATGGTTTTTTTAAAATTACGGCATTATTTAACTATTGTGCAGAATTTTTTTTATTTTAAACATTTTTTTTTGTACAAAAGTATCGTTAAATCCCCATTACGTCCAGACTAATAACTAAACTTTTCCGTTTCTTTAAATATTGATTTGATTGTCTATTTTAACTTTGGGTGATTTAAAACATTTTATATCAAGTAATATTGTTAAACTAGAGAAATTTTGTTTACTGTTTATCTCGAATTAAAAGCAAAATTTCATAAATGGATAGCGATTTTTTTTTTTTTTTTTTTTTTTGAAAATTAAAATATTATTAGTTAACTATTCTGTAGATTTTTTTTTTTTTTTTTTTAAACATTTTTTTTTTCTACAAAAGCATTGTTAAATCCACATTACGTTCAAATTAATAACTACTCTTTTTTTTTTTTCCCCGTTTCTTCAAATATTGATTTGATTGTCTATTTTAAGTTTGGGAGATTTAAAACGTACATTTTATAACATGTAATATTGTTAAACTAGAGAAATATTGATTGCTGTTTATCTCGATTTAAAAGCCAAATTTCATAAATGGATATCGATTCAATATATTTTTTTTTTGAAAATTAAGGCATTATTAGTTAACTATTCTGCAGATTTTTTTTTAAATTTTAAACATTTTTTTTCTACAAAAGCATTGCTAAATCCACATTACATTCAAATTAATAACTAATCTTTATTTCTTCTCCCCGTTTCTTCAAATATTGATTTGATTGTCTATTTTAAGTTTGGGAGATTTAAAACAGGCATTTTATATCGTGTATTGTTAAACAGAATTTTTCCAAACAAACGAATTAAATACACGTTTAAACGATGCAACTAAAAAAAAAATGTTTTTTTCCCGAAATTACAACGCCTTGACGATTGTCAATTCAATATTTTTTGCTTAAAAACATTCCTTATTTTACCGAACCCCTTTAAGACCATCCGGAGGGAGGGGGGGGGACATAGAGGGACAGGACCCAGACGGGGAGATATTTTAATGCAACTTTTTCACCAAGCATTCCATTAAATGGATAGAACCCTTGGTGAAAAAGTTGCATTAAAATATCTCCCTGTTGCAACAAGGCACATAATGTTAAATCATAAAATTCATATCTAAAAGGATCCCTATGAATGTGACGAGTAAAAAAAATAAGGAATCGAAAATAAGGAAAAGTTGAGAAACGTACCTTCTGTAGGAATGGCAGTCAGTGAGCACTCTCTCATTCACAGCTCGGGTCCTGGAACTCGCGAAGGGAATGTCGAAGGGGCCGTGGGGTTGCCATGGAAACAGGCCAAAGAGCGCGAGGACCACACCCAATGAGCGCTCAGCAACGATTCTATCAAAGGACAGACGAAATCCGCGCTCTTGAAGCTCTGTTTCTGAACGCCTCTTTCGCGATCAATTTTGACATTTAGTTGAAGGCCCAACTCGGACGACCTCTCTCAATGTCTCTCTTTCCACCATTAGCATATACTACGGATTCAGATTTAGGCTAAACAAGGATTTGCTTTATGTAATGTTACAAATATTGCAAAGGAAATGATTTGATTGCTGTCTTTGTGGATTTTTCCTTTTGCAATAGAAATATTTATTCGGCTCATCACATCAATCAAATGCTCATAAAGAGAATCCGATGGAAAAATTGATTCATCATTAATTCTCTCCTGTCGTTAACATCGTATAAATGCTTGTGTGTATTTTCTTTGTTTCCAGTAAACAGAAGTTCACTGTAAACACTGTTAATTTAATGCTTTTTGAAACATTTTAAAACGCAACAATTGTAGTAAAGGCACACATTTTTATCCTTTGTATAATGTAAAAGAATAAAGAAATATTTAAAAAAAAAACCGAAATATTTTGAAAAAATTCACAAACTAGTACCATCAAAACTTTAATGCACTTTATTGAAATGTAATTAATTATCTTTTTTTTTTTTTTGAGCTCCAATAATTCATCTAAACCAACTTTAGAACTTTCTTCTTAAACAGCATTTTTACTTCATTAGAACTTAATAATTAAAATAACAAAATTGATAAGTAATTAAAAATTTTGTTCCCATTATTTTATATTTCATAGATTTAAAAGTTCATTTTGTACAATTTAAAAAAATACACTGGTTTTAAGACATAACAAACTATCTGTTTTTGAATTGCTAAAAAGTACTTAACGATTATATAAAAAAAAGGATTCCCGAATCGATATTTTAAAACTTGTGCTAATTGTACTAAATAGATTTTGGTATTAGATCTCTTTTTATTGCGAGTTTTTGGATGTCGTTACTGTAGCCCTAGCAAATTTAAAGGGAGATGTTATCCTCATTGTAAATGTAATGTATGTATCTCCTATACAGCATTTGTAATATCAAGTAAAGATACATTTTCTTCTACAGAAAAACGAAATGAATATTTGTCATACAAATTTTGTTTAATAACAAGATAAAGCTTTGAAAACTAAACATAACAGCTTGTTTATGTCCATTAGTATTTATTTTAAATGCAATGGAATTACCAATGCTAATATCCTCTAATAATTATGTGGAATATATATTTGAATCACATAATTTCCGTTTCTTCAAATACTTTCAAAGTAAATATAGCACGATTCTCAGATATTCCGTTTCGTCGGCTACTTAATCACATCAGATACTACAATGATTGATAGTTACATGAAATTAGTAAAGAAAAAGTAAGGATGAATAATAAGAGAAAACTACCCAATAAACCTTGAAAGCCAAAAATTTGCAGACAGGAAAGCAACATTGTCTGCCCACCCTTCCATTAAAAGGTTGCGGGGCAATAACTTAGCAAGCAATTATCATGCGTAAAATTTGTATGTCACTTGTCAAGGGCTATCTAGTTCCCTTGATTTCTGATTGGTACACAAACAAGAGGAAACCTTATGTCTCAATTGCACTCTTACCATTAAAAAAAACCACAAATCTTTGACCACTACTCGTTATCTGCTCAATCTAAGTACTAAATTTCACCCTTTCAAGACTATTGTGTTCACGATAAAATAAGCAT
Source organism: Caerostris darwini (assembly GCA_021605075.1). NCBI lineage: Eukaryota > Metazoa > Arthropoda > Arachnida > Araneae > Araneidae > Caerostris > Caerostris darwini. The sequence goes on along the minus strand of BPLQ01002818.1, from coordinate 332,559 downwards.
GACTAAAATTTAAATTTTTTGTAGGATTTCCACTTGGATGGTGAAGTCTTGGAGATGAGCTTTACGACGAGATGGACTTGAAAGATAAAATTCTGCACCCTTTTATTCGAAACAAGTTAGGCGGCTCTTCGTTTGTAGGCCAACCACACCCAAAAGAACATTAGAATTAAATTTTGAATGCGGTAAAATACCTTCGTGATTCAGTCCGGATTTTTTGATATTTTACTATTTTTGCACGGATCCCAGAGATAAAAATAGACGATCGAAGTTTCCTGACATTTTGAAGTCACGGGCCCTATTGGCTAGAGAATTCTTTTTTGGAATTCTCGCGTTTGCAAACGATCGATGGGGGTATCTTTATTTGATTAAATGTTTGACACGGAAGAAAAATGTTGAAAGTCCTAGAAGTGACACTAAGATTTAAATTCCTTTAAATCTTTCATTTGAATGTGATCTATTTTTTCCAGCATAATGGACAAGAGTCAAATTGATTCGCTGCTATACAGTGAGCAATTTATACATCAATAATTCATACATTAATGTAAAATAATCATATCAGATTTCAATTTCCATTCACGTATTACATTTTTTTTTAAAAAAAGCATTGCAAGATCATGGGATAGAAATTCATATTTGTATCCATAACAGACTTTTTTTTTGTTAAAATTACAAGATCATGGGATAGAAATTCATATTTGTATCCATAACAGATTTTAAAAAAAAAATTGCAAGATCATGGGATAAAAATTCATATTTGTATCCATAACAGACATTTTAAAAAAATCTGCAAGATCATGGTATAGAGATTCATATTTGTATCCATAACAGACTTTTTTTAAAAATTTCAAGATCATGGAATAGAAATTCATATTTGTATCCATAACAGACTTTTTTTTAAAAATTTCAAGATCATGGAATAGAAATTCATACTTGTATCCAAAACAGACTTTTTTTAAAAATGTTAACAGTTTCTTTTAAGCCAATGTATAACACCAAAATAAAATCTAATTTGTGTATTTAACTAGTTTGAATTATCTTCGTAGTGTTTAAAACCAATTGACTTCATTTTGCTATGCGCTAAATTTTTAAATGTTTCATTCTTTCCGAACTTCATTCTTCCTTTGGAACAGAAATCTATTTTCATGTAAATATATTTCAATCAATCATTATGTTTAACTGTAAAGAAGTAGACGTTCCAAGAATAGAAAAATAAGAAAAATTATTTCCCCTACTTTGCTGCTCGCAAAACAGTTTTGTCACATAAAAAATCACAATAAATAAAAATAAAGGCAACATAAGAATCACCACAAGAACTTGTACTTTTGAAAATAATCTCCTATACTTCAATATTTTCTTGAGCTAATAAAAAAATTATATATATTTTTTAAAGAAATTACATCAGATGCATTATTTTCTATATAAAATACTTCATCTCGTTTTCTATATTAACCATTTATATCAGGGGTCACCAAACTTTTTAGCCTAATGGCCACACAGACTTCGCCACCAAGTCTCAAGGGTCAAGACCTAGCTACCTCCTCATGGCAACATACTTCAGTTTTAAATTACGTACAAATTCTAGTTTTGAAACTCAGTTTGATGAGTTGCATAAATTTTTTGGTGCCTTTTTTCCGCCTTTGAACAACTTATCTGTATGAAAAAACATTCTCCAATATGAAATATACAAAAAGCATTTACAAATTCGAATTAACTGATGAGCATTTGAAGATGCTGATAATTTCCACAAGTAAACTTTATCCACAACTGCAAATAATTATAACTGAAAAGTTACAGCAACATAAATCGTCTTAATCATATGATGTTTAATTTATTTATGTAAATTACCTACGTAGTTCCCTTATTGTAAGTTTTTAGGGCAAATCTGATATTAGTAATTACAGTTGAAATGTCCAATTTAATAATGTAGTTGATGTAAGTAATGTAATTTCTGTTGATGTGTTTTTTAAGGGTATCGTTACATAAACACATCCGATTATTTTATATGATTTCCTTATAAGTTTTATATTTTACAATTTTATCAAAATAACCCGTGGGGGGCCAGATTGATGGTATTCGCGGGACGGTGTTGTCCCCTGAGAGCAGTAGTTTAGAGACCCCGATCGATTTATGTCATAATCTTATAAACAGTAAATGATTTTATGAAAGTTTCATTCATCTCGTACTTCTTATAAACACAGCCGATTTAGAAGTGCCAAATTCAGTCAGATATCAAAAATATTTGTTTTGCCATTTACAGATGCTCTCCGATTTTTAAATTAAAATTAATTTCAATGAACTCAAAATGCACTGTCAACGATTCTCAAAAAGACTATTAGACATTTTATCATGCAAATTTCTGACCTTAGCAATAACTTATCAATGCTAATGGGCAATCAAATCAAGTAATATTTGTAATTTAAATAAATTTTATACTGCAAAAATACACAGTTAATTGAAATGAATGAGTTTTCAAATAAAAAAAATACGAGAAATTGGTTTAAGGGAAAGACATCTATTATCTATTTAAAATCAAAAACATCTCACCGAAACAATTCAACATTAAAAGACATAATATATTATAAAATGATATTAAGTAACGACAAAAAAAGCAAAGCACAAAAGTTAAAAAATGGACAGCTTGCTAAATGTACAAAAGCAAATCCTGAGGTGAAATCTAGAAGTCATATAAATAATTTCCAAAATTTAATTTTTTCCAGAAAAAAAAAATAGCATAACCAATTATATAATCACAAAGTATGAAAAATATTTCAATGAACGATTTAAAATAATTTATGTAATAAAAAAGTTATAGGGGAAAATATTTGATTCAGTAAGACGGATAAACCTCTAAAATGAATGAGTAATAAGAATCTTTGTATTTAGAGCATTCTGATTTTCAGCAATAGAGGGAAAAAACGATTTCAAAGTACTTACTGTACTGGCATAAGTACAACTTGAATTTATTACAGACTGTAAAGGTATTTTTCTGTAAAGGTTAATATAATTAAAAATGTTTTTAAAAAATATAAATTAAAATTAATATACAAATTTTACCTTTCATGAATAATGATATAAGGTATAATAAAAGACTATCCAAAATATCTTGAACCTATTTCAGTTTCCTAATTTGAAATCTCAAACATTTATGGAGGAATTTGAAGAAATTCCGGAACAAAACTTGCAATAATAAATAGAAACCACTCGAAATTGCTTCTTCAAGAAGTATGACAAATGTTTTAGATTTGAACAAAATACTACTCATTCAATGCCTTTGAATCTAAAAATAATCCTACTTGGGAAAAAAAACGCTGCTCATAAAAAACGAGTAGAGCATTATCGTGGCTTTTTGCTGCATTTAATATATAGCTGATAAATGGACAAGAGGCACAACAACAGTTGGATCTCCTTTCTGAGATGCCGATTAATTAGGAGAAAAAAAGGATCCCAGGAGTATACTATATGCCAAATAGAAATGCGTGACGAAGAAATGGATCACGACTTGAGGATAAAAGGGAAACCCAAAGATGCACCGCTTTCATTTTTTGAGAATATACGGAAATGCATGCGGAACAAATGATTGTCTAGGTCTCGACGAGCTATTCATTTCAGCTATTCCATTCCCTTTCTTTTCAAATCTTGAGATATTCAAAGAAATTTTCGTTTTGAAAATCTAATTCAGATTCTTCTCACATTTCCATAATGCTAAATTACAGGTACAAGCCAGCACGAATTTCTCTAATTAGAGGATTTTATTTCTGGTATTATTCAAAGTGACAGAAATGTATACCTAATAAAAAGTACTAAACTGCAAAAAATAAGCATTCTTTTAAAAACGTTTCTTAATATGCGCTTCGTTATTAGGTATTTGTATGGAATCTATTATGACTTTTTTTTTTTATTATTAAATCAGCTACAAAAATTCTACATATTATGCCAGTAACTTTTAATACTGTGTCTCCCATGACAGAATGGTGCGATCTGCCAGTTTTGTTTCTGTAATGCTTTTCAAAGAAGCTTGTTAACCTTTAACATATGAACTACAACATTTAACTAAGGCAGGAGCAAATGTAGGCTTCATCAATTGAAAGAGCTATACTTGACCACTTTATATAGGGTACCGTTTCATAATTTATCTACACTGCCATATCTGGCAGTTTATCGTCTGTTTAGTTTCCAATTAGTTTGTATTGCATCTTAAACAGTTATTAGTTTGTATTGCATCTTAAACAGTTATTAGTTTGTATTGCATCTTAAACAGTTATTAGTTTGTATTGCATCTTAAACAGTTATTAGTTTGTATTGCATCTTAAACAGTTATTAGTTTGTATTGCATCTTAAACAGTTATTAGTTTGTATTGCATCTTAAACAGTTATTAGTTTGTATTGCATCTTAAACAGTTATTAGTTTGTATTGCATCTTAAACAGTTATTAGTTTGTATTGCATCTTAAACAGTTATTAGTTTGTATTGCATCTTAAACAGTTATTAGTTTGTATTGCATCTTAAACAGTTATTAGTTTGTATTGCATCTTAAACAGTTATTAGTTTGTATTGCATCTTAAACAGTTATTAGTTTGTATTGCATCTTATATAATTATTAATTTGTATTGCATCTTAGATAATTATTAATTTGTATTGCATCTTAGATAATTATTAATTTGTATTGCATCTTAGATAATTATTAATTCAAAAAGCTTATGCACACTAGAAAACACCCAAATGTAATTTTATTTTTAAACTGTTTTTTCTTTTAGCTGCTAAGTTAGGCATTGATAATTTACATAATCTTTAGCTACTTGAAATTTATTTTATGTAAAAGATGTCCCTTTAAATATGATGGATGAATCACTTGAAATGTTCTATAATTGTATATTTATTTTTTATATTTTATAAATACGGATGAATCAATTGAAAATCCTTTGAAAGAACCTATTATAAAATAATATTAATTTTTAACTATAAAAAATGTTGAAACCCTTTGAATGTGAAGTAGTTTATCACAAGAAATATTTTTAAATATAATGATGAATCAATAGAAAAAAATTTTTGACCGACTTTAAAATTATAATTCTTATAAATGTATAATAAACAATTTTGAAAAGTTCACCAACCGGCTTCAAGAACAAATTTAAACATCAGTTAGTTTCCTCGAAGTCTGACATATGTCAAAAGAGAAAAATTAAAATGCGTTTCATAAAGGAATGCATTGCGAAAAGTCACAGAGAAGAGGTTAAATGGCATCAAAGCTTTCAAATACTATCTTAATTTATGATCTACGTTAAATAGTTCAGCGTAAATGCAATTATTTAAACTATTTAACAATACAGTATCAATATTTCATAAAGGCAAGCGTTGTGGAAAGTCACCGAGTAAAGGTTAAATGGCATCAAAGCATTTAAATATTATCTTAATTTATAATCTATGTTAACATTTTCAGCGTAGATGTAAATGTTTAAACTATTTAGCAATATAGTATCACTATTTTTTGACAACTTAAAAGAGGCAATTTCAAAAATTAGAAGGATTTACTGTTTCGATGAATATATAAAATCTTTAAATGGCACTTATTTTTTTCCTCTCCAAATGATAGTTTTAATCTTTCATGCAAAAAGTAAACATTAAACTATTAACAAGCTTGTGGTTTAAAAATAATTTTAATTTGTCGAATAAAAAGGGTGAAAATAATTTTGACAATTTTGGAGATTGGATAACTTTCAAAATTTATCGTTATCATTTGAAAATTACATCTGTTGAGTTCAAAGATAAATAATAAAAAGGCTTCTAAATTATTGCTACATCTTACAGAAATTGGAATCTCGATCAATTACCAAAAAACGAATTTTAAAAATTCAAATAAATTAGAAAAAAAATAAATAAATGCAAAATTTACGAAATACCAAATTTTGAAATTGTCGAAAAAATTTACTTTCTGTATGAGAAGTGAAGGACTCAACATCCAATTACAAAAATGGCTTTACTTGACTTGACATTAGAGATCTATGCTCACTTTAGCTTCTTTATCTCAATTTATCCAATTGCTCTTAAGAAGAAATCAGGAAAAAAAATCAGAAAAGATAATACAAATAAAAAAAGATCCTCAGATAATCAGTACGGTTTGTCTGTTTCCAAAAGTATTAAAAAAGAAGTACCGAAATGTGGTGTTGTGCAGAACTTCTGTTATTAAATAACACAAAAAAGTTAACATACACACACACACACACAAAAAAAAATGCGTAATTTTTCGTAGAAATTAATTACTAATATAGTTTTGTAACAGGGTTCGTCGCTCGTATCAAATAGCCAAGAATAGGATAGGACTTTGTATCCAAAAGCCTGTTTCAGCACAAAAAATTGTTATGTTGTAATAGCGGAAATGTATACATGGAATGGTTAGACAGAAGGGCTTTTGTAGAATTCTTGATTTGTAAGGAGTGTTCTTACAGACAATAAATGATCAAGATAGTTTTTATGTAGACAAGATAGTGGCATTATTGTAGAGTTAAAAACTTTCTGCAATGAACAATTCAGATTTGGCATCTTTCTAGAATTTATACCGAGAAGAAAAGAAGTGTCTTCTATTCAAATGTACATAACAAAAATAAACATTTCACGAAAGAAATATCAGTATTGTAGAACACACGATTGTTCTGTGTAAGCTAAATATATATAATCATTTCATAAAACAAACCTACCTTAAGAATGACAGACTTTAAATATTTAGTCAAAGTTTTATTTCTATTCTTAAGACCTAATTTCTTTAAATTGAAATGTTTTTGGTTCTTCCGTTACATTTGAATTTTTTTCCCATTTGAAATGGAACGATAGTAAGTTACTAATAAATGACAATGGATAGAAGGAACATTTTAAAATTATTACCTTAAACAAATTTTTAATTTAAATGGATTTTTTTAAATGTTGTCAGGTTGATATATGTGTACAAAGTTGCAAGCTTCTTTATTTATATGTAATTTATAAACAACATACTTGCAAACACAATTGAATAATAAAGCTTTAATAAAATTTAATAAAAAAGTGGTTTTAAAAAGGCTCAAAAATTTAAAAAAGAAATAGGAAATGGCCAAAAACATAATAAGGAAATGTTATATTGCTTAACATATATAAAAAAAAAACAATATTTTGTTCATTTGATTTAGATGGTACCAAATTCTAATATTAAGAATGAGGATAGTTTGAATGTCGTTAAAATGGAAACTGGGTCCAATTCAAAGGATATCTTCTGCAAAGTTAAACAAGGATAATTATATAAAACATTCAAATGCTTTTATTGATTTTTAAAACATTGTCCTTTAGAGAAAATAAATTGACTCGAGTCAGAAAAAATTTATTGTTGTCATTTGAAAATTACATCTACTTAGTTTTAGAGTAAAATGGAAGAATCAAAAAATCGTAGAAACCTTACAATAAATTTGTTCATTATTAGTATTGTATTACTTTAATTCTATGACATTGTAATTGGTTGATCATTCAAGCTAGATGAATATACTTGAACTCCAAAATTTTAAGATCCTCAAAATCTGCAAGAAAACCTCATATAAAAATTAAAAATTCATTTAGAAAAATGCTCTATAATGTGGAGATAAGTAATACTATTGCTGTTACCTATGGCTTTATTGGAATTCAATCCATACAAATTTGGCCACTTACCATAGAAACAAAAAGAACATATAAACAAATCAAAATTATACAGGGAAAAGACCAGACATTAACAAAAAAGACCAAAAGATCCGTGTGATCAGGACATATTTTCTCTGGCCCTAAAGTAAAAAGTATACAAATCACCATTCTGTTGTAAGTAAGAGTCCAGTCCCGAACAAATAAGTAGATAGGCCTTATTCATTTCCTTTGTCTTACATAAAACGCATATATCAGAGTTTGCAATCTCTAATGCAATGTTCGGCCAGATATTCGTCCATGTAATCGAGTCCAGTTCTTAATCTAAAATTGGCAACAGCCTCCTTGCTAGTTTTACCACTACATTTTGGTCCACTATCTCCCAGACTTTTTCTTTTGTGTTAGATAATAATTCACTAATATACAATGACTAAATTTTGTCCCTTATAGTTCTCCTAAAAGAATCAAGCTGGATAGGACACAGGCAAGTAATACTAAAAATATAGTGCTCGAGTGGAAGACATTTTCATCAAATGGTGACTATAATAATAATGCATTGAAGTGTTAAGGAGAAATAAATAATAAGAACTGCATGTAATTTGAAGTTCACAATTGAAAGTGACAATGAAATTTATTCGTGAAAAGATTTTCTAGTTCATAAGTAAAACGTATACACTATCTCATTTGTGTAAACGTATACACTATCATCAATAAATAATATATCATCATCTCGTCGCTATATCACTATCATCAATCCTATTTAAAAATAATCGAGTTTTATAGTATGAACTCTATGTAAGTTTCTATAATTTGCCAAATCAATCGAAAATAATGTGTTTTCACGTAAACTATTGGGTTTTTTGGTTAAAAAAATCACTAACAATTAATTTGGAAGACTAAATTTTTATACACCATTTACATACAGGCAAAAACTTTGCAACACTCAAATTCAAAGTTAGAGAATCAATTTTCATTTAGAACCTACTCTTTGAAAAAAGAAAGTTAGGTGCTCTTGATTTCGGAAAAAATGCAGTTCACTGCGAGGAATTAAACACTCTGAACAGGAAGTAAAAATTGATGAGTTTCACCATCACTTTCTTAGCACGATCAATGTACGTGCCCTTATTTTTATTTTATTTCATTATTTTATTTTTTTAATCTCCTGGAAACAGTTTTCAGTTTTTTTCCCTCTGTTCCCTTCTTTGCAATTAATATCCTTCCCGCGACAAAAAGTGTCCTTATTTTACCCAATGATAACGCAATTAGGAGAGGAGTCCCTAATAAGGAGAGAATTTCTATCGTGGGCGGTAGAAAAAAAACATCAAGGCCGAGAGGATTTCAGATCAGCGACAACTTGGAAACAGTTTAATGAAAAGCTTTGTTGCTATAGATATTATTTACCCATAAACTTCATAAATAAAACTCCAGAAAAGTTTTTCTTTTTTTCCCCTTTAATTCATATCTGACAATTTAAAATAGAAATTGTAAGAGAAATGCAGGAAAATTTATCTGCGAAAATACTAGTTAGCAGTAAGGAGCAAGAGTCGGAAAATAACACAGAAATTAACAGAATGTTTCAGGGTTTATAAAATTCATAGATAGAAACAGATTTAGTTTTGAGAATTTTATCCATTTTATATCTTCATCTGGAATATCATTATGGGCACTTTCAGTTTTTAAAAAGTACGCAATGTCCTCTTTTTTTTTTAAAGTCTTAAGAGTTAGGATTGTTCTAAATTGTTTTCATTAAAAGGCTATTTTTATACATTCGATAACGCAAATAATATTTAAATGGGGAAAAAAAAACGTTGAAAACAACTTTATTTCGTTTGAACGGGAAATGGATTTAGTATTTAATACCAGAAAACTATTTAGCGAAAATTAAACTTCAAAAATTATATATAAAATTAAATATGTAATAGCATATTCAATGCATATCATGCCGAATTTATCTTTCAAAAAATTTACCTTTAAATATAAACTCATGTTTGTGAAAATTGCAACACCATGAAGAAATCGTCATAATTGAATAAAATTTAATACACAGTTGAGTGGTAGTGGTACAAATAAATGATTAAATTTTCAAAGCAAACAAACAATAACAAAAGATCGGAATCAGTATTTTGTGTAGCCACCACGCGCTGCAATAAGTGCTGCTACACGACGTGGCATGGAGTCAAACAAATTTTGAATGCCTGCCTGAGGAAGAGCATTCCATATTGTTTGTATGCTCACCCAAAGTTCGTCTGCAAAAGCGACAGGACGAGGATCACGAGCGAGACGCCGACCAACGAAATCCCACACATGTTAAATCGGCGACATATCCGGGCAATACGCAGGCCAAGGAAGAAGCTGTACCTGCCGCGTTGCAAAGAAGGATTGAACAGTCCAAGCGATATGAGTGCGGGCATTGTCCTGTTGAAATACAGCGCCTGGAAAGCTTTGAAGCAAGGGAACAGCTTGGGGCTGTAGAACTTCACTGATGTAACGGTTGCTGTTCAGATTGCCCACAATTCTTAGCAATTGAGATCGTCCATGATATGCTATGGCACCCCAGACCATAACTCAGGCTGTTCGTTCACTGTGGCGTTCGATAATGCACTCCGGAAGGTGGCATTCACCGGCATGGCGTCTGACACGAATGCGGCCATCATGGTACCACAAATTAAAGCAGGATTCGTCAGAAAACATGACATGCTGCCAATCAGCACGCCAGTCTCTATGCTGAGCGGCACATTGTAGTCGCAGGCGGCGATGGTTTAGCGTGAGAGGGATCCTGTACAAAGGAGTCCTTGCACGCAGTCCACGCTGCAGCGACGTCTACGAATTGATGAAGCACACAATGAAACACCTGTAGCTATTGACCACTGTGCTGCCAATTGTCTAGAGGAAGCTGTACGGTCCGTCAGCGCCATGCGGACTAGGTGTCTATCATCGCGAGTGACGTCACATTTCGGGGGCCACTCCCGGATTTCCGAGTTGTCCGACACTCGTCCGTCTACTGCTTCCAAAGACACATCACTGTGCTGCTGTTACGCTGCACACGAGCGGCTACTGCACGATAAGACAATCCAGCTTCACGAAGGCCGATGATTCTCCCCCGTTCAAACTCTGTAAGTTGTTCAAATCTCGCTCTCTTTCGTCGAAGAGGCATAAGTAACGATTGAGCTAACGTTTACCACTAGCAGATAACCACCGATAACCATACACGCCTCGCTACAGCCGTCTATTTATTCAGATCCATCCGGCGTTGAGAGGGCGCTGCTCAGCATACGCATGCGCTACGGATTTGAAATTCTAATCATTTGCATATCATGCGCTAATTTGCATTTCCTGAAAATTTCAGCTCACTCGCGTAAGTCCTTCATGGTGTTGCAATTTTCACAAACATGAGTATAGAATTACAGGCAATTTAAAATACATCATAGTCATGAATTAATTTTTAGAAAATTAACATTACATTTTATTTTATCATAACTAAATATCAGTGTTTTTGTTAATTTAAAACATGGGGGAAAATTATACCCTAGTAAAGATTTCTTTAAATAAGAGTTCCTTACAAACATGAGATGGGTAGAAATTGCATATTGGCATCCAACTGTAATTACTGAGATTAAAAACTGGGATACGATACTGTAGATAATTTGATACGATGGTATCAAATCATCCACTGTTGAAATTTGAGTTTGACTCTGTTTTATGTATAAATGTTGTTTATTCTTGTTTAATATTTTTATTTTTTCAAATATTAGTGCACAATCATAATTATGCTTATAAAAAATTTGTTTTATTAGATTTAATTCAAGGAAATATTATATAAATATGAAAAAGCCTCTGAAAGAAAAATTGCATAATACCTACTCACTATAGATATCTACAAGATAATTAAGTTTTTATTTCGACTTCCATCATACTAGAAGCCATAAATATCTCAAAACAGACAAATTAAATGTAGTTAACTAGTGTATGTTTTTGGAATTTATTATTTCCCATTTTTCATACATATACTTCAAAAATGGTCCCAGATCGCTTATAAATAAAATTTTTTGACTTAATTAAAAAAACATTACAAAATCCCACTTTTGAAATTGTTAATTTGAGAGTCAGCTACATTTTATATTTCTATAATTTTCCCAAAAAATAATAATTAAAAATTTATCTACATTAGGTTTCATCTCGTAATATTTATCATCTTATTATTCGAATGAAACTGAATTCTCTCTATTCTTATTTATTTTCCCTGTGTTTTCGCAAATAAAATTTAATGTTGAATAACTAAAGAAGTTCGATTATTTTGCACACTTTACCAATTTTAAATGTCTGATTTATAATCTTATGTAAATACTATATATATCGTGTATAATTGTCTTATATAATTTATTCGCACGATATAAATACTATATATCGTGTATAAAACGTTTTATATAATTTTTTTTATATTTTCACGTATTCTAGGAACTATTTTTTTTCCTAATTATTATTTTATGTTGCTTTTTTACATTGCAATTTGTCTTTTTTAAACTTATCGAAATAAAACAAAGCAAAGTAGTTAAGTTTAGCAAAGCAGAACTACATTGAGTCAATTGCTTAATGAAACAAACAAATAATAAAGCAACGAAAAATCTTAAATTATTTTTATTTTATTTCATTCAATTATTTTTTATTTAATTAATATTCTTTAATCATCTTCCCCTTCCAGGCACGTAAAAAACTTATCGATTCCAGTACTATACAGGGATAACACAAAATTCTGCCAACTTTGATTAAAAACTGAAGATTTTCGGAGTTATTGTTGTCGAGCGATATTAGTAACTTCTCCAATACCTTCTTCGTAGAATGCTTCAAAAGACCCGTAAGCAATATCTGAATTCGAACAGGATTCTTCTGAAACCACCACCCTTCCTTAATGCCGACCTCGCTCAAGGTCGTCACTCGACACTGTTCAAAGTAGAAGAGAAAAAAAAAGAAAAGAAAAAATCGACAAGACAGCAAGCGGGTTAATTCACTGATCACTGTTTTTATTTCAAACACAAGATAGCATTTCCTATCAAGTAATAACCAGTTCTACAATACCAAAGGTCAGCAAAATTTATTAAATGATTTTGAAGTAAAGACCCGATATGTTCCAACTTGTTGTTGTTGATGTTTAATTCAGCGAAAAGCATCATTTAAGATCTCAAAACTTCTTCCTGTTTTTATAATATTCAAATAATTCTTATAGCTCGTCAGTTGTTGATGGTTGATGTACATGTTGTAGTTGATTGATAGAATGGTTGATGTAGTTGGTTGATGTATTCTTTTGGAGCTATTTAGCCCTGGGGGCTCCATATGACAGTGTAAATACAGTTGAAACAATGAAAATTGACCAGAATATATTTACAAATATAATAAAATTAATTTACTATCAAAAACAAATAAAAGAAAAGAAAAATATTTAAAAATTAAATTAAAATTTTGCGCAGAGATTTTAAATCATAATTGGGAGCGTAATAGTCAATCTCCTGGATTGCACTATTTTCATGATTAATAAGTGTGTCAAAAAATTTAATAGAGATGTGTTTAAGAAAATCTTTTACAGAAGGAATGTTAATAGCTTTATAGATATCAGAATTGCGCATGAACCCTTTAGCAGAGATAATTCGGCGGATAGTGATAATTTGTAAAGTTTCAAGCGTTTTAAAATTAGATTTATCTGCATAGGACCAGACCGGGCAAGCGTACGTGAGAGTTGGACGAAGCATAGCAGTATAAAGAAGAATTTTGTTATTCCTGGTCATGGTAAGATCGTCAGTGATATTTCTTATTTACAGATAGTCAATTAGAAAATTATTCACCTTATACATCAATATAAATGAATATTTATTTCCCTGTACTATTATGTATCTTATCAAAGTATCGTTAAAATATATTATTTAGCAAGGTGTTTTATATTCAGTTTTATAAATGTCTTTGAATGTTTAGGAATAGTATTTACCCTCAAAACTTATGTTTATTCGCATTCTTTCTACAAAAATGTTATGTATTATTCAAATGAAAAAAAAATAGTGTTGTTTTTAACATTATACAAACTTCTGGGTTAGGTTTCAAAGAGCAAATGTACAAATATTTTTCAGATTTATTTATTTAATTATTTAAATTTAATTTATAAAAAATTTATTTAAATTATTTTTAATTTATAAAAAAGACTTAATTTTTTAATTTATAAAAAATAATTTTAACAAAACTATTTTTTTCTGCTTTATAATAAATCTCATCGTCTCATCATCTAAACCAAGTCCAAAACCCCGTGTGGTCTCGTGAAAGGAGAGAAAGAGGGCGCTTTTGTTGTGATGGAGCACCCGTAAGTAAAAGTCTGACACTTGGCCCCTTGACGTTGAATTTTACGGGTTATGGTTGTCAGCTATACGCCCTACAATCATATTAGACCAAGACCTACGACTTAAAGTGGATTCCGAACCACTATAAACATCCATGGCACCTCCAGGACTCGAATCCAAAACCTGTGGCACCAAGCTCCAGAGAGCTAGTCACTCGGCCAACAGGCCCTATTATAGTTCTAAATAATTGAAATAAAAAAATTGAGTAATTTTTAAGTCTAAGATTTGAGACAAAAAAATAAGGATTAATATTTTTCATTTTATTTTTATTTATTGGAAAATTATGAAACTTATTATTCAACTCAAAATTTTACACCCGTCATACCCAAAATTAAAAAGTCTTCTGCTAATATCAGTTTATTGAAGCAAAATAATTTTTGTTAGTTAAAACGTTTATTTCGCATTCTTGTCTGTAAGGTTTGTAGATTACTAAGAGAAGTAACAAAGATACATAGAACAATAGAAATACTATTAGAAATACTGACGCATAATGTTTCTAATAGTATCTCTATTGTTCTATGCGTTAGTATTTCTAAAAGTATTTCTATTGTTCTATGCGTTAGTATTTCTAAAAGTATTTCTATTGTTCTATGCGTTAGTATTTCTAAAAGTATTTCTATGTGTTAGTATTTCTATTGTTCTAACACCTAGAACAATAATATTTTGATGATGATAAATGAAAAAAAGCAGAATTAACGAAATTTAAAAGATAATCAATAAACATAAATGTAATTGATTCGGAAAAGTGCTTTCTGAATATAAATGCATTATAAAGTTTTTTTTTATTTTATTCAGCTACTCAATGTTATTATTTTAATAATATTTATGAATAATATGTAGTTAATTTTGTTGCATTAAATTTTAAGCATTCACAAAAATTCTATTCACAAGCAAAAGGTTTACCAACTGAGAATGCAATTTCCTGTTAGCCAAAAGAAAACCAACAAATACGTATAATGCTGTGAAAGGAATTTGGAATTCAAAAAATTCTTACAATTGTTTTCTTTCCAATGAGTTTCAGATGGATCGTGGTGAAGAATGAAAGAAAATGCTAATCACGAAATTGATCATTTTCCCCACGTATTCCTATAAGCAAATTTATTTGCATAATTTGGATCCAGATTCTGACAAATAATGTTAGATTTTTCTCACAGGACATTTTTATAAAAAAATGGAACCGTGAACAGTTATTTTATTAATATTCAGTATTTACTGCAACTCGATGATATTGATTATAATATCCAGATTTTTAATTTCTAATTAATGTTTTGCGCTGAAATAATTATTGATTATAAAAAAAAAATGTTTTCTTTATTGAGTTTAATTCAAAATTGAATATATTGTGGTAAAAATATCGCAAAAATAAAAATTACGTAAACAGGGATGATGCCTCCAGTTTAGCATGATAATCACAAAAGATTCAATTTTCTCATTTGCATTAAAATAAACACTGGATAAAATATTTCTTTAATATTTAAATATTTTACTTTTTTATAAAACTAAAAGCTAGATGTTGTTGTATATTTTAATCTTTCATCAAAAGGTTATCTCAACTGATCTATACAGTTCTTGCCGCTAGCGGGGGTATCTAGGGTCAAGAACTGGGCGATCCTTAGCATGGACACAACTTGTGTTCCTGATGGTTTGAGAAAAGCTGCTGTTGCACTTTAGTCTTTTAACAAATCATAATTATATGAGATCTCATCTCTTACACATCGGCATTGCTTCTCTCCGGATTATACTCTTTGTGACTCTCGTCAATCTATAACAGTCAAACATTTGGACGTGGGCTCTGCACTAAGTGGTTTTAATTGTATTGTTGAAAAATACTGGAGAGTTCATTTATTGATGGCAAAGCTGTATGTGTCGTTCGTTAAATAAATCTTTCATTAAAGCATGAAAATCTTAGAAACAAAAAGTTTTATATTTTTAAAAATGAACAAATGATGGGGTTTTATGAATGAGTTACAGTTTGATATCTCTGAATTAAATTTATTAAAATCATATTTGTGGAGAGATATCTTTATACATCTAAATAAATTGGACAACTATAAATTTTAATTTCAAAATATTGTTTCATTTGCATTTCAAAAAATGTTCGCAATTACACAGGCTTGCAATGAAAACCCATTCAATTTAGACGTAAATTTGGAATCTAGAATTGTAATATGTTAAAGTTGTGCAATGCATTTCAATTTTTCTGCAAGTTTGATTTTTGTTTATATTAAAAATACTTGTTATATTCATTTATTACATATATGGCTTGTCAATTTAAACAATTCAAGAATAAAAAAGGGTCCTTCAATAACAAAATTCTTTTTCAAAATATATATTTACCATGCATCATTGTTTTAATTCTAAACACAAAAGGATATTCAAATCTTTAATAGTGTTAGAGACTTGTTCGACATGGCTCTAATATTCATGTTTGTATTATACCAAAAAATCTAGATGTATCAAACGATTCTATTCGGGACGTATTGATAACAAGAATTTATTTCTTATTTTTCATCACAAAACGGTAATTTAGTTTACTGCAGTGTTTGTAATGGATTAATACTCATTTGGTGTTCAATAAAATTTTGATTAATGGTAATTATCGATTCATCCAAAGATTTTTAAGGCTTATATAATAGGAATAATATATTACTATAGCTACTGGATAATCCATACATATGAGAAAATTAGGAAAATCTATAATATATTCTTGGATGTATACAATGCAACAAGTACTAGTGGAGTTTGCGTCTTTAAAATATTATGCCTGTTTCTTGGTAAATAAGGTGATTGTGCTCAATTCCTACGTTTCATTTGTGAATGGGGTAATTGGGCAAAATACAAGCACTAGGAGAAAATGCAACAGCTACTAAAAAATCCATTGAACCCGGTAATAGAAATGGGACATCGAATGATAAATATCATACGATGTATTATCAGTAATAACTTCAATAAATCATAGTGAAAAAGTCCCTACTATAGCAATGATTCAAATAAGTATTTCAAAAAAATTCACACTTGCAAAACTTCAGAAAAATTATAAAATTACAATTGTGACACCATTCAAATGCCTTAAGTTTTTTTATTTTAGTTTTTGCAAAAGAGATGGCAATTTTATTTTCTAAAATACAATCTACGTCCTTCCTTTTGGAGAGAGAGAAAACAGTTTCCACAACAGGACAGAATAAGACCAGCACCTCATATAATAGAACCTCTAATACTTAGATTGTCTAACACTACATTTAGGAAAGTAATAAATTTGATGGATTTGAGAAACACTGTTCCAAATGTGCATGGATTAAACGTAGAGTTTTATAAAAATAATTCTTTGATTATTATAATGACATGAATATATCCTCTCTCTTATTATAAAAAGAGTATTTAAGTAAGTATTATTTATTAAGTATTTTTAAGTATTTTAAAAAAGTTTTTTTTCAAACTTCTATCAAATGCATGATATATTTATTTGTCCATGAAATTAGAAATAAACAAACAAAACAATGGAATAAATGACTTGTATATTATTTGAATTAGTGAAATCTTACATTAAATATAATAAAATTGAAAAATGAGTTCATTTCTTGTAATCCATTATTAAGTTCATCAACAAATCAGACGAAATTTGTTTAACTTCATCAGGAAGTAATGTAAAATACAATTCATACTTGCAATAACAGTTGGCAAACAAAGATAATCCATTAGTGTATATTGAATGATCAATAAAAGGAACCAATTTGCAATGAAATAGATTAACTTACTTACGAGAAAATTGTATTCTAGAATATCCGTCTCAAGGTTGCGGTGAAAATAATAGGTTTATAATAACCAAAGGCTGTAAAATCAATCGTGGTTAATCGATGAATATTTTAGTTCAAGACCTTTATTTTACCAAATCACAGACGATAAGAAAAAAAGGTGTGATTCATCAACTTCAGATGCAGAAGATAATAAAAGTATGATCTGACCTTTGAAAAAAACGAAATTAACAACAACCTTACATGAAAATATACCAGCCCAGTCAAAATATTTCATCATGGCGAGCAAATTCTTGTGCAAGTGTGAAGTAAAAAAGAAGATTTGTCAAAGCAAATGCGATATTCCTGGAGCGTAGGCGGTAGACAACAATCGGCCGGTCAAATAACTTGCGGTGCAGGGTCACTTGTTCCAAGGCCAAAGGTGACCGCAGGAACAGGATCTCCAAAACAAAAAACTTCAAAATAATAGTCTTTCCAGTGCCTTACAAAACGAAGCAGGAGTCGATACCGTGACCTCGGATGTCAAAAGAAAGAATTCAGGACCTTAAAGGAAATTGCTGGCAATCGTATGGAAATTAGCTGCGACGCTGAAAGGAAAGGAAAGGAAAAATAGCAAGAACAATAAACACGATATGAAAAGAGTATTTCTTGTACTTTATTTTGGATCATTCAAAAAAGAAGATTCGAGTACGATGAAAAAGCAATGAGCTGTGGTTTCCCGCAAAATTTTTTTATTCACTTCGTATTTTTTAACGTTTTCAAAAAGGGTTGTAATTATACATATCAAATTTCTTTAGAACGTGGTAATTTGTATTGAAATAAAAGTAATTATTTATTTTGAATTAAAAGAATCTATGTAATCATTGTGTCTTTTTCCAAGTTATTTTTGATTTACACTTCACTTTTTTTAATTATAGTTCTTAAGCTTAATAATCGGTCTGTAAGAAATTAAGCAGGATTCATGTTATAATATTAATTAACATTGGCTAAATTATAGTTGTTTGCAAAAATGTTGTCCAAGTTTTCATTTTAAATCGAGAAATCATGAATCTCGTCATTTACATCATTGTTATCAATAGCAATTTTTTAAATTTTCGAATGATTTTGAAACAAATCCTATGTATTAAGAACTACAATAGCCTTCGAATGTTATATTTAAGCCTACAATAATAATGCATAGCCCACAATATTGATGGATAGCCTACAATAATAACAAATAACCAACAATATTAATGAATAGCCTACAATATTAACGAATAGCCCACTGTAGCTTAAATTTATTTTAATATTCAATTAGAAGGAAATAAATCAATTTTATACAAAAAAAATCTACAAGTATTTTTTTCTTCTATTTCTAAACAAATTTTCAACCCTGTCAGGGACGAATGATTTATTTATTCATTTATTTTTGGTTACGTTTTATTTTATATCCGCAACAATTCAATGAGCTAAAAAAAAGGAAAGCAATCAACAAAAATATGAATAATGATCATATGGGACCCTTGAACTTTAATGATAAATTATAAAGATTTCATATTCATCACATTCAGCTGTTTGTAATTGTAGCGAATTCGACTTGCACAAATTTTAACAAGAGATCTGGGAGGGGGGGGATTTTCAAAAGCCTTGATGATGGCAATATATTGTAAGAAAAATTTATGTTAAGATATTTTTTTTATTTATAATAATTCATTTAAAAAGTACAACGTTTTTTAAATAGATTTTTAAGTAGTTATTAGTATCCCTGAAGAAATATATGTAGGTCAAACTTGGTTTTGTCGATATTATGAAGCTGTCAACAGAAGATTTGTAGTCAATTTGAACCAAATAATTGGGTGAAAAAAATACCAAAAGGTTTAAAACACTTTTGTACATGGAATGTAGATCAATCCAAAATTGTAAATTAAAATTTCTACTTTAACACGTTTAGTATTTCATTCTTTCTAATGAAAAAGAAGTCATTATGGTTTACACATAATGCTGTCTAATGAAAAAAGGCATTATGGTTTATTATGGCCATAATGAAAAAAAATATTATTCTCAAACATGAATAGGTGAACGAAAATTTTCAAAATAAAAAAATCTATATTAAAAAAATGGGGTTATAAAATTGAAAAGATTTCAAACTTCGTATCGGGAAGTGCTATCTATTTGGAATGCATTTTAAAGGGAGAGGCAATATGCGAGATGCAATCAAACAACAAGAAAAATTTAAAACCGGCTTTTCTACATAGAAAATACGTACACGTATAGAAGCAATAAAGCAAATAAGGCCACGCTTGATAATCCTCAACGGTCAATTTTTTAGTTTCCTAAACTTTTTGTAATGTCACAATAAATCCATTGCGATCACTTTTTATTGCAAACTACACCAACCACATTAGCCTAGAATGGTGCCATATTTACCTTAGGGTTCAGCTTTGTTACAAAACGTAAGCAGAAACTAGTATTTCACAGAGAAACATCTTTTACCACATGTTGCTCTTAGCTATGAATCATTAAAAGCTGTGAAAAGTCATTAGCCAGGAACTTAGCCGAGACTGATGTTTCCAGCAGAGAAAAGTCCTGAGAAAACATACATTTTTGAATGTTGTCCTCAATTCCTGGTTCAAGTGATTCATGATTTGTTCAAGCTCGCTGATGTACCAGACACCACAGTTAAAGACAGTAAAAAGGTTATGACTTTTTTTAAGCCGATTAGCGGATATTATTTAAATTCAACTCAGTGAGTGACTACTATCGAAAATCTAACGTATTACCTTCAATTTGATACCTATCTCGAGACAAGCAAAGTTGGTTCTCTAAACACCTTAAATTTCGAACGCAGAACTAGTATTTTATTTCAGACAGTACTATTTACCAACAAATAGTGCCATTTAGTACCAACAATTTCAAATAGTACCATTCAGTGAATGTAGACAGTATTCGTATAGTACCGATTTATAATAAGTACTTTTTTATTATGTAATAGAAGACTCATTTCGTAGAAATAATTTTCAAAAACCATTTGAAATTGAAGTTTTAAAATTATAAAAATATGTATCAATTTTTTATTAAAAAATTCAATGGCTTAAAAAATATTCCTACTTGCAAAAATTGCAAATTTGCTGTCGTGATTTATTATCATTTTAAAAATGAAAGTGTGCAAATTGATTTTGACAGTACATAGGCTAAAATAGAAATTCAATTTGAAATTTGTGGTCTTGTGATATAACTCTTATAAATGAAAAAGGAACGTTTAGAGATTTCTATTTTAGAAAGGAAATTAATTTTACAACTCAACTTCGTAAAGAAGGTAAAATATTAGAGAGTTTTTGCATACCGTACGTTAGTTACCGTAGGACGTCCGTTAGCTTTTTCTCCCTAGCGCCCATGCTCATAGGAAACTGACCATGTGCGCTAGGGAGAAAAAGCTAACGGACGTCCTACGGTAACTAACGTACGGTATGCAAAAACTCTCTATTAAATCAAATTTCAATTTTGATTGATAGATCTCGTTCTATTATACAGTTAATTATTAAAAGATTTGGCTCTTCTTCAGCGTTACTTAACCAAGAACGCAGCTGTTGGTCATTGCTCTTCTGCTCTTATGATACTTAATTCATTGTTCGTCAGTTGAAAAAAAAAATTCGAGAATTAGTGCTTCTAAAATAACAGTTTGGTTTCGAAACTCTGGAATATACGTGTAAAGTAATTACAGAGAAGCTTGTTTTCCCGGCAGAATTGCTAGAAGAAAGTATTTCGTGACCAAGAAAAATCACAAACTACGCTTAGCTTTTGTATCTGAGGGAACAATATAAAGGTTTAGAGAAAGTCAAACACAGAAATGCATTGAAGGAAACTTCTTACAACAATGAAGTATGAAGGAGGTTTGGTGTTTATTTGGGGTTGTGCGAGTGGCTTTGGTATAGGAAGCTTCATTATTGAGGGGATCTTGAATCATAACATAAACACATATATTAAAGAATAATTTACGATCAAATGCAGCAAAAAGGGACTCAATCGTAATTTGATCTTTACACACGATAATGATCCTAAACAGCGTTAAATATTATGACAAAATTTCCCAAATTACCTTCACAGTCACCTTATATCAACCGCATTGAGCATTTGTGGAAGGTTTTAGATAAAGTAAGATTAAGAACTATTTCTCTCAAAAATTATCTAAAAATTATTCTTCGAGATTAATGAAATTCTATTTCAAATTCAGTTGCTTCAAAACTGATCGAATACATGTTACAAAGGCAAACTATTATAAAAGCCAAAGGATATCCAACTATGAATTAAATATAAAATTATTTTGAACTGTAATAATACTTTTAGACTGTTAGATAATAGGTAATTAATTAATTATTAATTAATCTTTCCTGAACATATTAGCGAACCATTTGTTTTAATTAAAAAAATTAAATACTACAAATGTTTGTAATGTATGAATTTTGTTTAAAAATTTTACTTTACAGACTGAGGTTACGGGAACTTTTGAAATATAAATAAAGAGACACTTTTTACACTCGCTGTAATCAGTATCAACAAAAATTGGTTTTTCACTGTCAACAAAAGCTGGCTTACATTTATAAATACAGTTAAAATTTGAGTATTCAAAATAGTAGTGACAATGTCGGTAAGTAAAATGCTTGAAAAGCTACCGAAAAATGGAATTTCAAGTTCATAAATTTACAATTTCTTTGAGCTAAAAAGGAATTCCTTCCCTATCCTACATAAAAATCACCCCAACAAAAAGGTCTTATTTCACGAAAAAAAAAATTTCACTCGCTAATCGTTGAATGGTTGCTAATAAAAAAAACTCCAGTTTATAACAGTGCGGGTGTACAATTTTTTTTCTAATACCGCTCATATGCGCTACTTATTTTGGAGATGAATACGCGAGAACCAATGAAAGCAAGTTTCGAGTGACATCATAAAATGAGATTACTGGCGTCAAATAAAAGAGTAATGAAATTTACTTTTTGATAAAACCTTAAGAGGTTGCATTAGTCATGTGGTTCAAGTAAAAGTAAAGTAGATTTAATTCATAAAGGATTTTTTTAGAAACGCTTTAACGATGGGTCCGAATCTTTCAAATCAGCGTAAATTGTATTTATTTTAGTTTTATCAGAACTTGGTGAATTACCACTTATTTAAAACATCAGGGGTTTTTTTTTTGGTTTTTTTTTGTGCAAGATTTCATTTCTTAAAACTGATAGAATCAGTCAACTTTTCTTTCTCGTCAGTATAGTTTGCGAAGTACTACTGAATGAGTATGAATCTACAAAATTTAGAACTATTGAAAGCAGTTAAACTCATCAAATCTTTTTCTCCTTGATACTTCTCAGTTTGCGACTTATGGTATTTAATGTTTAAGTATAATAATCACCTTAACCAACTAGCTGATAACGTGTGACAACGTGTTTAGCTAATGTGCTGGAGGATTCGTATGGAGGAGTCCAATGCAGTCACTGCTCTCAGAGAAGTGAAAGGGGATATAAAAATTGATTATTACCAATAAATAAATCTCATCATCATTGCCGCAACAGCCACATGATGGGCCAAGGCCGCCTGCCTGCTAACAGATTTCGAGACGAGAGATGTTTTCTGTTTACGGGGTGGATTTGTCACTCCTACGCCCAACAGCCATATTAGACCGAGACCTACAGTTTAAAGTGAATTCCGAACCACTACAATCATCCCTTTCCCCGCCGTGACTCGAATCCGAAAACTGTGGAACCGAGTGTCTGTGAATAAATAAATCTATGAATCTACAAATCTGTTTAAAAGTTAAAGATGGTGAAAATATAAGAACTTGATTTAAATGAAATAAATTATAAGAGTAAAAAAAAAGTCTTTAAAAGCAAAGAATGTCTCAAATATGTGCGTGAATTATCTCATTTACACAGTTTCGTTTAGACTATACAAACTAATAAGATACTTAATAAACAATAGCAAAATGTAAAAAACTGCATTAGGCGGCTCTGCATAGACAAAATAAAATCCAGTTGAATCAACAAGAAAAAGTCTTTCTAAAGATAAATAAATTCGGGAAAGAACTATAATAAAACTTTCGAAGAAGTCGAAACCTTTCAAATAATATATACAATTGAGAATGTCTGGTTTAGTGGGTTAGTAGAAATCATAAACTGGACTTCGCAAAATATTTCGCTTTACATTTGAAGAACAATAACGTGTAATAACGGATTAAAGTTTCAGATATTCAACCACAATATAACGAAAATCATATAAAGGAGATCCAAAACAGAGTTCGACAAACATAATTCGTATTCTACAATCAAATGTGACAGTGGTTCTGTAATAGTCTAAGTACATACATATGACATGCATATCTGAACTTATTGATAATAGTAATTTGTATAAATCAGTGTATAATATCTTGAAAGAATCGATATTTACAATATATTCAGGTCTTCATGAATGATAGGTTATATTTCAAAGCGTGTTTCAACATTATAATGATATGAAGCATATGAAAATCCAAAATATCTTTAAAACATACATCATCAGAAGATATATTTTTCCATTAAAATACGGGAGTATATATAACATGAAGTCCCAAAATTTATTATTTTCATCTCTAGTATTTGAATATATTTAAACTCTAAAGATTTTATAAGAAAAATGCATTAATAATTTTAAGAGGAAGATGCTGAAATAAAAGTTAATTTTTAAAATTTTCATGTAAATAAGTAATTCTTATTACAAGTAGCTATTTTTTAAAATTTTCATGTAAATAAGTAATTCTTATTACAAGTAGCTATTTTTTAAAATTTTCATGTAAATAAATTCTTATTACAAGTAATTCTTAAATTTATTACAAGTAGCTATTTTTTAAAATTTTCATGTAAATAAGTAATTCTTATTACAAGTAGCTATTTTTAAAATTTTCATGTAAATAAAATAAGTAATTCTTATTTTCATGCAAGTAGCTATTTTTAAAATTTTCATATAAATAAGTAATTCTTATTTTTTAAAATTTTCAAAATAAGTAATTCTTATTACTAGCTATTTTTAAAATTTTCATGTAAATTAGTAATTCTTATTACAAGTAGCTATTTTTAAAATTTTCATGTAAATAAGTAATTCTTATTACAAGTAGCTATTTTTTAAAATTTTCATATAAATAAGTAATTCTTATTACAACTAGCTATTTTTTAAAATTTTCATATAAATTAGTAATTCTTATTGCAAGTAGTTAGTTTTTAAAATTTTCATATAAATTAGTAATTCTTATTGCAAGTAGTTACTAATTTATATGAAAATTTTAAAAACTAATTCTTATTACAAGTAGTTAGTTTTTAAAATTTTCATATAAATTAGTAATTCTTATTACAAGTAGTTAGTTTTTAAAATTTTCATGTAAATTAGTAATTCTTATTACAAGTAGTTAGTTTTTAAAATTTTCATGTAAATTAGTAATTCTTATTACAAGTAGTTAGTTTTTAAAATTTTCATGTAAATTAGTAATTCTTATTACAAGTAGTTAGTTTTTAAAATTTTCATGTAAATTAGTAATTCTTATTACAAGTAGTTAGTTTTTAAAATTTTCATGTAAATTACAAGTAATTTTAAAATTTTCATGTAAATTAGTAATTTTATTACAAGTAGTTAATTTTTAAAATTTTCATGTAAATTAGTAATTCTTATTGCAAGTAGTTAATTAAAAAATTAATAAATTTTTAATTAGGGTAGTTAAAGGAAACACAAAAATAGTTTCGCACAAATTCTTTTTTCATTTTTTTTTAACAAATGAGAAACAGCTTGTTTATAAGAAATGAGTGGCATTATTTATACTTACTGTTTATTACTTACAATGATTTCATCACCCAATATCACGATAATTATAAATACAAGCAGTAATTACAGTGACACATGATCGATCGTGTAATTAAATCAGAAAGAAACACAGTATTTTGAAATCACTGTTTTCAGTAGAAAAAAAACTTAAACAAATACGCGTGATTGCTTAACATAAACATTGGAAGGAAAGGAAGTAGCACATTCAACATTTAAAGACTATCAAAACTCAAAATATTCCCATAAATTCGCAGTATAAAGTATTCTCAAGCCAAGCTTAAAAATCAAATTTTATTAGCATAAAAATTTATAAAAATAAATGTTAATAGATATTGCAAAATATTTTTTCTCTTCTGGTTTGTCTGTTTAAGACAAAGAGAAATCACAAGGTGTCCAATATTAATCTGATTGAAATTTATACTATGACTAAAATATTAACCAGCCAAAGTATTAAGATGTGTATCTTAATAATTACTGTGAAAATTTATTTTGAATTTTTAAATGATTTTATATTGCTAAGAGTCTAGAATCCGAATGGCATAGTTGTTAAACTCGTACTCTAACATGCAGAAGAGCACTTCCATTTAGTCTGAGAATTTTTTCTTTATCCCATACGTTATATAAATAATTTATTAAAATTAAATAAATTATTTTCTGTACTAGAAATACATATTTTTTATTTATATTTTAGTTTTATATCTATTATGTAAGAAGTAACCTTTTCTTTTAAAACTTCACAAATTTATTGTCGTCAAATGTTAATTTTTTCAAATGTATGCACTTTTTTGATTTGTAAATTTTGTATCCAATGTAACAATTAAATTCGAGATATAAGGAATTGAATTTATTTTTGAGACTGAACGAAATTGGCAACATGTTATATTCAATTTGTGATTAATTTTAGTAAACAGGATCGTATTTAACTATAACACTGCAAAGTATTACAAGTAGAAAAAGTACGGAAAAATCCAGAGTGCTGTTTCTTCTATTTTTTTGACATAATACGCTTCACAGCATTTAGAATACCTTATGTATAGAGTGTTCCAACATTAATTTTTCGACCGCTAAACAGACTGTTCGCATTCATGAAAACTATTTACTTTTTAAATGAAGGTCATCAAATACTCATTCCGCATTTTATGTTCATAAATTACCATTCCCACATCTCTCTCTCTCGTAAGTTTTGATCCCAGATTCAGCAATTCCGCTCAAATAAATAATTTACAGATAATTCTAATTGAATTTTCAGTTTCAGTAAAATAGTATCTGTTCTATTAATGCATTAAATGCCTGATTAAGTTTACCTAATTTGTAACGAAATAATTTTTCTGTTTTGATAGAATGCTTTGTTGCTATCTGAATACAGTTTTACATTTTTTGTTGTTTTAATTGAACATTTGCTTCCGATTGCTACTATAAAATTCTCTAGAAGCATACCACACATATGGAAAAACAACTGGCAATAATATAAAGTTAATTTCAAAAGAAAAGCAAGCATTTTGATAAAATTAAAATACAAAAATGTAACAGCGACCGAAAAAATGTATAAAAGTTTTTTTCTAGTAGAAATACTTATCAACATACGCGATTTTGCTGTAACACAATAAGTGTAACATAAGGAATAAAAAGGAAAAGAAAGGGGTTCCACATTTGTTGCATGTAAGCCGACATCATAAAATTATTTACCCATCTTATTTATTTTCTTTTGGTTGCCGAAAGTGTGTGAAACGATTCCTTTCTTTTAAAATTGAATTTATCATCTATCACAGGGAATGAAATCAAGAATTTCGAGTTTTGGAGTAGTTCCTTTATAAAGGTTTCATTTTCACTTTTGTCAAATTCTTTTATCTGCAGTATTTTCACAGCTTTTGGATAAATTGAGATAAAGCAGCATCCGCGAGCATACATCTCAAAGCACCTAGTCAAGTCAAGACATCATAAAATTTCACCAAAGATTTCATACGAATGAATTCTATTTAATTATGGCTTTTATATTGTTATATTTATTTAGATCTTACTGAGATATTTCAAATGTGTAATCGATCCCTCCCGTAACAAGTCTGGACCCCGAGATTTAAATGCTAAAACATAGCGCGACAAGGGATCCTAGGCGAACTTTCTCCTATCTCCAACTAGAATCCCTCAACCTTCCTCTATATAATGGTTTGGTTTGTCGCTCCACGGTCATTTTGTGCACACTTCAGGCTAATTAGACCGGTACCTACAGTTTAACGTGGATTCCGAACCACCAACAAACATCCATGCCAAGGCCAAGCACCAACCTGAAGCCTGTGGTACCAGCTAGCCAATTAGCCACCATGCTTCTACTCTATACAATGATATATTTAGATTTTCCAAATTATGTACAGTATCGAAGTTATTAAAATTTCAAATTGGACATGAAAATTAACGACTCCAACCCTGAACCGGCTACCCATACTGATTTTATAGATGTTTTCACATCAAGCAGATCTTCGGACGGAATTAAATCCGCACCCTTCTGAATGGCAGAGCATGCTTTAAACCACTATGCTACTCGGCAGCTTGATGTTATAGAAGTATTTAAAAACTTCAAACTCAATTTTCTTGAAAATTATTGAGAGGTGCGCCTTGCTGCTTTGGTCAGTTAACTTTCAACTCATGACCTACTGTTAATATAAATTTCAGTCAAATCGACGATGAACAGTTCGTGACCTCTTCTTGCAGATTAACCTTTCTATAATCATGAACTTAGTTAGCGAAAAAATGTTTTTAGCAATTTACTTGACTTTAATTATAAGATAATCTAAACAAGAATCAAAATAGCTGGTCCAATAGAATTTTATGCTTCATTGAAATTCAAAAGACAGCACTGGCATCTTTAAAAAACACATAATATTTAAGTGTTTATGACCATGTATCCATTTATTTAATTAAGAAAAGAGTTTCATAATTATGAAGGAAATAAAATATCATCATTTAAAAATGAAAAGCTATATATATTTCATAAGCGAAAAATTCTTTTAAGAAATGCAATAGACGTTTATAATTCAAATAGACTCATAAATTCAAATACTGAGACAGGCAAAATGAATTCAGATTCAAAAGCCTTCAAAATTCTAATTCAAAGTTATTAAAAAACATTTCTTTTGTACATAGCTTTTAGGCTACATTTCCATTAGCAATGCGACGTCACCTTTGACGAATCAGATTAGCGATCGAGAATGATTGATTGGTTCATTACTGTCAATTATTCTCGATCATCGCGTTGCCAATGAAAACGCACCAATAAGGGAAGAGGAAACAATATGAAATCATTCTGATAAACTAATTATAGACATCAATAGTCAAATCAAAGGGCCTGAATGGCCGAGTGGCTAGCGCTCTGGCGCTCGGTACCACAGGTTTCGGGTTCGAGTCCCGGCGGTGCCATGGTTGTTTGTAGTGGTTCGGAATCCACTTTAAAATGTAGGTCCCGGTCTAATAGGATCGTAGAGCGTTGCGGGGGCATTGTTATTCCGCGTCCGTGGCTAATCTTCAAGTCACACGCGCCCCCTGGGTAATGCAAAGTGAGTACGTCTGTGCAGCACTTGCCTTAAGGCATCTAAGACCAAGCTGTCTGTGTTTGCCAGCTGCATTAGAAAGAAAAAAAAATAGTCAAATTAACTGAGAATAGAACAGTTTTCTTAAGTTATAAATCTATTTTTAGTCACTTCAAGACGATTATAAAAAATTACTAGGTATTCATTGTAATTTTGTTTTCAGTATTTCATAATTTACACGTAAAAAAATTTTTTTAGTAACTTTGAATTATAATTTCGTAGGCTTTTGAATTTGGATTCATTTTGTCTTTCTTAGTATATGAATTTATGAGTGAATAATACTAAAAGAATTCATTTTTAAACAAACTTGCATTTCTGCATATCTTATTAAATATTTTTGAAACGTCTATTACATTTCTTAAAAGAGTTTTTCACTGATAAAAATTTATAACTTTTCATACTACGTGTAAAATTATGATCAGAGATAGTTTTGTGCATAAGCATGTACAAAACTATCTCTAATCATAATCTATGCTGTAAACTAGTAGATCAATTTATTTTTATGTATATACTGTAAGCAAGATGCAAAGAATGGGTTTTGAGATGCTACCCTAAAACTGTTTCTATCGCTGCATTGCAATTGCTTCGCTACATTGCTTCATTACAATTTAGGTCCCACGAATTGTTCAAGAGCATTGTTAAACGAGACGCTTCTTCACAAAATTAGGAAGAAATACTTCATAACATTGCAGGTTACTTAATTGTGAAATCTAATCTATTGAAAGATGTATTTAGTACAAAGAGAAGATACAACAACACGTCAAATTGATAAAAACTTCCTCAGATGATTACTTAGAAAAGTGACGAAATTTTGTAAAGAATACGAACAATATTGCTTTAACACGTTTTCGAAGAAAACTCCTATTGTGTTGTCAGTAAGGAAACAGGCTGTTGTTACTGCAATCGCTCTCGTTCATTGTTTTTGATGTTTTATAATCTCACGATACCAACGGAAAGCTTTCGCTATTTAGTTTACAGGCAACCATGTTCTGAATGAGGATGGAATCATTCGGAATTTCTTGAATTGGGTCACAATTTATGCAAGGTTGGAGCACAAGTCGATTCATCACTTATCGTATAAAGAGCATCGAACCGTTCACATTTTCTTTAGATACGAAACATATGGTTTTCTAGCAACTTCTTTTCTTTTCTTCAAAAGAAACATTTGTTGCCAAAAAGTTTTTGAAATTTTGTGAAAACTTTTTATAGAGCAAAAACATATTCTTTGAAACAATTCCTTACATTAACCTCTTGACGCCCTTGGCCACACGTTACATTTAGTTTTTTTATAATTATAATTAATAAAAAGAACAAATGTTTGATGATAAATTATTCACTACAAAATCTCTTAACAATAAAAACACAAAAGTTACGGTTTGGCTGCACTGACAATGGTATTTATAGTGTACAGTTAAGGGTATAAAAATAGCGTAAAGTAATATTTCGACTGTCAGTGTTGTTGGATTATTTGAGCAAATAGTTAATATTTCATAAAAATAATACCAGATACATTAAATAATTAATACCCAGAATAGTTAGTAGTTTTAAGAATTTTAATAATAGTTTTTAAATAATAGTTCTATTATAACTATTATTTAAAAACTATTATTAAAATTCTTAAAACAATGATAATAGTTTTAAATAATGTTATAATAGTTTTAAATAATAGTTATAGTTTTAAATGATAGTTAGTTTTAAATAATAGTTATAGTTTTAAATAATAGTTATAGTTTTAAATAATAGTTATAGTTTTAAATAATAGTTATAGTTTTAAATAATAGTTTAAAAATAGTTATAGTTTTAAATAATAGTTATAAAAATAATAGTTGTAGTTTTAAATAATAGTTATAGTTTTAAATAATAGTTATAGTTTTAAATAATAGTTATAGTTTTAAATGATAGTTAGTTTTAAATAATAGTTATAGTTTTAAATAATAGTAATTAGTTTTAAATAATAGTTATAATAGTTTTAAATAATAGTTATAGTTTTTAAATAATAGTTATAATAGTTTTAAATAATAGTTATAGTTTTAAATAATAGTTATAATAGTTTTAAATAATAGTTATAGTTTTAAATAATAGTTATAATAGTTTTAAATAATAGTTATAGTTTTAAATAACAGTTATAGTTTTAAATAATAGTTATAGTTTTAAATAATAGTTATAATAGTTTTAAATAATAGTTATAGTTTTAAATAATAGTTATAATAGTTTTAAATAATAGTTATAATAGTTTTAAATAATAGTTATAATAGTTTTAATAATTAATGTTCGGAATAATAATCAATATTTTATGCCCGGAATGTAGAAAATCATTTCACTCATAAATTACTATTAACGCTCAGCGACCACAAATGTGGACGTTATGGTTTTTATGAATTTTTTATTGTTTTCCCCGGTTTAAATAAAAAATTTTCCCCGTAATAAAATAAAAAATTAAGTCATTTTTTTCTGACTATAAAAAAATTGTCTCTGAAGAGGTTAAACTACTTCTTAAATGTAAAGACCCTCCCATTTACCATTGAAATTGTTTGTGCTCATACTAAATCATGCGAAATCTTCAGTAAGTAATTTCAAAATTTATATTTTAAAAAAAGGGTATTGATACAAAGAAATTTCAGTGGAAAATCTTTTTCAATTTAAAATTACATTAATTTACTAATTCAAAATTTCATGATTAAAAAATGGGTTTCTGACACAAGATTGATTTCATAGTAATTTAAAAAAAATAGTTTAAACAAGTTTCTCTTGCAATTTTGGATACATGACAAATAAAACAAGAAGTTTTAATAGAAAATGCACCAACATTTTTGGTAGAACTATTCATTTTTACTCTTATCTGCAAAGTTGATAGTTTAGAAATTTATTTCGAGAAATAATTTAAATGAAGAATAAAATTCGCTGTTTTTTCATGAAAATTTGCATTTAGTACCAGTTTATAAAACACACACATAATTGTGACTTTAAAAACATAAAGGCAATCCTTAATAATTTTCCTGAAAATAAACATTTATTTCTTAATACTTGCTAAATGCAATTAATACCAACATTTTAACTAATTAATAAACTCACGCTAAAACTTTTTAGAACATGTCATATTTGAAATATGGAACAATTTGATATTTTTGTATTTATACATTTTATGAAGCAGTAATTATGGAATTTAAAAGAGAAATATTTTTCCTTCATTTCTTCATAATCAATTTCTGCATAAAATTTTATCAAAATTAAATTTAAACTAAAATTTTTGTTTTTATTTTTAAAATGAACAAAGTTAATGAGTGCTTCATTCTTTCTTAATTCCTCATTCTTCGCCATTCATTCATTAATCAAATGAATTTCAATGAGGAAAGTGGCTTTCAAAGCTTGAATAAATCCCCATTAATTAAATAAAGCTTCTGAAATTCAATATTAAAAATTTTACTAAGACCAAACATTAAAATTTATCTCAGTGGATTTATTTAAAAATATATAAAAACCAAATCCAAAGTCTAAAAAGGTTATAATTTTTTTTTACACTTTATATAATCCCATTTGAATTATATATTCCTTTGCATGATATTTATAAATTTTGAGAATAAATACCTATTTACCAGTAATTATAGATATTTTATATATTTGCAAATTAAAGGTAGCTAGAGAATGATATTAAATATTAAAATTTATGACTTGTTACTTATATTGTAATAAACAAGTCTTAACCCACTTATAAGTGGGAGGTTTTAAAAATTATTTTTGCTTTAAGTCGTGGGCTATTTTTTTTCGCTATGCGTAATAGCTATAAGGATTGTATTAATAAATGTAAAAGTAGAAATTCAAGTACTTATTTTTTATATCTAGCCCACATCACACAGGAAATGCGATCATTGCTTTCAATACAGGAAACAAAACACTGATTAAATTTGAAATTATACGCAACGCGATATTAGCTCACCTAGTGGATCTGAATAAAATTAAGTGTAACGCGATATATACTTTACTCGCAGCTAAGGGAGTTTATGAATTATGGGAGTTTATGAGAGTCTATGGGAGTTTATGAGAGTCTATGGGAGTTTATGAGAGTCTATGGGAGTTTATGAGAGTCTATGAGAGTTTATGAGAGTCTATGGGAGTTTAAGAGATTTTTCTTCTAATTTTTAGTCTATGGAAATAATTATTTGCATAATAACAATAATAAAAATCATCATCAATTGCATAATAATAATAATCATAAAAATAATCATCAATTGCATAATAATAACAATAAAAATCATCATCAATTGCATAATAGTAATAATAATAATAATAATAATCTATTTCAAATAATGACATTTCACATTAAAAAAAAAACTACTAGAATCTATTCTATATAGTGTTTTATTTTACCAGTTATTCATTGAAAAGATAAAATTCCAGGTTACAAAGAGAAACGTACGAAAAGATTATTTGTTTGTGACGTTAATCAGACATTAGCAGTGCAAAGTAATTAAAAAAAAATAAGCTTAATGGTTGTATTGTATTGTATTTTAGTGTATTGTACGATTTTAATGTAAAGTATTGTAAAATTTTTCATCTATGTTTCCTTTTGATATCACGTAATTGAAATTTTAATTCGAAAAAAATTAAAATTACTTTCATTGAATTAAAAACCTAAATTAACTTTACCCACTATTACACCATTGTGATTGAATATGCTTCAATCAATCTTCCGCCTGCCAATTTTTCACGCAATACTGATCGAATAGTAGCTAGCTAGTAACAGTACATGCCTCTATACAGCTAGTGATGTCTCTTAATTTAAAAAAAGGCAAACAATACTTTAAATTATGCAATGAATAGGGACAGTAACTCACGAGAATATGCGATGCGAGATGCAGGCTTCAAATGCAAAAGGACAGAAAGGATAAGTCGGAGCTGCAATTCGTCATTTCAGAACGCATTCAGATGTCGACCACACACCACACTAGCTCAATAAGATACATGAGCAAGCAACGCATGAGCAGTAAGGATTCCAGGCTGTAAAACCACAATCAATACTTCAGAAATTGAAATCGTAAACACTTTCCAAATAATGAAATATTTGTTCGTCATTTAAGAGCATAAAAAAAAAACGAAGTCTATTTTTTTTTTATTTTTGTGTGACATATATCAACAGTAAATATCATTAATTAGTGATGAATATTACTATCCTGAAGATGTCTGTCTAAGAAAATTAAACATATTTACTAAAGTATTCTTCCACTAAATGTAAACTATATTTAATACACTGGAAGAAATGAAATTTCAAAACACATTTCATTCACTTCAAATTTTGCAATTGCAACTTGATATACATATATAAAAACATAACCAAATATCATGTTTAAAACATGATATCTACGATCCAAAAAAAGATAATTTCAAAACAAAATTACTAGGTTATTTGCGTTAAAAAAAAATCTCAAAAATATATTAATCATATAAACAAAAACAACGGTTCAAATATTTTATAATATTTTTCTTGGATTGTATAATTACTATATTTTTATCCTAAAGATCACAGGCTTCAGATTCGAATCCTGGTAGCGGCATGGATGTTTTTTAGTGGTTCAAAATCCACATTAAAATGTAGGTCCCAGTCTAATCAGACTTAAGTGTGCACAAAATGACCGTAGAGCGACAAACCAAACCAACTTTGAAGACATTGTGTTAAATAGTATTTTGAACAATTTTGTTTGATAGGTTTGAAGATGCAATTTCAAATTTTTATTTATTATTGCGAATTTTATATTTATTTATTTACTATTGCGAATTTTATTCAATAATTTCTTCAACTCGCAACATAAATGTTTAAAAAGATTCAAATGTAAGAACATGGAAAGGTTTCCCAGATATTTTGAAATATTTAACATTTCTAATCTACTATATGTATATAGTTACAGTGAGCCACAAAATTGAGTATACACCTCTAAAACTTTTAGACTTCTTTCAATTACAAATTAAATATTGATTTAAATAGATAAATTTTTTATCCTAGATACTTTAACCTCTGCTTTACCATCCTATAATAACGCAATTCTATAGTTAACTTATTTATTACGAAAAAAGTTAAGCGATTCGAAGAAAAGATAGAAAACCATGCCACAAAATTGAGTATACACTTCTTATATTTGTAAATTATGCCACCACTTTTTTTAATTTCAAATTTTCTTTAAAGAGTTTCAGGAGTAGCTGCTGCTTATAACACGTGCTATTGCACTTCAACGATTTTAAATAGTATTTTTTCTCATTAAAAATCGTAAAATGAGCCCTCGTAGAGAAACTACTGAATCTGAGCGTTTATTGGTTGTAAAATGGTCGAAAGAGGGCAAATATCTTCGAGAAATCGCTTCGTTGATTGGTGTAACTCATGGTTGTGTCCAAAAAATATTACAGAAGTATAAAAAAACTGGATCTGTGGGCAATATTCCTGGAAGAGGACGTAAAGAAATACTGAGTACTACAGCGAAGAGGAAGATCATTCACTCAGTAACGAAAGATCCGAGGGTGAGTGCCTCTAAACTAGCTTTATCGATGTCCTCTACAATCGGGAAAAAGATCTCAGTTGAAACAATTCGACGTACCCTTCACCAATATGGGTTTTATGGCCGTACACCAATACGAAAGCCACTCATCAAGTATGTGAATAGACAAAAGAGAGTGATTTTCGCCAAAGAACATCGTTTAAAGCCTATTTCTTTCTGGAACACTGTAATATTTTCTGATAAAAGTAAGTTTAATCTTTACGGAAGCGATGGACGATTTAAAATATGGAGAGAAGCTGGGAAAGCACTGGCACATAAAAACACCATTAAGACAGTCAAGTTCGGAGGTAGATCTGTCCTCGTTTGGGGTTATATGTCGGCTGGAGGAGTTGGACAGCTTGCTTTTATTGATGGTATTATGGACAAACATGTATATTTGGGGATTTTATCTGATAACTTGAAAAAAAGTGCCTGTAAGTTGAGACTTGGGTCAAGCTTCATATTCCAGCAGGACAACGACCCCAAGCATACAGCGAAGATTGTGCAGTTATACTTGCTGTACTATTGCAAGAAGCAATTGCACACTCCAGCCCAGTCTCCAGACCTAAACGTCATCGAAAATTTGTGGTCGCAATTAGAGAAAGTTGTACATGAGCACGAAATCACAAGCAAGGAAGTTCTCAAGAAGGTTCTGAGAGAAGAATGGACTGAAATTTCTGTTGAAACCACTAAAACACTAGTAGAATCTATGTCCAGAAGATTACAAGCTGTAATTCAAGCAAAAGGTTATGCAACAAAATATTAATTTGTATGTTAAAAGGAAATTAATAAAGGTGTATACTTATTTTTGTGGTGTTGTTTTTCCTCACGTCTCAGATCTTTTATTTTTTTTCGTAAAAAAGAAATAAACGTAACTATTTTATAAGTATAGTACGGTAAAGCATAGACTAAAGTATATAAGGAAAAAAATTCAATCATCTTAAAGCAATGTTTAATTTGTAATTGCAAAAAGTCTCTAAGTTTCTAAGGTGTATACTCAGTTTTGTGGCCCACTGTATATGTTTTATATGAGTGCAATATACTGCTAAAATAAATAAATATTTCAGAAATAGCCAAAAATACAGAAACTTTTTTAAAGTCAACTGGTATATAAGAAATAATGATGTAAGATAAAATATTTCAATTCTTAATCTTAGAATGTTAATTTCGAACATTTTTCAAATTAACATTCTAAGATTAATTGTAAAATTCTATTATTACCTCTACAATATTAATGAAGAAATTCAACACCTTGAAAACTTTCAACCCTAGCCAAAATTTAAAAGGCTTCGAGCAATTTTTTTATTTAATAGGACCTCATCACTAATTATGCCTTATTTCAAAATATTTTTATTAACTATTAGATACAATACTATCTTGTATACCATTCTTTTTATTCCCTTACTTTCTCATAAGCTCAGACAATCCAATCAAGGGAAGATCATTTCCTCAAGACCGGAGATTAATGATCTTCTGGAAGAAATCTCTAAAGATCCGGAAATACCTTTAACAAAATATCAGATCGTTATAAGGAGTACGCCATGTATTCTAAGACATAATTAGAAAATTAACTTCACTACTTATATGTAACGTTACTTCTTATATGTAACGTTAATGTTCTTAATAACTGAAAATAATAAATTTATTCGAATATCATTTGTGACTAAGAAATACTGATCTTTCCCTTCAATATTTTCTTTCTAATGCAGCTGGCTAACACTTTAGACAGCTTGGTCGCCTTAAGGCAAGCGCTGCACAGACGTACTCACTTTGCATTACCCAGGGGGCGCGTGTGACTTGAAGATAAGCCACGGACGCGGAGTAACAATGCCCCCGCAACGCTCTACGGTCATATTCAACCGGGACCTACTTTTTAAAGTGGATTCCGAACCACTACAAACATCCATGGCACCGCCGGGACTCGAACCCAAAACCTGTGGAACCGAGCGCCAGTGCGCTAGCCACTCGGCCATTCAGGCCCTTCCCTTCAATATTGAATTGCAAGTAAACAAATGTACGCATCCAAATAACCAATGTTATCTTTTTTCCCTAATGCAGCAGGCAAATACTTATATCGGGATCTTTATATGCCATAAGCAAGGTCTGCACCGACATTAATTACTTAACACTACCCAGGGGGCACGTGTAGCTAAGATAAGCTATGGACACGGAGTAACAATGCTCCCGCAACGCTCTATTATCCTATTAGACCGGGACCTACGGTTTAAAGTAGATTTCAAACCACTACAAACATCCATGGTACTACCGGGGCTCGAACCCGAAGCCTGTGGTACCGAGCACCACAGCGCTAGTCACTCGGCCATCATGTCCCTACAAATGTTATCATAGGTTTGAGAATTTAATATGTCTACATTTTTAATTATTAGAATTATTCAGAAAGAGACAACTAAAAGCCATTAAAAGATCCACAAGATTAAAACAATAAAATGTTTATTTGCCAACATCTCATGATTAGATTTATGGGACCTGCCATTTTGAAGGATATAATAATCGTTACTATTATTCTTTTCCAGTTTATGATGACATTTATTGGCGTAATGAGACGAATATAACCCAAATTTATTACTCCCCCAACCCTGTAATTTCAGAATTCTGTATGATGTATTAAGTCTGTTAAGATTGTAATTGCTTTTAAATTAAATGAATCACTTTTTCTTAAGAAAATAAAGGGTTTTCTGTGCTCGTCAATTTGTCGGATATCCGTAAAGATAGGTATATTAACATGTCTGCAAACCTAGTGTTAACAGACTATTTGCAATATTAAATAAGTATGATACTTTCAGGGACTTCATGTTCTATTCATACAAGAAGTTCCTGACTCCACGTAGGTGGGGTATACAAGATAGATAGGAATCAGAATCAAATAGGAATAGATAAGAATGCAATCGTCGGGAATACCACCAGCAAAAGACACACGGACGCAGTTAGCGGTGTTAAGCGCTTTATTACATACTTCAAAATATAGTACAATAATAGGTACAAAAATAAAACCTTAACACAGGAAGTGTTCGAAATTTCACCTACTTCCATTAATGTATGCCTGACATCAGCACAACATCGAACCATCGTACATTTTATAAGAACTGGACAATTCTCGGATCATGGTGAGCTAGGGTGATTCGAGACACCAGACTGATGTCAGAATCTAGAAGAGTTTCACAAAAAAAAATGCTCTTGAAGGCGCCCCATAGACAAAAATCAATAGGAGATACATAAGGTGCTTAAAAAGGCCATGCGAAACGGCCACCATGCCGAATCCACACATTCCTAAATGCCCAGTTCCAAAAGTCATGTAAGCACATTGCGTGATGAAAAGGGTCCCCATCGTGTTGAAACCATAATCGAAGTACGTTTCCCAATGTAATCATATAGTGGTGGGTCCGTTCCTGTCAGTTAGGTCATACACGAAATGAACATGAGCTAGCTTAGTGTTGGTGAAATGATCCGTGTTGAACTCACGCAGTCAACAGCTTTAATGAAGAGCTCGCACGTGTCGAATTAAGTGCTCTTGTACAGCACACCTGTCCACTTCCGGCCATGATTTCCTATCTGAACTGATTTTTATCCATGTTTTTTACTTTCCCGTTAAGTTGAGCGGAATGTACTCGAAACGAGCGGAATGTACTCTATATTACATAAACAGTACACATAACGGAAAAGGGATGAACAACGTCATGATATGAAACAATTTCTCACAAAAAATAGATTGTCTGATTGGAGCTTTGGAACTTTCCTCTCATACGACAAGTACATGTAAGCCAGTTACTCTTCATTGCTCTATCTTTCGTAGGACTATTAATGGTATACTTATTAATTAACTAACTTCTCGGCACTACAGTCCATGTTGGACCATGGCGGTCTGCCTACTGGCAGATTCCTAAATAGGAAATATTTTCTTTTTATGGAGTAGGGTTGTCAGCCCCCTAAGCCCAACGCTCTATAATCATATTAGACCAGGACTTATAGTTTAAAAAGGATTCCGAACCACTACAAATATCCATGGCACCTTTCGGATCTCAAAACCCGAAACCTATGGCACCGAGAGCCAGAGTGCTTGTCACTCAGCCATCAAGTCTCCGTATACTTACTACAATGTAGATGATGTACAGATGTGCGTATTACAATATCGTCTCTTATCATTTATTGATAGGATACATTGTATGATGACATTTTTGAGTGAATTCATAAAAAGAGGCAAAAAACATAAATATGGGGAAAAATTATTTAAATAACAAAGATCTTACTAATAATTAAAATAATTTTTTAATCCCTTTGTTATTAGAAGAGTATCTTTGTCGAAGAAACTTTTTCTACTCCATTATTGCACAACGGCCTGATGGCCAATTAGACATTGGTCTTTGGTACCATAGGCTTCATGTTCGAAATCCACGTTAAACTGTAAGTCCCTGTCCGATTAACCCAAAACGTGCAAAAAAAGGACCGTAGAGCGACAACTAAACTTTTATTGCTCTTTCAACAAGCAATTTAAAAGTTGAAACCGTTTGCTTTTATTTCAAATCCAACGAAACTTTTGCGACACAAGTCAGACGCTTGGTGGTATTTTTTCAATAATATAAATTAATGTGAAATAATAAATAATCTGAGGAATTAGCGAAATGGCTACTTAATATTCCAGAATACTTAAGACTAGTTTTTTTTCTCAACCCACTTGGTAGACAGCAACATCTAGACCAAGTTCAGAATCCGTATGATCCCATGGAAGTAGGGAGAGGGAGCTTCTATTGTGATGGAACATCTGTAGGTAGAAATCTGACCTGGCTCCGTGACGCTGAAGAAGGAGGGTAGTGCCTTTCGGGAGCACATTTAGGGGGAACTACGGCGCATTTTCTTGTCGTAAGGGTGGAAACCTGGAAAACTCCCACCAGGCAGTCCGACTAACGAGGCAAGATGCAGAATATCACACACGCCATCGACTCTTTTCGTTTTTTCTAACAGTATTTACAATAAAGTAGTGGATTGAACCTCCTCCCTAATGTTCACCAGCAGCGCGCGTCGCCACTGAGCCACGAGTCGACATTTCAGATTAATAACTTAAATTTAACGATTAAAAACTTCTTATCATCAATGATAAAAATTTTATCGTTCTAATTATGTAAATTTATCTTAATACCGTTCTAAATTTTCCGGAATACCGCATTATTAAACATTGAAAATTGGATATGAATATTACATATTCAAGTAAATATTCGTAAATGAAAATGGCTGGAGGTGACGAGCGAAATTATTGTTGTTGAATGTTGGACACTGACCTAAACAACCAATAAAATTGGAAATATGCAGCAGACTCAGCGTTACCAAGGTTGCATCACGGGAAGCTGCACTCTTATTTTGCCACCACAATTTCGTAAGGCATCTGGAGGTTCTCGCTTTTTTTTCCCCTTCTTCCTAAACAGTAGGAGAGATAAGCATTTTTTGAAATGCTATTTAAAATTACAGATTTAATGTGCCTTTTCCAGGTATCGACAAAGGGATACTCGCTCAGGCTTCACTTGTTGGGTTTCGAACCAGGGTCCCTCCTAGTCAGGAAATCAAACGCGCTACCCATCAGGTCAATCTAATTTTAATTGTTAAATACGAGATAAGTAATTTAATAATTTAATTTTTTACTGTGTTATAATAAGATTTCTTTAAAACAAGGCCTGAATGAAATATTATGTTTCAAAAAGAAAATTCTGTTTTTTATTGAAAAGAAAATTTAACTTAGGAATATTGAGAAGCGGGTTTTAACTTATAGAAACACTACCTACATTATTTTCGTAGAGTGATTCACGTTAGAGCATACGTATAGATTATTTGAAGTATTATTGTAAGATATAACAAGCATTTAAACAATTATAATGCAAATAATATTTAGTTTGCATTCAATGTATCTATTTCAAATTAAGAGAAATTATAATTGCATTTGTGAAATGCGAAATTTATCAGACATGTAAAACTGATAAATTCGCATTTCATATAAAAAAAACTGATAAATAAACTAAAATAATAGATAAATTTCTATCTAAAACTGATAAATGATAAACTGATAAATTTTGCATATCTTTTTAAAATTCAATCTAGGAAACTTTCTTTTGATACCTCTTTAAAATATTGAAAGAGGGGACTTTAGCAGAAAAAAAATTCCAGAGTAAAATATTTTAACTATTAATGTCAAAATCTATTTATAGATTTATTCTTTAAGAATTACTTTTCGAATTTAATAACTTGATAAATGCAGTTAAAAATGAAAGAAAAATTCCCTTTAATTTCTAATTGATATTTATCCTACATGAATTCTATGTTCATAGAAACATCGTGCATTTCAACTCAGTCTAATTTTCGATAAGTATTTTTAGGTCCAACGGGCGTGGTCAATGAATATGAGAGGGGCGTATGCATTAAAAGAATCTAAGCCTCATTGGCCGACTCATCTCTCATGCTAAGGTAATAGCAATTCTAATTTTTTACGCATTCATTCTGTAAATGAAGAAGTAAGTCAATTGAAATGGAAAAGAAAGGTGCCAGAGACAGCAGATGAACAGTGTTTTCGAAACATTTCAATGAAGGATTTATTTAAGAAACTGCATGTGTATTATTTTTAATTAATAATGATCATCATTAATAATTAATAATAATGGTCATTAATAATTAATAATAATGGCCATTAATAATTAATAATAATAATCATTAATAATTATTAATAATAATCATTAATAATTAATGATAATCATCATTGGTGCAATAGCCAATTGGCGCAATTGCCTACTGGCAGATTTCGAGACGAAAGATGTTTTCTTTTTAAGGGGTAGGATTGTCATCCCTACTCCCAATAGCCATATTAGACCGGGACCTACGATTTAAAGGAGATTCTGAACCACTACAAATATCCATGGCACCGACCACAAACATCCATGGCAAACGACCACATGAAGTCGAGCCCGAAACCTCTGGTATTGAGGGCTAGTCACTCGACCATCAGGCTCCTTTAATTAATAAGCTTCTTTCAAATAGAAAGAAGATTAGGTAGAAAATGCAAGCTACTCAATGTTTTACGAATAAAGAAAAAATGCGTTTTATTTCATTTCACGTGTTCCATGTTTCTAGTTGCATTCTTTAAATGTTGATCAACGTGAATTCGTATCAGTGATGCAATTTGAAATAAGGCACGCTCTTATATTAATGAAAGATTTCTAAATTGGTATCTAAGTTAAAAAAATCTATACACCCCAAAAGCCCTGCTGTAATTTGGAAACCTCCTTATTATCCTTCAAAAAGTTTGATTTCTTCTTCTCATGTTTTGTGATATTATTTATTTGTAATTTCTTTCTTGAATACTTTTGTGCAATAAAGACCTAAAACTTTTTTTATTGTGGAAACGAATTACAAATTTATTTTTAATGAAAGTATGTTTTACAAATTATGGTGAAAAATGTTGTTTCTTATCTCATTTGGTCGACAGCAACATCTACCAAATAGATGAACTCGTGTGTTCTCATGGAAGGACGGAAGGGAGGGACAGCTTCTGTTGTGATGGAGCACCAGTAGGTAGAAGTCTGATTTGGCTCCGTGACGCTGAAGTAGGTGGACAGGGCCTTCATGAAGGACTTTTAGGGGAGACAACTACTCCTCATTTGTGTATCATACAGCAAAAAACCCGGAAAACTCCCCCAGGCAGTGGCAAGATGCTGAATATCACAAACGCCATCGAGTCTCCTCACTTTTGGAAATAGTTTCTACAGCAAAGCCGCCAGCGGATTTCACCAGAAGACTAACGCTCACCAGCGGCGCACGTTGCCACTGAGCCACGAGTCGGGCATTGTGAAAAATACTTTACTTAACACAACTAAATTTAAGTCACTTAATATTTTGTGAAAAATCTTAATGTGATTTGTGATAAAAACTATCATGTGCTTGAAAAAAATTATGACAGTAATAAAAATGTCCGCAGGTTTTTTCTTTCTTTCTTACTACTATTCTCAAAGAATTATCATTGAAACATTCATCAGAAAATATGTTATTTAATTTCAAAATGGTAACAAGAATTATTAGATTACAAGACGGCCGTCGCATAAAGTACAAAACAAAGTTGAAAATAATGCAAAAATGCTGTAAAAAAAATAGGAAGTCAGCAATGTAAAAAGACATATTTCTAAGTAAAAAAGAACAAAAAGGATTGTTAATACTGTTTCTAATTGTGCTGAAGTTTACAGAAAAAGGAAATAGACGAGTAATTGCATAATTAAAAGAAAACATCTTTCTTAAAAAGAGATAATTTACAGATTAGTTTCAAAGGAATAGGATAAAAGATCCTAAAACAATCCATTAAGATTACCTTACGAAGTGTATGACAGAATTTTGTTTCAAAACGATTTTACGAGTAAAGCGTTACATAATTACAATTGCATATTGCATTAATCTGTACATTCACTAAATTGCTAATTGTTTTTCTTGCTCAAACTTATAGAATATCTTTTTAGTCAATATTTAAATAACTTTAACTATTCTTCATATCCATAGAGCGTTCCTAATTTGATTGTGAAAGAATTAGATTATATTTATGTAAATGGGGATATTGG
Organism: Caerostris darwini; assembly: GCA_021605075.1. Taxonomy (NCBI): domain Eukaryota; kingdom Metazoa; phylum Arthropoda; class Arachnida; order Araneae; family Araneidae; genus Caerostris; species Caerostris darwini. Next base: position 288,290 of record BPLQ01002818.1, on the reverse strand, counting down.
GCTTCCTTGAAGTGAAAATGATTATTCTGGCTTAAATAATTGTTTCATAATTCGAAAATAGTCTTTTAAATAAATTTCGAGGTATATTTATCTAAGGGGCCTGATTGTCAAATGATTATCACTCTTGCGCACTGTGCCACAGGTTTCGGGTTCGAGTTCCGTCAGTGCCATGGATGTTTATAGTGGTTCGGAATCCACTGTAAACCGTAGGTCACAGTCTAATATGATTGTAGAGAGTTAATCGTAGGGCTGACAACCTATCCCGTAAAAAGAAAACATCTCCTGTCTCAAAATCTGCCAATATGAAGACAGCTTTAATCCACCATGGGGATGTTCATAAAGAAGATATTTATTTAAGTAAGACGAAATGTACATATATAACTAGATCATAACATTACGAAAATTTCTTCTAATTATGGAAATAATAATTTAATCATACTTAGTTGCTGGTTTTTATAAATATTTAAATTGTTTAATTGATGATTTATAGTGAAAAATGCTTTCTTTCGTTAAAATATACCGTTTATTCTCTGTACTCAGCAGAAGTCAAGTTGGCAAAATACGACGATTGATGCAGCAAATTGTGTGAAAGATTTAGTGAAATCTTCAAAACCCACTAAAGACTTGCCGTCCGATAACTATTAAAAAAAACCAAAAGGCTCTTCTCGAAAATTCTCCATCACTCAGTCAGTTTTATAAAAGGCTTTTGCAACCACTCATTTCATTAATGATCCCTTACAGGAGATATCATTATATGTTCAACTCTTTACCAAAGTTCGTCAATAGTACTGGTTAATGAATGGAGGTTATTGTTCTGGTCCCTGTTGTTCTTGGTAAAAATTGGCTAGATATTTCCATTCAGTAAAAGACTTGGACAACTTGCTCAGGGCAGCAATCGAAAACTCTCTATATCGGAAAAAAATAACAGAACAGCACGAGAGCATCATGCAATGGTACATTGTCATGTTCAAAAGTAGCATGTTATAATCTTCGAAAATAGAGCGCAATCGCATTTCTTAACATATTAAAAATGTAACGCTGATTTTACAAATTATGAACATTACCAACAAGAGGTAGCGGGAATGTTATCCAATTACATCACATACCATCATTCAAGGTGCTGGGCCCATACGACGGTGACGAAAGCAAGCTAGCAATGATCGTTCCCCTCGTTGACTTCACACTCGGATATGATTATTATGATGCTGCACGCAGGACCTGCACTCAGGACCTGCACTCATATGAAAAGGTGGTGTGATGCCATTTCTGCTTTCGTGTTCGTTGAACATAGAAATGCACGCACGCTTGTCTCAGCTGTAATGTCAGGAGAACCCCAACAATTGTGGTTGTTCTGAATGTTACATGGTGTCGCAGATTTCGCCGAACTGTCCAAACAGACATTTGCCATTCTATGTACAACTTAAGATACTGTCCCAGGGTACATAGCGTATTTGTACGATCCTGCAAGGCCGTGCGGATAATGGATCTATCTCTTTGTTAATGACTGATGGTTGTTAAGATCTCACACGGTGTTTTATATGGCTGTCCTGTAGTAATCGATTCCATATTTTCATGACATTCATGAGATCTCAACCAACGCGAGCAGCAATATAGCAGAACGGTAAGCCGGGATCCTACCGTGATAAAATTCCGTCACAATTTGGTAGACATTCCTCTTTTTTACAAGATTAATGACAAGACTTTTACACGAGCAATCAACGAGCGGATGTGATTTCTGCATGAGAAGTTTGATTTACAATCTTCCCTTTTATGGAGACTGTCGGGGGCGGTTTTCCTACATGCTTTGTAAGCATGAGTTGAAATGATAATCATCGACATATCCCACCATTTTGCGTGCCGTCTTATGGTGTAGCAATATTAATGACAGCAACGTAATAAGTTTCACTTTAATGCACTATTGATCAATTGAATATATTCAATTTTGCTTACAAAACATCAAGCTTGAAATGATATTTAATGAAGAAAAAGGGTTGGGAGAAAAGAATAACACTATAAACCTCAATGGATAAAGTTAAAAGGTTTGAGAATCACTGAGTTAATACATTTGTTAACAATAACAAATAAATATTTTATGGGTAGATTTTATGGGTTAGTTCCAGAATAACCAAAAGACATTCTTCTTCTTCATTGGCGCAGTAGACTCTTGGTGGGCCAAGGCCGTCTGCCTCCGGGCAGATTTCGAAAAATGGGATGTTTTTCTACTTACGGGGTAGGGTTGTCAACCCTACTCCCAAAGCTCTACAATCATATTGGATCGGAACCTACCGTTTAAAGTGGATTCCGAACCATTATAAACTGGCACCGCCAGTTAATCATGGAATCATTTGAACCATGGCACCGCCGGAACTGGAAACCGAAACCTATGGCACCGAGCTCAAACCAAAAGACATTACAAGAGTAAAATTAAATTACTGTATTTTCCCTATTTGACTTATATACTATAATTAAACTTATAATTTTTTTTGAAAAATAAATTAAAAATCAGATATAAAACTAATTAGGTCATCATTTTAACTTTTAATTGAGAAATTAACATATTCTAAAAATAAATTAACTTTTATTATTAAAATTAGCTCTGAAAAGTTTTCACAAAAATAAAATTCATTAAAATTTAATATATTTTTTACACTAAAATAATTATATTAGATATGGTGAATCCTGGGACATATTTACAAGTTGATTGAAGATGCAATGAGCCACAAAAATATTCTTATTGCAAGTTTTGCAAATGTTGCTGGTTTAAGATGCAGAAGAGGAGGGTTTAAGATGCATAAAAACATAAAAAAAAATTATTATTTGGGATTTTATTGTTACACTCTGATGTTTAATATAAATTTAACGAACTTAAAATGGAGATCACTGATAGTCAGAAGAACAATCAAACAAAAGTTTTCAGCCACCTTGTGAATGCAAAAGCAATCATATTTTTATGTTATTATGAAATATTCAAATCGAACAGCATCCATAAAAACATTTAATTAAAAAGTATTCACGTTTTAAAATTATAAGATCGAATTTTTCGAGTTTTGAAACTAAGGAAAAACGAGATTTGGTTTAAGTGAAAGAAATATCACTATTAGCTTAAAATAAAAAAATAGTGTGTGTGATTGCGTGATATCAAAATTATCTGGAATTCTACATTCAACTATTACACAAAATATGTTGAAGATATCATACAATAAAAGACTTAATAAGTTAACATTAAATCACCGTATAGAATAAGTCTAGATGTACAAAAGCAAATCTGCCAGAAAAATTATCTCAAAATATATTTTTTTTTTGTTCAGCCTGAATTTAAACAGTAAAATAGTGCATTGAAAGAAATCCATTGCATAGAAATTCTGTATATAATAGACTAGTAAGAAGCTCTGGCTTAATTAAAGAGTCAAGAAATTGCATCTTAAAAATAATTGATGAATAAAGACATTAAAATTGAAATATTATGAAAATTTGGTATGGTTTGTGGCTCTATGGTCAATTTTTGCCCACTAGGACTAAGCAGACCGTGACTTACAGCTTAAAAAGGATTCCGAACCACTAACAAACATTCATGCCATCTCAAGAATTAGAACCTGAAGCCTGTGCTCTTAAGGCTCGTGCTCACCAAGGCGACAAGATGCAAGCGACCAAAATTTGACCTCACCGCGGTCGCCTGAAACCGGTTTGCAGTTCGCCGCGTGGAGTAGCCCAACTTTCAACTCCAAGCGGTTTTTCACTATGCGTAATGCTATTTCTGACGTTTCGCTGTGAAGGGGTCGAAAAAATTTGGTCACTTGCCTCTTGCATCTTCACGTCTCTCGCCTCGGTGGGAACGAGCCTTTAGCCATCAGGCCACATTACTTTCTGTGCCGAATCACATAGTTAATAGAAACATAAGGAAATTTTTAAGGAGAAAATCCAACTTGCAGGAGTCATTTAGTAGTTTCAAAGTAGTAGTAGTCTTTTAGCAGTTTAAAAGTAGTAGTCATTATCACAGTTGTGGTTTAATAGCTTAATAATAGTAATAGTAGTCATCATTACTACATTAGTGGTTTAGTAGTTTAATATTAGTTGTAGTAGTAGTCATCATCACAATAATCATTTAGTAGCTTAGCAGTTAACTCAAAATAGTCATAGTCGATATCTTTTTTTTTTTGTTTTTTGTTTTTTTGTTGTTGTTGTTGTTGTTGTTGTCAAATATGGCAGTGATTCTATAATAGCCTTGATTCGCACAATCGGTAGCTGCCATGATACAATTTATTTTATTGATACAGTTGAAGCTCGATTTGTAAAAATTAAATCTTAATAAAAGCATATAAAAGTGTCGAAATAAATATTTTAAGCAAATATTTTAATTTTTCTAAGCCAAGTGATCAAATACTTTTGAGTGATTTAAAATTTCGTTTTTAAGAGATGTACATATCCCACTTTGCATTTGGGTTTATTAATTTTAATATTTCTGTATATTAGCAGAATACAATTATAAGATATCAAATAAAAAATGCTTCGAACTATTGAAGCCTTTGAATCCAATACACTTTAAAACAGTACTTAAACTAATAACATTTAAAAGACTTGTAAGACAGACGAGTCACTATATATTTTTCAGCTATTTTTAATCAAGCTTGTAAATTTCAGAAAAGAATGCAGATGCCGCAAAGCATACTAACCGTAATTGTTGTGAAAGCACACTTTCCCTTTTCTATGGCCCTTTTAATGTTTTTGCATAACAGAAAGCGCATCACTGCTTTTGGTCTGAATTCTTAGGGTGCATTTTTCTTTCGTCAATCAGCGTAGGTGGGAAAAACAATCAAGCGTCAATTCAATCAGTAATAAATGACAGAAGTTACACAAAATCCCAGTAAATCAGCATTAACAACTTAAATTTTTATTACTTTGATGCCTTTAAATGCCTCATTTGAAGCCAAAGGGAATTAAAATTCTATTCAAGTTGACGGCACACCTTGTAAATCTTGGATAGTAAAAAAAGCTCAACAAATGAAAGTATTTATATGATCTTCTACTTATTAGGTTAGTAGTATTGCTTTATAGTATTATTGAATTAGTTGAGTATTCTTACTGAATATTTAAACTTTTGGCTTTGTTGATCCATAAACGTTTATGATTATAGTTACAAAATCTCTTGTATTCCTTCTTAATAAATTATCCTTTCACCCTCAACTATGTTATGATATTTAAAATAGGTAAATGAATGTAAAAACATTCTTGTGATCTTTCAATCTGATAGTTAAATGCTATTTAACTGTTTGTGATTTTAAGATAAAGTTTTATTGCAAATTGAGAATACCAAAATTTTGTCGATGATATGCAAGCCTGGATGCAGGATCCCTATCAACATATATAGTATATATATATATATATATATATTTTACGATATTTGTAGCCAAAAATATGTTCCATGTTACAAATGATCTCACCAAAGTAGCTAGGGTACTTGCTAAATAATATATCAAAATGAACAAGTCTGTATAGATCAACTTATATTTGTAAACAAACATTTTAAGACATGAATATAAAAAATACATAAAAACTATTTTATTTATCAATCACACTTGCGCTTTGTTTCTACAAAAATCGAACCAATTAATAAACTCCATAAATATGTATGTAATATCACGTATCAAATTCTTCATTTGAGATTTTATTATACGTTGGTAAGTATGTTCTGTTTTTACTGTGTATTTAAATGGGGATAACTGACATTACCATCTTGCCAGTCCAATACATATATAAAGAACACAACACATCATCACGAAAACAAAAAGGAGAACAAACAAAAAGTGAATAAGAAACATGACCATTTTGCCAAAAGCCACTACCGGTATTCGCTAAACGAAAACTGTATTAAGAAGCCATCACTGTATTCAAAAACAAAATTCTAGGGTGCCTCACATTCAAACCTTTCCAAAAAAAAAAAAAAGAAAAAGAAGAAAGAAATTGTTCAAGATCCGAAGAAATTGTTCAATTGTACGAAATATGCAATGACAGATGTCGAACAGAGAATCAGCAAAACTAGATATAAATTAGTGAACCCAAATGAAATAAATCATAACATCCTGAGGATGACTTTATCAAGGTCAAGGAATTGACAAGGGATAATATATATATATATATAAGGGATAATATATATATATACAAGGGATAATATATATATATACAAGGGATTATATATATATATATATTATCCCTTGTCAATTCTCCTTTTATTTTTGTATTGATAAGTTGTGTTCTTTAAATACTCCTGCACATATATAGTGTGTGTGTGTATATATGTGTGTGTGTGTATATATGTGTGTGTGAGTTAGATATTTCCAAACAGGGCTATCAGTCCATTGTATTGTGGGAAATGGCAAAAGCGTTTATCTTTGTAGAGTTAAGTAGATGATTATAATTGATACTTGTTATCGTAGTTGCAAGTTTTTGTATTTAATAAATTTATGTTAAAAATCTATTTAACTTCCTACTTTTTTGTTTATTTCTGTATATCTAATATCTATTGTGACGTTTCCAACATTTTGACACACTGAAATATAGTCACTTAATTAATTGATCAAAAAATTAGAGGGTTTCATTACTCAAATTTGAAATTGTAAGCGACCTGCGAAGGTCGCATATATTCACTGCAATTTGGCTGTATGAATTTATTGTGACTTGACCTATATATATATGTATGTATATATATATATATATATATATATATATATATATATATATATATATATATATATATATATATATATATATATATAAAGAATACAACATATGAGTACAAAATCGAAGGATAATTGAAGGATTATGCATATATATGGAGAAAAGATATAGAAAAAATAAACAAATGACCCTAAATTGCAGAATTCAATAAAATTTCTTAATTTAATAATAAAAAACATTTGTATATTACATTAACCCTAAAATAAACTTGTCTTGTAAACATTAACATGAATCCATAATTCTTAAACTTGATGAGTTATTAAATAAAATATCTTGCAATAAATTAATGTATTCCTTAGCAGCCTAATACTTTCAATAAAAGACTTATTATTTACTTAATTAAAATACATGTCCCCATCATGGTTTACAGTTGGTTTTAAATTATTTATATCAAGAGAAGTATTTGTCTTTTGATGCATAACATTTTCACATCGAAATCAGTCCTGTGCTCCACTTAAGTATGTCATGAAAAGTTTGTTATCTAACGAGATGACTTTCAAGAAAACTGGCCTTAATTTGTGTACTATAGTAGAGGAAACTCCAACCTAACTGTCGACGTGAAGTGCTTACACACGCTGAAATAATCGCCATCGATTCTTCTCGTTTCTGAAAGAAATGTTTGAAAACCTACTTACCCAGTGTTTTCGAACTTGTGCCTACTAGCTGCAATGCAAACACAGGGTCAAGAGTCGGGCAAACAATTGGATTTTTTTTTTTTTTTGGGAGGGGTTAACATCAGTGGGCTTTATGTATAACTCCACGAGCAGCCCAATGACGAGTGGAAAATAGTGTCTTCTGATAGATGTTTTAAGAGTAATTGCCCCGCAATTGCGGATTGTTTGGGAGAACACTCGGAAAACTCCTACCTAACAGCCTGATTATAGAAACGAAAAGCTTTACACATATCACAATTACTATATAGTCTCCTCGTTTTTGTAAGATTGATTCCAGCAATGCCACCAGCTGATCTGAACTTTGGCATTTTTTTACGCTAGCTGCACACGTAGCCACTGTACTACGAGAATTTACTACTGATTTTTATATTTCAGTTTCAAATCCAATTGTTGCCAAGAGTTGGACAGCAATTGGATTTGAAACTGAAATATAAACATTGGAAAAAAGAGAAAAAAGAATGGTATAAAATTAGCGAATGCTTTCGTCGCATTATTTTAATAGGAAATTAAAGAATATGAAAGAACTATTCCTGGTCAAAATTTGAACTGCAAGGTTTTAACTTGTTTCCTCTGGCCTGTGGGCTAATAAACATAATACATTCTGAAATTGGATGAGATGTAGAAATATAATATGTTAAGTATTACTTATGCAAACAAGACGTAATCAGTAGCATAATTTTTAAGAGAAGTACATATAAAAGTGGTGTTAACACAATTAAAATATATTAGAAAAATATTAAGATTTACAATTTCAATTTACAAATAAGAACCCATACTTTCCCTTTCGAAGAGCCGATACATGAAATATCAATAAAAAAAAGTAATATAACTTTATATTAAGAAAATTATTTATTTTTTTAACCCCAAACATATGAATTGACGAGGAAATAAATTAGTATCAAATAAATTTTTACTTTATACAATATATCATTTTTAATACAAATACTTGAAGAAAAACATAATTTTGTATGTTTAAAAGTAGAAACGAACGATTTTATGATAAAAAATCTTACAGAATATTTTATTTTCAATCATACATTACTGTCAAACATTCAAAAATAAATTAATTATCTGAAATTGAATATTCTAAATGCATTGGTCTTGTAATTAACATGAATTAGAATTGTGGCTTTTGCTATTATGAGTATTCGCAATATTTCTGACGGAATAAGTAATTAATTGGTATTTTAAGTTAAAAATTATTTAATATATTTAATATACCGTGATATATATATGTATATATATATACTGTGTGTGAGAGAGAGAGAGAGAGAGAATATTTGTTTTTTATACAAACACGAATAGTTCTTCTAATTTTGTGCAAATGTTACAAAAATTTGTTATTTGATCTGATTAAAATTTTAAGACTAACTTCATCTCCATATATTAAATTATTTTTACTTTAAAATACCGAATAATTACTAATTCAGCCGGAAATATTGCGAATACGTGATAATAGCAAAAGTCGCAGTATTAATTCATGTTATTACACACGCACATATATATATATATATATATATATATACAGAGAGATGTTAAAATTTTAAAATATAAAATATTCTAAAATAAATATAGAATAATACATATGGAATTGAATAATATATTATCTTACACGTATAGAATATTCTGAAATATTATATTTCTCTAAATGCAAACGTATTTGAGTTAGTTATGAGTTGTTTATTTTATCAGTTTTATAAAATATTTATTATCTGACTTAGTATTTATTAAAAAATATGATAAAATTCGAAACAATATAATAAGACAATTTACAAACTATAAAAAAAAAATCACTAGCATTTTCAATGTATTTTTTTTTTTTTTTTACTTTATCTTCTACTTATAATTGTCTAAGCTTCGATTTTACTAATTTTTTGACAATTTCACTGAGAACGTAAGCTGTTGTAAGCTTGTTAAGCTTTTGTTTGAATTTTTTATTTTTTGCATTTGCATATTAAAATATGCTACAAACTCTCGGAAGGATTGAGGTCTGGTGATAGACGAGACCTTTTTAAATTAAATTTTCTCATTTTGTGACAATCATACTCTCAGTATGTTGGCCATATGTTAAAGGTCATTGTCTTGTTTAAATAATATGAATCCGCAATTCTGAAACTTGATAAGCTATTAAATAAATTATCTCGCAATGCATTAATCTATTGTTTACTATGCGTAATATCTCCGATATAAAACTTTTAACTACTTCATTAACATACATGCATCTTAAAAAAATTACATGCCTGTCATCATATTTTTAGTTGATTTTAAATGTTTCGGTAGAAGAGGAATATTTGTCTTTCGATGAGCTGTTTTCACTTCTGAACCAAAACTATTATTCTTTCTATCATCGAAAAATACAATATTTTATTTAACTTTACTGGGCTGTTACTCGTGGTACTGGTTTGTTGACAAATAAAGAACCACTTTGGCAAATACAGGAAATAAATGGTTTTTCCTTGTTGGGGATCAAATACCTGCCTCATGTAAAGTATTTATTATATTATATCTATTATATTTGGTTATGAAGATAATCTTGTATCGTATATTGAATAGCCAAATCTTGTAACGGGAATAACAATAACCGGGAATATTCGGAACAGGTTTTCTTTGATATTTATTTGATGATATCTCCCTTTTGTCTTACATTTTTATTCTTCAAACGTCCACCTTGCAATTTATCAGTTGTACTATTAGCTTGATTCCTGGCCCAGTGATAACGGGCACAGCTAGTGTACAAGAAGGACTAAGGTTCGCTTCCCGTTGACAGCATTGTTATAGTCACTGCTTTCAGAAACGAGATTTTATTTGGTTTGTCTCTTTGATCATTTTGTTCACACTTTAGGCTAGTTATACCTGTACCCACTGTATAACGTGGATTCCGAACCACTAACAAACATCCATACCATCGCCACCATTCAAACCTGAAGCCTGTGGTACCAAAGGCCAGAGCGCTAGCCAATGGCCATCAGGCCGCTTTCAGAAATGAGGAGATTCGATGGATATTGTGATAGTGTATGCAAAACCGTCTCGCATCTATAGTTAGACAGCCTGGTGGAAGTTTTCCAGGTCTTCTGTCATGTGGACAGTTGTTCCTAAAATTCCCCCTGGAAGGCTCTATCCTCCCCCATTACCCGTCAGTGGGCTGTTCATAGTATACATAAGGGCCACTGATGTTTCACCTTCATCTTTTTTACTGGTAGTGGACTACATAGAAGGTGGGGGGAAGGGGTATAGAAAAAAGAAAAATTGTACTATTTGTTTACTTTTTGTTGTTGTTTTCCTCCTTAAGCGCTGAAATTTAAAAAATTCACTTTTCACGTTTTACCAATTTCTGAATGATTTTTCCCATAATTATAGAAGCATTAATCTTCTTGGACATTACAGTGGAACACTCGTTTATTTCCTTCAACAGACATACTAACTGAAATAGTTAAAATTCCAATTTTAAGCTCTTATATGTCTTTAAGGTATCTTAGCTTGAAAATTTACATAATGCCTTGTTTGACAGTTTTAAAGAAAGACAATATTATTAAGTGCAAATAATTTTCATGCAAAAAGAAATAAGATAATAAATTTTAGACTGCTTAATCTTTATTTCTTTAAAAAAAAAAAAAAAGGAATGAATGTTTGTAATTATTTATTATTTAAGGTAATGTAATATTTAACAAAAATTGTTTTGTATTTATAAATTCAAAATTATGTACATAAATGAATATTTGCTTCGCCTACTGCCACTTGTTAAGCTACTTAACTCAGCATTCTAATCTTATCTATTTATCTCATCTTCTTTCATTAAGCCTATAAATGCATATGTTAAATACCTAAAACATATGCTAAAGAAAAAAAATTATTTAATTCATACTTGGCTTAAAATTTCTACCTAGATATTATCATCAAAAAGATACAACTGATATTTAATAAAAAAATAAAGAAGACAGAGAGAATATAAATTATGATTTCTGCAGTTTTATAACATGAAGAATATGAATTGAAAACGTTTTCGTTCATTTTTATTTTATAACATTTGCACGGTGCATAAATATTTTGCATTTTTTAAAATTGAAATTATTTTTTATTATGGTTGATTAAAGTAATATTTTTTTGCCACATTTTACGATTAAAAATTGTTGATAATATGTTTTTATAACTGATTTTCAAATACTTGAATTCGAATTCAAATTCAAATAATGGTTGATCAGTATTTTTTGGCAAAATTATGAGCAATTATTTGACTGATTTTATTTATAGTTCAATACTTCCATTTTAAACAATGCTTTTTTTTACTTTTATTTTATTTTATACAGAGCAATTCCTTTCAGTTCGCCCTGACATTTCTTTACATACTTTCTTCTTCTTCATTGGCCCAACAGCTCCATGCTGGTTCAAGGCCGTCTGCCCACTGGCAGATTTGAAGACAGAGGATATTTTACTTTTTAAGGAGTAAGATTGTAAACCTTACATTCAACAGTCAAATTAGACCGGGACCTACGGTTTAAGGTGGATTCCGAACCCCTACAAGCATCCATGGCACCGCCGGAGCTTGAACCCAAAACCTATGATCCCTTTACATATTTTACCGGGGTTTATTCTATCATCTTTCCAAAAACCCTTCCCAATAACATTAAGACACAAAAGCGAGAAGTTAATTCCAAATTTTGGTTTTCTATTGAAGGATCCGCCATTAATCGGAAAGTATTCAATATAATTAATTTTGATGTGTAATTTTATATTTCATCTCTCTAAAAATTAGAACACCAATCAAACTAATGCTTTGCGATTATTGAAATTAGACTATTTCCATTTCTTAAATGTTATTTTATGAATAAAACTAATAAGTTTCCACGCATTAGCTTAGCCATTATTATCATATATTTTCAAAAAAACATATTCAGTTCAAAGTGTTAAAGATCTAACATTTTGAGACTAAATGTCTAAGCATCTTTAACACTAAGTGTTAAAGATATTTATGTGTCAAATATGTAGCGCTTTAAAAGTATTCCACTAACTACAGTGACTACAAATAAACAAAGTATATTCCCAATTTTTAGATTGAAATAAACTCAAAAACTTTTAAACTCTTTCATTAGGAAATTGCACATTTTTAACATCAAATCTGGATGATTATAATTTAAAGCACAGTTATATGTTGGAATATATATACACAATTAAAATAACAAATATATATATATATATATATATATATACAAATTTCGGAAAAAAAGAAAAAAAATTATAAAATCAATATGAAAAATATAATAAGCTGAGCCAATATACAGTTTACCCATAAAATTTAGAATTTAATATAAGAATAAAATACGTAATAGCAATCTTAAAAAATAAAAAAATGCAGAATTCCAAACGAGTTTCTTTTCTTGAAAAATCTCATTTTCCTTTTGAAATAAAGTTACCTTTGTTTTCACCAGACGACTTTTTAAAACAATTTTACATTATTTAATTTAAAATAAAATTGTGTTTGTTTTCACCAAACGATCTTTTAGAACAATTTTACATTATTTAATTTAAAATAAAATTGTGTTTGTTTTCACCAAACGATCTTTTAGAACAATTTTACATTATTTAATTTAAAATAAAATTGTCTTTGTTTTCACCAGATGATCTTTTACAACAATTTTATATTATTTAATTTAAAATAAAATTGTCTTTGTTTTCACCAAACGGTTTTTTAGAGCAATTTTACATTATTTAATTTGAAATAAAATTGTCTTTGTTTTCGCCATACGATCTTTAAGAACAATTTTACGTTATTTAGCTATTTAGTTTTGTAATTATTAGCTCATTAAAGAAATTTAAATAAATATTATATATAAAAAAGCTAGTGAAAGAAATTGAAATAAGCCAATGAGAGTTGAAAATGATCAAGGGAAAAAACTGATCCAGAACTCGAAAAACCCCGCTTCCCACAACAATACCCATACTTTTATGAGTAAAAAAAAGAGAATACATGTTTAAAAAATGTCATCTTAACTATTATTAAGTTATGAAATCTACTTTTCCTACTTCATATTCTAAATTGTATTTGATATAAGAATTTTTCTTAAAAAATTAAATTTCGAGAGTTTTCTCAGTTGAAATTAAATGATTTTTATGAGCATTTGAAGAGAAGCTGGAAAAGTTGATTTTATGAATAGCAAATCAATGTAAAGGTAGTCTAGTTAGTAGAATTAGAATGCGAAGTTATACATAAAAGCAGAAATAATTAAAACAGAAGTAATTAGAACTTCCTCTCTCCCATTCGTTCGACTGAAAACCAATGTGAGAGAGTAAGAACGTAAAATCCAAGTACAGTAGCAAAATGAAAATGATAATAAATTAAGAATAATAATGGTATACTGGATAATAATAATAATTAATAATGGAAGGGATAATAATAATAATTAATTAAGGAATGGATAATAGATTAAGTTAAACAGAAAAGAGCAGTTAAGTTTGCAACAAACGTCAAATAAATGTATTTGGTGCATACAATGTTTTATGGAACAATGTATATAACGGCAGTTTACTTCGAAAAAAGCCATTTATTTGTGCAATGGTTCTCAAACTTTTAATCTTTGCAGCGATAGAAAATTCTATCGCATCTCCAACCCATTTTTTTGATTAAAGGTTAGAGTTATTTTATTGTTCATTTTATTCACTTTATTTTGTATTAGCAATACAGGAATAATAGTATTTTTTTACTCAAAAATAAATTATTCAGAATGTATTCTGCAAAAAAAAAAATAATGTAATGAGCAATTAGTTGTAATTAACCAAAATGTTCATTTAAAATGTAATGATAACTAACAAATATTTAATTTCATACTAAAAGAATAATCAGTTATTTGAATGTCAGATAACACCAATGAAATGGGAAACAATTCTTACCGATTATCCATTTCATTGATGTTACATGATATTTAAATAACTGATAATTCTGATAACTGATTACATTTTAATATTGATTATTTCCTATCTAATGTTTAATCAGATTGTGTTCTCAAGATTATTAAGAAATATTTAGTTTTTATTTGTGATTTAAAAACAACTAAATATAAAAGAACACCATCTCATACTAATTTGTTGTGAAAAGAATCGGGAATGTTTTTAAATTAAAAAAAAAAAAAAATGAGAATTCCTTTCAAATCAGAGGGTATATTTTTAATCTTGAAATTCATGATAATTAGACTTTGAGTTTATCATAGAGGTTCTTTCACATTATATTTGTTAATTTATTTATTTATTTAATTTAATTCTACAGGGATTGTGTACCCTCCTCCCTTGAGCGCCCCACTGTTTCAAAACCACTGTATTGGCGCATAGATTAAAAGAATGGACTTAAAATTTGATAAAATTATATTAACTAAAACATTTCGGAACAAATTAGACCATTCGGAACAAATTAATTCAGTAAAGAAAGAAAATGTACTGTTTTTGGTAATGAAGCTGGGGAACTGTTCTACATTGATATTATCACCGAAGAATAGTTTTTCTAGACCAGGTATGCATAGACTTGTGAAGTTAATCTATTATATATTAATTACCCTCTAATAATATGAAAATTATCTAATACATATTTTATTTCTATAAATATAATAAATAATAAATAATATATAACAATATAAAAGCAATTAAAGAATTTGATGTATTATATTACATAAATTTAATAAATATTTTAGTATTTGTTTCAATTTTGGTGGTAATCAAGTGGAAAAGTAATTAGTCAAATGGTTTTTATTTATTAATATTTTATATCCCTGCCTAAACATATTTGCTTATAAGTATATATTGATCCAAACAAGTTTTTGCATTTAATTTATTATTTAGCAATAACTGCGTCTATTTGATTTAGCACTATTTTAAAATGCAACATGTTTTTGTTATAAATATTGTAGAGATAAAAAAAAGATAGCTTAGATAGGGATGCTGCATCCAGGCTAGCACGTTATTGACATAAGACCTGATCTTCTAGTGTGAATAGGAAATATTAAATAAAATATTTTTCTAATATTTAAAGGTTTACTTTTTTATTAAATTAAAGTTGGTTAAAGCTATTTTAATCTTTCATCAAAATTAATAATTATATTTTTTAAGTAAAATGGCCGTATAAGAAGTACTATGGGCTTTGCCTCCTAGGTATAGACTAAAAATGTTTCTAGACTTTTAAAAAATAAACTACAAAAAAATACTTTTAGATTAGACTAGGGGGAGTTTTTTAAGCAAGACAATAATCCCAACCACCATGCAAGAAATATCAAACTTTTAGTGATATATTTTTTTTAATATTCAAATGCTTACTTTATTATTAAATTAAAGTTGAAATTTGTTTACTGTTTTAATCTTTCATCAAAATTAACAACTATATTTTTTTTAAAGTAAAATGGACATATAAGATGCACATGTGGTCTTTGCTTCCCAGTCTAGAATAAAAATGTCTCTAGACATTAAAAAATAAATTCCAAAAGTATACTTATAGATTAAACTCGGAAGAATTTTTTTAAACAAGACAATTATCCCATTCACCATACAAGAAATATCAGACTAAGTGATTTATTACTGTAAACAGACAGCAATTGTGTACGCATTCCCAGTCCCCAAACATTATTATTACAGAATACTAGGATATTTATTTGAAAAAACAAAATAAAACAATCAAGTAATAAAAGAAGAATGGAATAAAATAACTCCGGATGATTCAAACAAAATTAGTCGTGTCTCTTCCATGAAAATTTGAAACTTTTGTAAAGCCTAAGCGCTAAAATGTCCTTTTCTAATGTTTAAAATGTTGTTGTCTCAATGTTTGAAGCTAAAATTTGATTACTTAATTTCAAAAGTTTTTATTAAGCTCTATTTTGAAGTATAAAAATTAATTCTTTTAATATATTGACACAAAATATTCTGTGTCACATATGTTAAAAAAGAAAAATAATTATATTCATAGCAACTAATATTTGCTTTAAAATTAACTTAACGTAGAAATTTTCAAAATCTCTTGTTTTAAAATCATTACAAGCTGCCAAAAATCTTAAGAAATTGTACTTAAAGAAAACACTTTTTATTAGTATTTTCACAATTTGGGTGGACACTTTTTATTTTAAATAATACTGGACAGTTCCATGATTTCAACTCAAAACCGCATTATTTCTTAAGGGAAGGTCAACGGTAAAACATTTCAATTTAAAGCGATCATGAGAAAGATATTAAAAATCTAATTTAGATGAATGACACTTCCAAGGATAATAAAGTACAAAATAAATTTTGTATTTTCAAGCTTAATAATGTGATAACTTAAAGAAAATAACGTATTCGTGTTTTTTTTTTTTTTTTTTCCTTCAAGTAATTATTTTTGCAAATTAGGATGATTTAGATGGATAATACATAATTACGAATATATTTTTATAATAATAATTATATCCAATAAATACAGAGGTAAATTTCTATATGTTGGTAGTTAATTTTAATAAAACAATTTTTACTTAATTTACTTTATATTATTGTCAAATTATTAGTAACAAGCTTTCTTTTCTTTTTTTTTTTTTTTTTTTTTTTTTTTTTTTGCAAAGTGAAATAGATTTGCAAAAATCGAAATTTATAAATAAATAACATAATAATTAGATCTTGAATTCTTTTATGAAGATATGATTATTTTTTTATCCCATGATTCTAAAAGCTTATTTTTTTAGATATATATATTATAGTGTAATAAATAATACCATACATTAAAAATTTGTTAAACAAAATGTGTTATAACTTTTCTCCCACCTCCAGGAATTATTAAAATGTATTAAAACCCAACAAACCAGCTTTTATCTACCTTCGATGGTAAGTTTGAATTCTGCTTAACATCTCGCGTCTAAATTACCATTTTTTTTCTTTGGTGTGACTTTATCTTTACTTTTGTGTGATGCTGTCACGTTAGAATGTGAACGACCTTTCTCCAAAAAATACAAAATAAATATATTGGACTACATTTTTCCCATGTTTAACTGTAAGATTTGAAATAGTGGCTTAATAAATGGCAATAATTGTTCACATTCCATGATGAATGAAACAATACACTTTTAAAGGAGAAAAGCATTGAATGATATCTTATTACATGTTAAATCTTCGAATTTTTTCCCCATAGAACCAAAAAACATCTCAGGCGAATGACTCTGGACAAAGAGGTGAGGCTGTCACAGTAAAATGTAAACGACCTTTCTCCAACAAATACAAAATAAATATAATTGATTAAATTTTGTTCATGTTTAACAACAAAACTTGAATTACTGGCTTAATAAATGGCAATAATTGTTTACATTCAATGATGAATGAAACGATATACTTTTCAAAGAGAAAAGTATCGAATGATATCTTATTAAATGTTAGATCTCCAAGCTTTTTTTTCCCATAGAATCAAAAACATCTCAGGCGAATGATTCTGGACAAATACGTGATGCTGTCAAGTTAAAATGTAAACGATCTTCCTCCTCCACCAAATACAAAATAAATATATGTGATTATATTTTGTTCATGTTTAACAATTGAACCAGAATTAGTGACTTAATAAATGACAATAATTGTTCACATTCAATGATGAATGAAACAATACACTTTTAAAGGAGAGAAGTATCGAATGATATCTTATTAAATGTTAAATCTTCGAGCTTTTATTCCCATAGAATCAAAAACAGGCGAAAGATTCTGGACAAATAGGTGATGCTGTCATGTTAGAATATAAACGACCTTTCTCCAACAATTACAAAATAAATATATCTGACCATATTTTGTTCATATTTAACAACAAAACTTGAATTACTGGCTTAATAAATGGCAATAATTGTTCACATTCAATGATGAATGAAACAATACACTTTTAAAGGAGAGACGCATCGAATGATATCTTATTAAATGTTAAATCTTCAAGTTTTTTTTCCCATAAAATAAAAAACATCTCGGGCGAATGACTCTGGACAAAGAAGAAACCCAAAAGAAGGTTGTTTTGGCAACATGACAAGTAAATAAATAAAAGTTTGCAGTGGCGATTCTGTTTCAAAAAAGCCGCCATTTTATTCCCGCTGAAGGAATATGTGGCGGTTGCTTGGTAACGGAATGCACTCACCTGTAGCCCCCCGATGTTACGCTTGCCAATGTGTAAGCATTCCCGAAAACAACTCTGATCCGACTCCACATGGAGCTTGACTCATTCTGTCGCTTTATTAGATTCCAGCATTCGCACTCTCTAAAAAGCTCGCCAAAAATTCGCCAAAAGGCGCCTAACCACTTCGGCATACTAATGATGGGAATTATCTTCCTAAACACATTATAAGTTTACTTCCTTCGAATAAATGAATAAATTCATCTCTTTTTTCTCTCTCTCTCTCTCTCATCATATAATGTTAAATCACAAAGTTCTGTCTAGGTTGTTAAGATATATTTGGCTTTGATTTGGGATTGGACAGTAGACAAATAGAAAAATCCACTCTCACATAAATACTTTGTTGTAAAGGAAATAAAGATATTTTATATTTTAAGATTTAAAATCGCTAATTCTGTACCAGTTGGAGATTAATCATTAGTACTTTTAAAATTCGTGGTGATTAAAATTTGTTTTCGTCAACAAATTCTTGTTGTCTTGTTTGTTAATTACTTTTAATTAATTTTTACTTAAAAGGATTTATTTCTTAGTAGTAGGAAGTGAGTTAACCTATTTACCCTTTGTAGCATACTTCGTACGTTATACCACGTAGCAACCCCTTCCATTTAACCTATCTATGTCTCCCTTGGGGGTTTTCCACTTGTTCTCCCAGTTTGAGAAAAAGTATAATATAATATATTATACTTGTAATAATATATATTAATAATGTAATATTAATATATTATAATATTAATATTTGTTAAATTTATAACAAGCGCTATAAAAAGACAATATTTCTTTTTGCGTGTTGGCAATACCACGAACACAAACCACAAAATCATTTATTTCAATGCATACTTAAAGTTTTTGGTTAGAAATTTAGTTTCTTAAATGAATTTGAGACGAGCACTAAAAATGTGAATATCATCAGTTAACAAATGAACTTCTGATTGGGATTGTTCCACATTGTCACATGATAGGAATATCATGTGACATGTCTATGTAGGCAACTACCCCTGAAAGTTCTCCTGGAAGATAATAACCCTCCTTCTTCGCCATATAGGATCTTTTCGCGATTTATTACAAGTAACATGAAATATAATTTTTGAGCCTGTGACAGAAAGCTCAATATGATTAATAAATCAGTGGCATGTCACAACGATGAAAGCAATTCGTAGTGAAAATACACTGTAGCAATAGTTTGTTCCTTTCATTAAAATGATAAAATCACTTCTGCGACAATTTTTTTCTCAAATTGTCTTGTACACGGCTTTTTCAAATTTTGTAATAAAAATCTGTAAACGGGCTTCTCGTACATACTGCAAGAGCGCCCCCTATGGCGTGCGTTCAGGAGAAAAGGTCAAGCAGGCCTCGAGACTCTTCACCGGAGAGGAAGTACAGCTCAACGCGTGCTTTTTCTGACAAACGTTTAATCTCTCATACCGAGAGGAAATATATTCAACGCAATCCTGAGTAATAGTTGGCCTACAGACTCTCACCCGCAGAGGAAGTATATTTCGCGCATCCAGCTCGTACCTGAGTATCTTTATTTTCGGCTTAGAAATGGAATCCTTCCATGAATCTATAATTATATGTCTTTAAATGAGTTAAATATTGTATGTGTGTGGTGTCTGTGCGTGTGTAAATAAAACTGTGTGTTCTCAAACCTGTGTCTCAATTCTCAACTCAACCACACCCGGTTACAATCCAGAGTTGCTCCAACCCACAACACTACAAATGTTAAATTTTGATTGTTAAGGTTTAATTATTTAATTTCAATAACAGAACTGAATTTTAGAAAATCACCAACTTAAAAAAATGTTTGTTTCATAAATGTTGTTTCTATTAATTATTTTTTTTTTACTTACTATGACATATTTTTTTCTCTGAAGTGTACATTAATGTTCGTTAAATAAAAGTTAATTAATTAAAGTAATTAAGCATTTTAAACCATTCAACCTTAAAATAAATATAAATTCTTACAAAAATAATTTTTTAATTCATATATATATATCTTTGGGGAAATTAAAGCAGCAGCACGAAATTAAGTTTGTCTTCCAATAAATAAAGAAACAAGAAAATGCTTTTGAAAAATTATATCTATTAACTACCAAATATTTTAATTAAGACTTGTATACCACTTGCACTTGTTCTAGAAAGTAAAATGTATGATTCATCATTCAACTGATCCTTGTGTTTTTGCAAAGTTCATGTTAATTATTTCATATTCATGCAATTAAAAAATTTTCAATTATATAATACTTTTATTTTACATTGTGAGACTTACTTTACTACCAAAAATGCTAATTTTAGAATTATGATATACAAACCAAACAATGTATTGAATAATTCTATCAAATTCTCTGCATATAACTTGATTTACGAACTACATTGTACTATTTCTCTGCATTAATAACCATGGAATAAGGTTTTCTAGGATTTTATCAATGAAAGCCTTTTTTTAAATCATATTTCTTTCTTTTTTCTTCTACATTGTAACTAGTGACGGGTATTTTTATTGTTTTTGCAAAATGGATACGAATTGAACTTTTCATTGAGAGAAAAAATATTTTTAAAAGCATTTAGAAATAAATACGATTAGTTATTGAGATACGTTTAGTGGTTTAAAATAATTTAATTCCTTAATTTGTTTAAATGTTTGTTAAAATGTATTTTTGTATAATTTAAAAGTAAATTATTTCATTTATATTAAATTTCATTCATTTCGTTTATTTTTTATTCATTTAATTTTCATTTAATATTAAATTTAAATGTAAATTATTTCATTAATTTGTTTAAACGTTATTTGTTAAATGCTTTTTTTTTGTTGTTGTTGTTTATAATGTCTTAAAATAGCATATCATTTTAAACCTTGAATATAATTACGTGTTAAATAGATGGATGACACTATATTAACTGAACTTAAGCAAAAAACGAGCTATCAAAACGAAAAATTTGCTCCAAATACAGAACTGAAATTTTTCTACGTTTATTTTCAAAATAGAACTTTGAATAATGTTTCAATACAGACCATTTTCAAAAAACCAAATGTTGATAACAATAAAGTCTAAGTGGAAGAGACAGTAAAAAAAAAGTAGCGGTTTATTCATGAGAGAAAGATACTTTTCATACATTCATTCATTATAAAGTATCAAAGATACCCTGTTGTCAAGTGAATCTAATTCTGATACCCCGTTGTCATCTTTTAGTAGCCTAGAGGTATTTTAGTAGCCTGATTCATAGGTCCATTGAGCTAAAAGAAATGCTCTTTTCTGAAAATAAACTGACGATTCACTACGAAAATAAAAAGAAGTTTGCGACACAACAGCTTAGGAAACCGAACCGAATCAGACAACCATTCAAGCTTTATGCAATCTTCCATGCC
Organism: Caerostris darwini; assembly: GCA_021605075.1. Classification (NCBI taxonomy): domain Eukaryota; kingdom Metazoa; phylum Arthropoda; class Arachnida; order Araneae; family Araneidae; genus Caerostris; species Caerostris darwini. Next base: position 266,389 of record BPLQ01002818.1, on the reverse strand, counting down.
ATATGTTGTCAAATAAGGTCATATATGTAATTCAATACACGTAAAATTCCGCCCAACATGTACTAATGCAATACATAATACAATACTCCCTTGTTATACTGCTCATATCGGAAGGCAAATAAAAAGAGCAATATATAACATATATAATATATAATATATATCACCCTTTATATATATTATATATAATGGGCGACATAACCGAAGACTATATCAAGGTTTTATAACTTTTTCCTTTTAAACAGCATGCAAAATAAGGGAATGCTCGATATAGCCAAGGGCTACTGCAGTTTAAATAATTCCATATATGTACCAAGCTCTCACATAGGCAGCCTGATGGCCAATTGGCTAGCGCTCTGGCGTTTGGAACCACAGGCTTCAGGTTCGAATTCTGACGGTGGCATAGATGCTTGTTAGTGATTCGGAATCCACTTTAAACTGTAGGTTCCAGTTTAATTAGCTTAAAGTGTGTACAAAATGACCGTAGAGCGACAAACCAAATCATAGATCTCACATAGAAAAATTAAAAGGTTGTATTTGCCTGCAAGCAAAACAAAAAAATGACTATGTCGCACTAAAATATTTACCTGCTAAAAATTTGATACATTACAATGTAACAGATTTTATTTTTGAAGCTATATTTGGCTCGCTAACAAATGCATTATATTTAAAGGAGGCGCAGGGTGACTCGTTGTTTTTCACAGGTAACAGTTCAGAAAGTGTAACAATTGACCTGAACTTCGCTTGTATTCACTGTGACTTGACAGCACATAAAAAATTCTAATATTTTATATATAACGACACGTTATTGACAAAGAATCTGATCTACTTGTCTGCAATAAAAGAGAAAACATTGAATAAAATATTTTTCCAATATTTATGAGTTTACTTTTTTATTGAACTAAAGCTGGATCATGTTCCCTATATTAAACTTTCATCAAAAATCTGAAACTACTTTAAAAATTAATTATATTTTGAAATAAAATGTACTCTTGATGAGACCGGCCACACGCAGCCCACATTCCTACTGTGCATCCTTACTTAAAATGATAGAATTTAAGTAAGGATGCACAGTAGGAATGTGGGCTGTCTTGTCAAGTCTTTTTTTCTTTCTCAAGCCAAATTTCCTGCTTTTCCAATGATGAATATATGATTTTTTTTTTCTTTCTTAAGATCAGGAAAGCGAGTAAGTGTTGTGAGTCCGTGTTTTAAAACACTTTAAAATTTAGACATGACATTGAGATTAGTTATAACAAGGTAGTAGCAGAAAGAAATTTTTTTTTTACATTCGGATATGCTATTACTTGAATTACAAAACAGCTCCATAGATCCCCTCCATAAATTGCAAATAAGCTCAAAATTGAAATAGTTTGCAACTACAAAATGTTTTAAAGTTCTTTAAATCTTTTTTCGTACATTACAGTGATCTTTAGAAAGTAGAAATGTTATGCATATGATTGAAAATATTTGCAGTTTCTGAAACTATGGGCATAAGCTGAAAGTATTTTTACAACTACGAGGGGTCATTCATATCTCACTTGTATTTTTGTCGAATTTCAAGTGGACTTGGTGGTAATCAGACTGTTTTCAGGTTATCAGTTAATAACAATGTCCCCAACAAAAAAGTATGAGTCACATAGTCACATACTGATGTTATAAAAGGAAGATTTCAGCTCAGTTTTAAGACTTCGATATGTTTTCTCTTGCTATTTTGCATAATATTTCAGGCGATGCATATTCCTAAGATATTAAGTGTTTGTTTGGGAAAATTGTAAATTGACTATTCTCAAAACAAAAGCTCAAATGAAGGTTTTCCTGTTGATTTGCTAGGTAACCAATTAAAAACTTTTTGAATTTCTGGTAAACACTTTATCTTTATTCTTGAGAGATTTGTTTAAATTATGAGTAAAAGGATATGATTTATTCGTTTGTTTGATTGTTAGCTGTTGGTTTTTGACTGCAGATTTCTGTATGCTTAACTCAGTACTTAATACAGAATTTACTAAAGGCTATGGATCGAAAGCCTAATTAAAGATCAGTTACAACTGTATAATGATAACCAAAGACATTAATAAATTAACCGACGTATTTTAGGGCCAATTTAGGTGAAACACTAGCACAAGTATGTAAACCAATAAATTTTATGTTATCTATAAATACCAAACATTTAGAATTATAGTTTCAACTCGGAATAAATAATTAAAAATATCTAAATAGAAAGTACTACATAGTTGCTTAGAGTTTGGGATTAGATTGAGTTTAACTTGAACTTTCCTGCAGGAACCTTGAGGAAAGTACAGGAAACTTTCGGGAAACAGCCGAAAAATTTCAGACAGATTTTTTATACGGATTTCCGACTCTTTTCCGCAATTTTATATGATGAGATCTTTATAAATGGATTCAGAAAATTTTTTGAAATAAATTCAATGACTTTTATTAAACACATATCTATAAAAATAGTTTCATAACAAAGTATTTTTTATACCTTTAAAAGTGCAGTATTTGCACTAACTTAAAAGAAATTCTTGTACACTCCTGTCCAAAATTATCTTCACATGCATAAATTCATGGATTTCTCAGAAACTGAACTATAATTTTATGAATTTGTCTGGAAGGATACATATCATTATGGCATATAAATACAAAGGAAAAACTTTAAGAGCACTGTATATGATATATAATTGTAGCAAGAAACAATAAAAATCGAAATAAAATGTGACAAAGAGTCCAGAATAAAAGGAATAACTCAGAAAAAAAAAGTGAAGCCTTACGAATTTATTATGGAATGTGATCTCTGCTGATTGTACACACATATCACAACGTGTTTTCATGCTGGCAATAACGTTGTTAACCACAGTTTGGGGAATTAAGCTCCACTCTTCCAGTAATGTCATCTTTAGAGCATTTACATCTCTGACAGGAGGATGCCTAAGTTCAATTGCTTATCCAAGGTAGAACAGATATCTCTGGGCGGTCACAGATCCGCTGTTGAAAACTAGGGTAGGGTCATCCGTCCATTCATCATTATTTCTTCCCATACCATCACACCTTCACTACCGAAACGGTCACGTTTCATAATGTTCGAGGGAGAATTTCGTGTTTCTGACTATCTCCAGATATAAACACGTTTAGAATTACCTGTAAAAATTAACCTTCACTCATCGGTGAAGAGAACATGAGACCAATGTTGTTCACTTCAGTTCTGATGTACTTTGCACCAATTAAAGCGATCCCTCTTTTAATGTGAAGACAATGAAACACATACCCTTGACATTCTGGCAAAAAGGCCTTTTTTATTAAGCCTTCTATATACCGTTTGCCATGATACAGCAATTATAGTGGCGGCCGCAAGCTCTGAACTTAACTGAAGGGCAGTTGACTTATTGTTACTACGGCCAGTAATTGCCAAATATCGGTCTTCAGAAGCAGTTGTCATTTGTTTACGACCTTGTCAGACCTTCTTACAACAGTTACATCGTTTTGAATTTGCTTCCATGACGTAGAGACTGTCTGTCTTGAACTATTCCAACATCTGGCTGCTACAGTGATTGTCTGTCTTGTTTCTAAGCGGCCTATGAGTCGCCACTTCACAAATTCTTCCAAATGATATTTCGAAGCCATAACAAACCGATTGAAGCCCTTATACACTCAAACGACGACGATTTGCAGGTTGATGGAGAGTCTTGGTTACATAGCAACCTCTATCTCCTACTTTGTGAAGGAGAGAAATTTCTTAAGCTTTAAGCCCATTGATTAGATAGAAAAGGAGATTATATATATATATATTATTAATTTATTTTGAAAATTAAGGTGTTAATTTTTTTAAATTTATGTATGCATAAGTGTTTATTATTATTTTTTATACTATTATTATAATTTTTAAGTAAGGAATAAAAGGTAAAAAAAATAAATAAACAGTCCTTACACACTGGAATCAAACGTTGTGTTGCAGAAATTCACTTTGAGCAAAGATTCTTTGCTCAATTTTTGCATTGATTCAATATCAGATCACGTAAGCCTATATTTGCATATCAGAAAAGGTTTGATGATTCTTGATTGGATAATGCTAATTGAAAAAGATTTTGACTAGGTTGTGATCAGAGTTCAGTAGCAATATCAAAAAACAGAGACTATTTCTAATTAATCCAAAGTCTATCTTGTCGGAACAGTTGGAGCGATGATGTCGAGATCTGTTTGATTAGAAAATTTAAGCAGTTGATTTCCTCTTGGCCAATTGTTAGCACAGTTCCATACTTGCTGATGAACATCAGAATGAGCACACATGAATCAGAGGAAATTGGAACACAGATAGAAAGAAAGATAATAGGATCTAAATTAGGAAGATTTACAGAGATTTTAGTTGCTTCAATGCATTGTAATGGAGAAGTTGGAATATGGTGAATATAGCAGTATTTCCAGAGACATTAATGTAGAGTGGATTGGTTCTGTTATTCCTGTTGCAATCAAAATTTAATAAGTAAAACTTATTTTTATTTTTGAGATGTAATTCCTGTATGAATAATAAATTAGGAGAATGCTTGTTTATATATTTTTGCAGTTTGATTTAAATTCCATCTGTATTTCAAAACACAACGTCAAGAGAGTTATGAGTGATTAATAATATCCGCAAGACCTTCAATGAGAAGAGTTAGTTTATCTAAGGTGAGTATTTTTAATTTTAGGGAGAGTTTCGATTAGTTTAGGGAAAGTCTTCATAATTTCAGCGTGTTTTTGAGAACAGTAAGAGATGCAAGAAGATCTGATGAATGAAGTAAGTTTCCCTTGTTGCACAGGCTGGTAGTTTGAGTTTGGCTATCTGATATGTTTTTCCACTTAGAAAAGGCGGCACTTACTTTTCGGCGAAAGTATTAGAAGGAGAAATGTAGTTGATCATAAAAGAAGTTGGGCTATTTCTGGTTCCATCTGAATTGTTCTGTTCTCTTATAAATTGGATTTTAGAGAATATTGAATAACTTCTCCAGGAGGCTACATGTCCCTTAGTTCCACAATTGATACAAATTGGTTCAGAAATCCTTTCTTTGATGGAATATGCCCTGGTGCTATGATTTTTTTAATTTAAGACATATAACAAGCCTATTGAAAGTACTACTGAAATAATGGAAAAAATTACAATTGAAACATTGCATCGTAATGTTTTTCCTGGTTAAATTTTCAACTGAGACACTTAAATAAAATATTCTATTGATTTTATATATTTCTTAAGCAATAATGCAATTGTTGTTTCATGATTGACTCAAATCTTATAAATAATTCTATGAGACTTAAGAAATTACCATTATGTGGTTTACTTATAGCATCACTACTTACCCTGAATGCCAAATTATGATATAATAAGTATACAACTTGATTCAAAAGTACGCAGAAAATTTAAATGATTTTTAAAATCTATTATTTGGAGGTACCTACAACTTGCAGATCAATAGTTACCGTCGTAAGTAAGATCGTAAGGGACACACACAAATTTAGTTCAAAATCTCAATAACAGAGAACGTGCAGACAATTCCATCGAAGTGGAAACTCATATTGTTCACACAATGCAAAATTTGAGTACAAAAACATTAATGAATATTGAATGGTTATTTAGAACACATAAATGATTATGGTGCATGATGTTATTATGATTGAATAATGCACATGGTACATATTTGTGTAGATCGCAAATTTTTCCTTGGCAGTCATATGACATTAATCAGGCATACGTGTGACTGCAGTATGAAGAGACATCCAACTGACATAATGAAGACATTCGTATAAGACACATGTTCAGCAGCTGCTATCACTAGATGCAATAAAGCTCAAAGTATTGTACAGTGGATCTTTTTGAAAATGAAATGAGATGACGCTTAGCTTATTTCGCCTTTTATGGATGAACAAGACTTATTTTTCTGCAGATGTGGAAGTTAATGGTCAAAATTGCTATATTGATAGCAATCCTCACGAGTACGCTGAAGAACCATTAGAGTAAAAAAAAAAAAAAATCGCTGCATGTTATGGTTTTACAGACACCATAACAAGTGCATATTATTATTATTTATTACATAATATTGTTTTACATAATCTAACAATTTTTAAATAATTTTTAATTTTTAATAATTTTTTAAATCCATGGACACGATAACAACAATAACATAATCTACAAAAATGAAATGAAATGAACTGGAAACGACCGCTTTCATGCACGTAATGCAATAATTTTAGTAGAGAAATTTTAAGATAATGGAACCCTTAAGTTAATGGCAGTTGCCAATTTAAAAAATGCCACTTTCATAACTCTCAAGAAACGAGAAGCAAAGTAAGGGATATATATATATATATATGTATATGGATTAAAACAAACAAATAAAAAATGAAACCAGTCTAATTTTACAAAATCAATTAGACCGCGAGCCTTCTGCGGTCGCACCCTCCTCAGGCAGGTCCTGGTACGCATATAGTAAGAAAATTAATACAAAGTAACATAAATAATTATATAATTTGAAACTCATTTTAATTTTAAGTTTTTAAAAGGATTTGTATAAAATTTATATAAAAAAAATTAATTATACTTTTCTTTTTAAAAAATATAATTGAAAAATTAATATATCTATTACAGATTAACAGAAGAGATAGACAGATTTGCGGAGACCCAAGGCCTTATGAACTCACTTTCACTAAATGTTTAGAATTCAATTAGAAAGAATATGCAGGGGCAAACGAAGCACCATTTCGTATAAATGCTATTTAGACCATAGGGAATCGATTTATAATGAATAAAAGGGTACATTTTCGACATCAGGGGTGAAAAGTATATCCGCAGGCTTTTGAGTAGTAAATAGGTATAGTAACTAAAAATGGAATGTTTCACATGACTAATATTTAATGGACATTTTAACACAGAAATATCTCTCAGCAATTAAATTTGTTTTATAATTTGCCTGTTTGCAAAAAATTTGCATAACAGTTTGTCAATAATTGGTAAATATTTGTCAATTACAAACGCTGCTTCCATCAGCTATGATCGTGCTTTGATGAGAAAAAATTTATATGTTACTGATTTAAGGAGCCTAAACCATTACATGTCAGATTGATAGAGATATGCTGCATTCTGCAGTCGAGTCTTCTTTTGAGAATAAGCAGTGTTTAACATAAAAACTACATTAACTAAAGCTAACCTTTATCACAGAAATGTTTATTTAGCAATTATATACATACACACACACACACACACACATATATATATATATATATATATATATATATATGTGTGTGTGTGTTTATAGATTTGTAATTCCTTTGTTGAATTTACATTTTAGAACTTCTTTTACTTTTTTTGATTCTTTGATTTCATAATTTAGCTTATAAACTGTTTTCCTTGACAAGTTGTACCATGTTCATTGTCAATATATACATATCTATATCAGTATGCCTTTGTCAATCTGTTTGACCCGCAATATTATAAGACTAAATTATCCCCATTTGTCAAATACACGACTCATTTTAAAGGACATCACATATATCTCAAGAAATAAAATCAAGTCAAGGGGCTGCCCATTTCGTAGGAAATGCACGAAAATCAATGCTGTCGCTCTTAAAATACCTCTGTAAAATTTCCTGCACATGCAATCCAATAAGAGAAGGTATTCTATTCTGCATAAAGAAGGCTGTTTGATAAATCCGCGGCTTGACTCGGGGTGTCATCACAAACAAAACAATTCTTTAGCTACCATATAGAATAAATCTTTAAAGGACACCGTGTCAAATTTTACATCATTATATGTGCCAGTATTTGTTTAACAGCCATAGAAAACAAATATCCTTTAATTTTTTTTACAATAGTAAAAAAGTGAGTTTCGCATGCTGCCAAAATATTTTTTGAAAGGCAAAAAAGGAAAATAAGTTAAAGAAAAAAAATCGACAATCTTTATATCATTATGGGGAATTTACTCAATCAAATTCGATGGTTAAATTTTGGAAGGCGGAATTTAAACGGGACCATAGAAGCATTAATGATAAACCACATCCATGACGTTCAAATGATGTAACAACACTAAAAATAATTGAAAAAATTCGTACATTTTGGATAATCCAAAGCTAAAATTGCGGGAGATAGCAGAGTCCGTAAACATCCACAGAACGGGTGGCCAGAATTTTGCATTAACATTTGTATGTGAAAAGGGTATCTGCGCGATGTGCGCAGCGTCAGCTCACAATTGATCAAAATCGTGAACAATTTCGTGCTTCTCAGTATTATTTAAAGCAGACTAAGCGTAATGAAGCTGAATTTCTTCGTTGGTACATCACAGATGATCAAACATGAATTCGCCACTAAACTCTTAAATCGAGTCAAACAAAACAATGGGTTCCAATCAGTGGAAGCATTCCGAAGAGACCGAGGATGCAGCAATCGGCTGGAAAGGTTATGGCAACTGTTTTTTGGAACGTCCATGGCATAATGATTAATTACCTTGAAAAAGTTAAAACAATAATAGAATTTTATGCATTATTGTTGAATCAATTGGATGAAGAAATAAAGAAAAAAGCTGTCTTATTTAGCGTAGAAAAAAGTACTGTTTCATCAAGAGAATGTGCTGACTCACAGATAAATGAAAGCTAGTTGGTTGGTGGGGTTTAATGGCACAAGAGCCAGATTTTGCTATGCTGCACCAAACAGCTGAATGAAAACTAAGAAAAAATGAATGAATTGCTCGACCACCCACCGTACCCAGATTTGGCACCCTGGGACTATTATCTGTTCCTGAATTTGAAAAGTTCGCTCTCAGTCAAGCGGTTTGAGAGTAAATAGAACTGATGTTTAGGTTATTACAGAAAGATTATTATTTGGACAGAATAAAAAGTTAAAAAATCGTTCTATCGAACTAAAAAAAGAGTATGTTGGAAAATAAAATATTACTTTAAATAAAAATTTTGTTTTCCTTTTCGCTACAGACTTATCAATCTAGTACCTCTTCTCATATTCTCGGAAAAACATGGGCTCACTATGAATAACGGCGAATGTCGTTGGACCTTTTCACAAGCTCTAAGCCCTTCGATATTCTTGCAATAAAGTACAATTTTCTACTTTTCTGATAGGAAATTTCCACTAAAAAAAACACGAGCGCGTGACATTCATCAACATACCGAAATTTTCAGACCAAAGCAAGTTTCCCGGCGATGGAAGCAATGATTGCAAATTACAAAAATATGTATAATCCACATTGACACAACTTTTTTTATAAGTCAAAATACAAATGTAACTGCCATGAAATATTCCTGCTAAAATATTAATCACGAAACAGTATTTTATGCCTATTTTACTGCCTCAATTTAGCTTATAGCATTCAATTTTTTGGCCTCGTGTCGAAAATATAAACTACAGACGTTTTTATAAATCGACTTCCATTATTTAAATATTATATATACGAAATAGTGTAACGTTTTCCCTAATACATTTTTAATAAATGAGCTTTAAACACATATTTTAATTATGATCACCTTGTATACATATAAAAATTAAACAAAATAGAAGCAAATAAATAATTTGATGCTTGGTATTAGATTGATTTAATAGATTATTGATTCAATTTTTGGAGGAATCAAGTGTAAGTAGGCAAATCAAAAGAAATATATATTTATATATTATGTATCAATCTCCTTTGATTAAATATTTTTTTTTTCAAAGGACTGATGATCTTTTTACGTTCTCTATTTTTGTTATATACAAACGTAAATAGCAAGCAGACAGCTTTCAATCGGTAAAGTGTTAAAAGTGGAAGTTTTTTGTTAGTTATAGCTGTAGACTGGCGCCAACAAGCGTTAACTCTTTCTCGGGGGGGCAGACATATGGGAATCCAATATAGGACATGTGGCAGACTGCGGCTTTTTCTTTTGGTTCGAGTTCTAATATTATTGATTGCGTATGGAAAGATTGCGGACATATAGCATCATTGAGAATAGTGGTGAAATTATTAAAAGTATAGCGTAGCTAGTGCTTGTTTGGGTTATTCGTAAACTATTTCAACCCTAAAATGGCTACTAAAAAACGTAAAGTTGATTCAGAGTGCCGTGCTTTTAATGATGAATGGACCTGGAAATATTTTTTTTACTGTTGTAAAGGATAAACCAGCGTGTCTCATCGCAAATTAATTCATGTCATTAACATATTTAAATTGTAATACTTGTATATTGTTTTTAAAATTTTAGAAAAATTTATCTTGGCCCGCGACAGAAAAAGTTTGCCCATCCCTGCCTTAAGGCATCGAAGACAATTGTCTAAGTGTTTGCTAGCTGCATTAGAACAAAACAAAAACAAAAAGTTTTTCACAGTCAATAAAATTTGTAAGAAATTCAGAAAACAAATATTTGCAACTAGCTGACGTTTGATAGCCAATAGAGTTGACTTTTGTGTAAAGACAAGAAGTAAATAAAATATATGTAGTTATATGTTGCTTGTTCAAAGGTAGGTTCACCCAAGATTTTGTTTATTCTTCACCTGGAGGTAACATTGTTTTACAATCACGTTTTAAGTTAAATTAACATTATAATTAATTGAAAAAAGTTTTAATTTATAATTTGCATACTGTTCATATATTTTTAAATACCAGTGAATAAAATTACTTCAATTTTGCATTACATTCATTCTTCTGTTATCCATTATCATGTATGACAAAATAAATACATAGTCAACGCCGGATAAACGGCTAGTATCTGATAAAATTACTTTAAAAACAATCTTTAGTTATAGCATGAATCTTTCTCCATCCTCAATAGACATCCGAAAATTTTTCAAATATTACAACCCTATTGGTAGGATGGTTTTAAACTTTAATTTATACTGTAAAGATACCTCCTCATTCAGAAAATTATCATATAAAGGTAAAAGGATGAAAAGTATTCTTTATTCCTTAATAAAGATACTAATTAAATAAATTTTCTATCATACTTTATGTGGGTTATCCTAGTGTGCTTTTACTTGCTTAATTATTCTTCTTTATATAAATTTACAACAAATTTAAACTGTACATAGATTTAATAAACTTTATACTACATATTTAATAAGATCATGTATTTCATTAGAAAAAAAATAATACATTTTTCATTCTCTCTCTCTCTATATATATATGCCTAAAATCATTTTCTTTCATATAGTTTTTTTTTTTTGTAAACCTTATAAGAAAAACTGAATATAATAAACATTATGTGTAATTATGATAACTTTAATCTTATAAATAATAAAATAAATTCACTAATAATTTTAAATGTAAATGAGTCATTAAATATTATATACAGAAAGAGATAAAATATCTTAATAGATTAGATATTTTTAAAAAATTAGAACATTTAAATATAGAATTGTTGTATATTTTTTAAAAGGTACTTAATTTTTGTATTTGTATAATTAATATTCCAGAAGTAATTCTACTTATTACATTCAGATTAGTATTTGCTTCATCACATAATATTAATTTTCATTGAATTTCGGTTTATGTATTATATCAATTTATACAAGTAATTGAAATCCTACATTAAAAAGAAAATATTTACAAGCCTTATTTCAGCCTGCACAATTTTGAATTTTGTCACGATTCTTTAGTATTTTAAATCTCTTTCAGAGTAGTCATACATTATAACAAATGTCCATTTTAAAAATAGTGCTTCTTATAATCTGGTTTACATGTATGAAACTAACAAACATTATACCTAAATAAAAAGTAAAATAATAAAAATTTAAAAGTTGCACAGATATAAATCTGTAAAATACATAAATTTTTTTAATGAATAATGAGATTGATGTTTCTTTTGTATTGATATGTGTTTAGCAAACAATCTGGTTGTTAGTAAAATAGCTTTTACACATATGACTATTGGGTTGTATATCTACACCATATTAGCTTACCGACTCCATCTATGTGACCAAAATGAATATATTAACAGTGATCGCAGTATTTAATGCACAATTTTGAAATGATTACATATTTTTATTCTGAAGGCCTATTGAGGAAATATGGCTTAGCATTTTTGCTCTATTTTTAATTTCTCTACTAAAAATAATGTTCATATCGAAATTGAACAAAACCAAAACTTACTATGCATTAACCAATAATACTTGAATTTGGTACTATACTATTGAGCGGAAAAATGTTAGCAAATTAAAGCTTAATATTTATACAATATCAAATTCAGAATTATTCTAAATGAATTGAAATTTCCCAAGTTTAAATATTTCATCACAGGGAAGTTTATAATAAATTAGCATACAATGTACTTAAGAATTAAACTATATGATAGAATATTTTTTATACAAAAAGTAAACTGAACAACTTAGTATCATGATTCGTAGATGATTGTACATAAGCTTTTCACTGATGATCAACATTGATGAGTATCCACTGATGAATATTATTTGGAGATCATTGTGAATTTTCTTGAAGAATAGTAACATGTTTCTTTATTCAAATTTTTTTGAAATAAATTTCTGATGAATATATTATTTTAAGGCCTTAGTTTTATAAATAGTTGATAACTTCCATGTTTTTGCCACCATGTTTATTTTAAGCATAATGGGATGAACCACCAAAATTCTGATTTGTAATGCCTAGTAGTGTAATGTTTCTAATGCATATGCATGAAAGGGATACAGTAGAAGAAAAAAATGCAAAAACTCAAATTTCTGCAAACATTTAGATATGAAACATACTGTAAAAGCAAAAACTTACTTTATTGAAAAGAATTTGAACACTATGAATATATATTAGAAACTGTTTTTTTAAAAAAATTATATAAATAAGCAATAATTTCTCACATTAATTAAATTTACAATACAGAAATTTTTGATAAATTTATTGAAGCATAAAAGTCAAATTTAAAATGAACTAATATCCAATCTACAAATCATATTTTAAACTTTATTAAATTTTAAGTTTTAAAAAACTGTATGTACATAAAAATTTAAAACAGTACACAAATCAATCTAAATTATGATTGCTTTAAAAAGTAATTGTAAACAATTTGCTTTCTTAAATTAAGGGGTAAAATGCATAAGTATGATCACAGCATTATACATGGTATTTCACATACATATCTCAATATAATTTCTAATACTTTTTCAAACAATTTAATATATATACACAAATTATTTTAAAAGATGCACATTTTAATATGAACAGTTAGAACACAATATTTTTTTAACCATTTCAAGATTAAAAAAATGATCACAGCATATCATGCAGTTGTTTGAAATACATAAATATCAGTGACTATGGTCAATTTCACAGATCTTTTCTACAATAATATGAATTCATTACATAAGGTGAATGACTCAAAATAAAAAATGTCAAATATTTGTTATACTTCTACAGAGTTGAATTAGAAGCAAATTTTTATTAGACGATAGAAAATATTAAATCACAATTGTTTTATAATTAGTTTGATTAAAATAATACTTTGCTCACTATTTTTTTAAATTTTAATTAACTATTATTATTTTAAAATTATGTACTGTGTTGTAAAAACTATTAATGAACTTAAAATAATTCTATTAAAATATTAAACAAGATTTTAGATGCTTTTGAATTACAAATTTCTATTTTTAACATTTCTGAGTGTGAAAAGCAAAATGGCAATTATAATGGAATCAGGAATTATGATAAATCCATACACACAGAATCATTCTGAAGGAAGAACAAAACAAAGTTACCAACAAAACCAAATGACATATTGTTATCCCAATGATTTCTGAACTTTTTCAAAATATGAGTTTATTAGGCATTTTAAAACCATATTTAAGGCACTAAATCATGATTTTATATAAAATACAGTAAAATTAAGTTTATTGACTTCTAATAAAATAGTATATTGCATAGTATATTTTGAGACACATAATTACATAATGTCAGAAAATTCTGCTTATTGCTTTATGAAGTTTCTTATTGGAGAGGCTATGTCAGTTACTAAAAAGCTCCGTAAATTATAATTTCATTCTGGCAACAATAAGATTTTTTTGAAATCTTCCTGTATATCCTTTTCCAAAAAAGTTAAGTTTAGATTCATATTTTAGTTCAAAATATCAGCTCAAATTCTTTACAGTACTTTAAAGCAGATACAAGGAGCTTGCTTGATACCTTTTTAAATGATTCTATTTATGTGTAATGAAATGAAATGAAATTGACGCAAAGCATTTTTGTTTTACACTCAGAGTTTATGAATCTGTAGGCACTATATTTTGTTCAGTTTTGCAATAATCATTACAGCAACAGAAATGAAAACATTTCAAGGTAAATCAAAATATTTTTCAAATTTTTTTGATAAATTTCTCCATTTTAAATTATCATTATTAAAATACTAATAAGTGGGAGTATATCAAGAGTAAATTAAAATTATTTATGGAAAGTCATGATTTTCTTAGGCCATAACAATACAGAAAAATACAATCATAATGTCAATTTCTAAAAACTAGTACCAAAGATTGGAATGACACCAAAGGAAAATAAATACAAGATAAAATTTTAGAAAGTACAAAAGAAACTAAAGTAACTTTCTAAGTAATTATATGGGAGGGAGTTACTTTGATTATTTTTTATTAAGTTGAATTAGCTGCTTTATCTCAATTTATCCAATTGCTCTTAAGAAATCAAAGGGCGGACAGATAATAATACAAATAAAAACGATCCTCATATAATCAGTAAGGTTTGACTTTTTCAAAAGTAAAATAAAAAAAAAAAAAAAAAAAAAACCAAAAATTTGATGCTATATTGAACTTCTGACATCAATTGATACCCAGAAAATTAATTATTGATATGATTTTGTAATAAGGCTCATAGCATCAAATAAACCAAGAATAGAAAAGGACTTTGTATCTAAAAGCCTGTTTCAGCATCTCTCTTTGCATGTCATATTTAGTACATTGGAATAAAATATGCTTCTGTTTCCTGTTTATTGCATTTTGTGCATAGTGAAGATGTTAATCCAAATTTATTGAGTCTAAGTTTAGAAGGATAGATCTTGGTGCAAAATTAGTACTTCTTTGCACATTTTCCTTTGTTCATCTGAGTTTTTAAATGTTGTCTTTTTTTGATGATACCTACTTATGAAATAAGAAGGTTCTGCAGGGATTTTGTTTACAATTAATGGACTTCTATTAATTAGTAAAAATTTCGCATTAAATGTTAATGACAGAAAATTTTTTTAACACAGCATATAATAAATTTTTTAGCAAACATCATCCAGCAGGGATATTTAAATATTAAGACTATGTATTTCACTAAATCTACTTTAAAGTTTTAAAAGAAAATTTCATATTAAAGATTTAAAGAAAAATAAAATATTTAAATTTTAATGACTGTTTTATAATAAGGTTTTTTTTATCAGGGAAAATGAAAGGAGAAAAATAAAAAGGAATAAAATAAAGCAAGCATATTTTGAATTTTACATTAGATTTTTTTTTAAATTTAACTTAACATAACCATAACTTGACATTTATGCTCGCACTAACTGATTTATCTTAATTTATCCAATTGCTCTTAAGAAGAAATGATAAAAAATAACAGCCATATCATTTCATCGTATAAGAATGAACAACAAAAGTAGGAAACATTGATGTCTTCTTACATTTATTAAAGCAAAATATCTTAAAGGAATAGTAACACGAATAATAAAAACTCAACATTACCATTTAGGAATAGTTACACAAATACCAAAAAACTGAACATTTGCCTTTATTCTATTTACATATTACACACCACAAAATTAGCTTGGAATTTAATAAGGTGTCAATTTGTTTCCATACTCAAATTTTTTTCAGATTTTATAAATTTTTTCTTTGCAAAAAATCTATTATTGACAATGAAATATCACTAATTAATATATATTTAATTTAAATTAAATTAATATTTATCAAAAAGTCTTATTTAACTTTCAAAAATAATTTTAACTACAAATATTTATATTTTGATCCAAAATTTATACTATCTTGAAAAGAAAAGAAAATTAAGTACATGAAATTCTAATTCACTAGACAAATCCAAATATCAAAGTATTATATACATTAGTTTAGTTACTTCACTTAGTAGTATATTAAAAAAAAATTTAAAAAATCTTGCATCATCTAATTTTAGCCATGTTAGGAAAACTTTTATAATTGTAATTAAAACATTCTAAATTTAAAAAAATGACACACTAATGTTGTAGGCACCTATAACACTTAATTAGAATTACAAGTATAAATAATGGTTCGGTTTAATCAATAGAACATGAATTGTAAAATTTATGCTAAGAAACATTTTTAAAGATAATATGTAAATATAAGGTAACCAAGAAAAATTTTAGCTAGCAGTTTAAAAAGTCATGTATCCTCCTATAAGCCATGATACAATGAAAAATAAAATATTTATCCCCAGGAGAAATTTTTTTTTTAACAGAAAATGGACAATTATTACTATCACTAAATAAAGGTAAATGAATGTAATACATAAAAATGAAAGAGAAGTATAAACAATAATTTTAATTATGTAAGTGAATGGATATTTGCACATGCATATGAAATAGGTTTATGGAAAGGGCATTCTTTAAATTCCATTTAAGAACAGAAGCAATTCAAAAGATATCTTCCATTCAAACATACATTATTTTAGACAACGTTCAAAGCAAGTTGAGCCTATGTAACCTCCATTCATAGCTTTACGAACATTTTGTTCAAAAACCCTCCGATTATTTTGTAATACTTCTGCTGCTTCTTTATTCAAAGGGTCTTCAGGATTAGGTTCCTATAAAAAAAAAATGTTTATTAAAATACTTTGGTTGAATTTAGCACTTAAATATTACATTAAAAAAAAAAGTTCCTCACCGAGAGCCTTACTTAATCTATTACTTAAAATAATAAAATATAAATTTCACATAATTAAAAACATTTCACTTGTTTGATATACATACAATAAGATACTGTAACTGATATGATATACAATAAGATACAATGAAGGAATACCGATATAAAAAGCAAAAAATATTAAAAACAAATAAAAATTCTGCCCAAACAAGGGAGAAAGCAAGTTACTATAACTAATTTTTTCAATATCCGTTTTTGTATTTTATAAACATCATACATTTCACTATCTAAATTAATTCAGCTTTGTTTTATAAAATTTTGAAATTGCAAGATTAAGAATGACAGGGGGAAAAAAGACAAACAAAGTAACCAATAATTTATATAATGCATGATTCTTAAAATATATCCTGTAAGACTTTTGATAATGAAGCCTGCTTAAATAAATTCAAATAGCATGCAAAATTACTTTTATCCTATGCTATATGAATATATTGGAAACAATGATAACCGAGATTTTCCACAGACATTCTCAATATATTAATTATAGGTAGAATACATAAATAATTAAGATATAAAAGGATTTTTTTCATTAGATCTTTTAAAAATTCTTCAGAAAAAAATAAGTACAATTTGGATAATTTATTGAGATTTATACAGAAAGTTTATTTTGTAGTGATCCACTTTCATAAAGAGCATGAAAAAAAAAAAAAAAAAAAAATGCAGTTAAAATCAATTGCTTCAGCAAGTGGTGTTTTCAAAATAAAGAACATTAAAAGGTAGCAAAATAACAAAAGCAACTATGCATTTCATTGACAATGACATTACAAGAATATCAAAAACCTATAACAATTTTATGAATTTTTCTTAATTGGCATTCTAGTCAAGTAATAGTAGAAAGAAAAACTATATGCAAGTATATTTTATTTATTTATTTAAAGGGGAATAATATTTAAAAACATATTACTTAATGCACACCTTTCAGGAAAAATTATCAATTGCCTACAAAATAATTACAAGAACTAGTTTCGGACAGACTACAACAAATATAGCTACAATGTTGTAAATACAAGAATTAAAAAATATCACTGATACCGACTTAGTAACATATCTACCAGTTTTTTTTTTTTTTTTTTTTTTTTAATTAAGTTTTTTCTCATGCATCTAAAGAATAATATGAACATATAAAAAAGTAAGTATAACTTACCAAAAATAAATATTGTAATCCATAAACAATAGAGTTGATAGTTAAAACTGGTTTCCAATCCTCTCTGAAGAAAAATAATTCAAAATTTATAGAAAATAATAAAATTTGTTGATAATATACATTTAATAGTCTAATTTACTTAATATTTGAAATTATTTAAAAGGCAGAAATGCAGATGAAAAATATAATACTAGAATGAAATATGCCTGGGCATTCAGAAAACCAAATAGAGAATATTTTATAGCAATGAACATCCTTAATTATAGATGCATCCATCACAAATTATATCTTAATAAATTCATTAATGCATTTTAATAACATTTAAGAACAAAATCATTTTGAAAAATTTGCATTAATTTAATATTAGCCAAATCTCAACTAATCCATCATTTTTCTTAAAAATCACAACAGATGTTTATGTATTAAAAATAATCTAAAAATTTCACAACACATTTCTTTATATATATATATTACATATCTAAAAGTTTTAGACTATTCCACCAACTTGAAAAATTAAACAACCTGTAACATACATAACAAATTGAAAAGGTGAAAAAAAAAAAAAAAAAAAACCCATAACAGCATTAAATTCCTTTAAAAAAACAAAAAACCCAAATAATGAGACCTACCGATATGTATATAAGAGGTAGAGTCAAACTGTTCTTTAAATCAGTTCAATGACAATTTATTTGAAATATGTACAATATTTTGCTTCAAAGTATTATCCATCTATATCTATATACTTATTCCACAGTTTGTATAACTGTTCAAAACACTCCTAGAAACTATTTTTGTAAAATACCTTTCATTGCATTTTCCATTATCTCTACTACATCAGCAAATTGTATCTCCCTTTTGTTTCATATTCAGCAATGAAAATAAATAAATTTAGAGAGGTAATATTATACCTGAAAAGGTATTCTTTTCACAATCAAGGAGTAATGCATATAAATGTCATGCAGCAAAACCAATCATTTCATGCCCATTTTTCAGGTTATTTTCATTTGATATCTTATAGCCATTTAAGGATTTCCATGAAAATTTCTTTGTTTGATCTTCTGGTATGAATTCATTGTTAATCACACCATCATAATCGAAAATTGTTTTCGATTTCTATTCATTTGATTCTATTCATTCATCATGTGTGGTTACATGTAACAACTTTAAGAAATTGTCATTAACATTAATAATACGCCTGGATATAGTCAATCATTTTTTCTTTTTTTCTCCACAGGGACAGAATCATGTGTAAGTAAACAATGTATTTTAAAACCACCATAAAGAATGTTGTGAAAAACCCCCTGTGAATTTCCAAATTCAGAAGCAATAGTGTTGATGATTGTTTGTGTGTCCTAATACACAATTTTCAGAACTTAACATTCTCTTTTGCTGTGGAAAGAGGATGGATCCTACACTTCAAATGTCATTTTCAATGCTTGGGCAACCTTGACAAAATGCTTAAGCCATTTGTACACTCATATTCATCACATCCTCCACATATGCTTCCTTTGGCATCTCAAGGATATCAGATAGCTAGTTCTCCAACAAAATGCACAATCTGATGTTGGCATGCTGCTCTGAAGACGGCATTTTAAAATCCAATGAATAAAAAAAACATTTTCTAAGAAGCAAAATATAGATTTTGCTAATAGTAATAGAAATGTTTACTAGATTGATCAGTATCTTCTCTATCCAACAAACACCTGATAGACTATAGACAACCATTCTAGAAACTCATTAACCTTGCTATGCATATATTATGAAATGGATATATAAAGTAACATTAGTCATGATATTTTAAAGCAAATATCACACTAATTGTTGTTTTCATTTAAATACCAAAAAAAGATCAGGTAATTTTAATTTCAATTTTTGACCTAGTAATAAATTCTGTGTACTGATAAAGTTTTAGTAGCTTTTAAGATTACATTTTAATATATAAAATTAATTAACATTCCCTTTACTTGTAATTCCACTGTATTATTAAGCTATTGATCTCTTTATAAAGTTCAACAACAATTAGTGTACTTGTTTATTTTTCAATAATTCAGAAACTTTATCATTAAAAAGTTCGAATAACACAGCATATAGTAAAACATTTCTATCAAACTTAAACTAAATGTAATTAATGACTTCTTTTGTCAAAAAGGATAATGAAATTGTTTAAAATTTATAACTATTGTAGGAATTTAATATTTTTCTTCATTGTTTGTTCAGGATACAAAATATAATTCAACTATATTTTTAATACAGTTACTTTTAATATGCTGAAATAATAAACGATATTTGCTTTATAAAACTGAATATTTTTGATTGTGCATTAATAAAGGAGAGCATCAATCCATATAATTAGTAAATAATTTTCTGATAAATATCAAGTGAGCCATATAAAATATTTAACTTTAAACATAAATATTACCTCAAAATATTTAAGCACACATTTCCATCTAAATCAATATTGGGATGATAAACCATTGTTTCACATTTAACTTTTGGAGGTTCATGGGGATAATTTGGACTAACACGAAAACTGAATGTAAAATAACCACCTCTGTAAAATCCCTAGAGAAAAATAAAAATATTTTTTAAAGGACACAAATAAAATTCACAAAATTTATTTCAACTCTATTTTTAAAATACAGAAGATTTTAAGTACATTAATAATTAATAAAATGATAATCACAATAACAGCTTAAAAACATTTTAAATTTTATACAGATTATATGAAAACAGACAAGTTACAAATCCCTAGTAGATGATATATAGATGAAGGATACAATTTTTTTTCTTTTTAAAATGCATTAGATTTTTGGTTTGAAAAAAGTTTTTATTTCTGCAAAAAATTATGTTAATGTCTTTTTAACATGCTTAAAATACTTTACTAGGTTTGACTTTTTTGCCCTATTAATTTACATTTACATTAAATCAGCCTATCTTGCTCACAGATAGCAGACTTTTACTTTGCAGGAAATAATTTTATATTCTTGATTAAAATAAAAACTACTGATACCTTTTTATTTCTGCAAAATATAGCACGTTTTGCTTTTGAGAAAACCCTGATTCTTATACTTAACAATTTTTTTTTAAGGTTTCATCTTATATTACTAAGTGAAAAAATTCTATTTTTTTTTTTTTTTTTTTTTACCCGGCAAATTTTGTTTGACTTTCTGTATTTATGAATAGAATAACTAATTCAACTTCAGTAATTTTTCTGTACTTGAGAATTCCTTTAGCATTATAAATATCATATAAATGAAAAATGATCTAATATCCTTCTAAATATAATTAAAATTTCAACCTGAAACATAAAATTTAATTGTAACTCATCCAAAGGATAATCTTTCTTCCTATATTTTTAAATTAGTAAAAGGGAAAATTTCTGCCAAATTATCTCAGCAACAGATTGATTTGATGAATAACTGATTTTATATATCTTAATAAAATGAAATACATTAAATTTAAACATGAATACATAATAATGCACATGATTAATTCCAAAATTTGATGCAGCAATGCAAGAAAATTCAACTATATGCTTGTCAAAAATTGTTCATACTGCTTTTGATTAATCATTAAAAACAAAATAAAATTTAGAGCAATTTATAAAGATGCAAGTAGAAGATCTTTTTTAATTATACCAAAATAAACTGTACAAGACATAAAACACAATCAACTACATTTAAAAAAGTTCACAAATTTAAATTATTTTTTCAAAATTAAAACATCTCTATTTATAACAACATTGGATTCTTTAGTGGTAAATAAACAAAGACACATGCAATGTAAAAAAAACTAACTGAACAAGTTCTTGGCTCAAAATGATAACACGGGAATACTTAATAGATTGAAAAAAATAGCTATAAAATCATCAAAGAAGGACAGGTAGAGGCTTTCCATTTCAAGACTCATTATTGTCATACTGGATCATGACAATAGTGAAAAAGTATAGAAGATTTGTGGATGAGTAAAATGCAGAGTTAAACGGTAGAAGGCAGCTATGAAAATTATACAATGGAAGAATTACTGTATAAATAAGGAAATGTTATTATTATTTAAATACACATAGAAGATAAAAAGTAAAATGTTATAAAATTGAAATGAAAATTTATATTTACTATTAAAATAAATGAAAGGACTTAATACTGTTTGAGCTGCTACATATTGAACTGTATTACACCAGATACTACATACTGTAAAATGTATAGGAGTTTTCTATGCAATATAAAAAGGACTGTTTAGATTTTCCTTTCCTTATTCGAATTGTGGTCGTGTTTTGAAGGCATGTCAAATTCTCCAGAATTCTAATGCGTTTTTGTTAAGATAACTATGAACACCTTCATAATGATGTCTAAAACTTCATTATGTTATTTTAATCCCGTAATAATAATTTAATTTAATGTATTTAAATATAATTTATAAATTATATATAAATATATTAAACATAATATAATATAAAATACAAATATATGTTATTAAAAATTTTCTTTGATTTAGTTTTTAACCATTTTTTAAAGCTGACTCAAGAATAAAAAATTTACCTTTAAAAAGAAGATTATTGCTTATAAAAGACTAAAGTATTTTTTTAAGCAGTCAAAAATGTTAGCATTAGAAAAATGAGTTAAAATGCTTCACGCCACGCTATTGTTTAAAATAAATTAAAAATATCAAATAATCCTAGTTTTAATTTATTTTAAGATTTCTGAATTACATAAATTTATTTTAAAAAAAACATGAATATTACTAATATTGAAATTAAAAATTTTAAATTAATTCTATATATTTAAGTAATAAAGAATTTTACTTTAGATTAGCATCCTTTGCAATTAGTCAACTCGCAGAGACATTGAGAATTAAAATATTTTATGGAAACCATTTTTGTCCAAATAATAAAAGAGATATTCACACACACAAGAAAAATATTTGATTCATGAAACAGGACATAGTAATATAAAGAATTTATAACGAAGTAGTATATAAAAAAAACTATTCATTTTTCATAGTTTGGAAAGTCGCAACACTCCAGGATTCCATGGAACAGTTTTAGAGCCACTAATCTAGAACATCACATTAAATGGGAAGAATCAACAAGTTTTCAATTCCTTCAAAGACAACCAAAAGTGAAAAAATGAATGTTATACTTTTAAGTTTTAACAAAATCTACATTGCATGCTTTAAATCTATAGCCTTATAATGATTCTCAAATTGTGGACACAAAGTATTTTCAACAGACAAAAACTTGTGTACTTTAATGCTCAGCACTTCAACAACTAAAAACTATAAATGCTAGCCAATTAGAAGCCCGTTCTCTTCTACCATTATCTACTTTCAACTTAAATTTTAACCTATTTTTCAAAAGAAAATTTCAATGAAATATTGGAAAGACTCCCCCTTTTAGCTAATAGAGTGGCAATTGATAAGCATAGTTATCAGTGTAAATGACATTAGTGGAAAAACTAGTTCTTTCTGTCGTCTATTTTAGTCTTCAGTTCTTTGTGTCCCAACTTCAGTAAATTAACATAATAGTGATTTTTTTTTATTAGCATACATTTTGATTACTAGGGATTTAATACCATGAACAAAAAAATCTTTTATATATCGCTGACAGAGAATAAACTGGATGAAACATCATCATTACAAGGGCATTGATAATGAGAAAGGTTTGGGGGTCTAATCAGGGGAGGTCCAATATTTTCTTCCAATAAGGATTATGCAATTAAAATAGATTTAAGAGCTACTGACATCAGGGAGATTAAGACTAGAATAAATATATATAGCTAAATTTATAACTTAAAAGTGTTAAATAAACAGTTGTGTTAGTTTAAAGAGAAAACTGTGAAGAATATGGTTATGTTAAGAAAAAAAATAATAAATAGGAAAATTATAATTATACAAAATGAAAAAAAAAAAAAAAAAAAACCCCTCTTTACTTTAATAATTTAAAAATAACTTTAACCAAAAGGAAAGGCAATATTCTTAAAGCAACCAGATTTGAGGCACTTATTTTTTTTGTAGATATCATTATTATAGATAAATCAATTATTGAAATATTAATTTATGTCCACAATCGAATACCTGAATTCATTATCCTTATATTAACAAAATTATGTTTTAAGATATTATTTATTGTGATTGCATCATTCTGTTGATGTGATTTTGATGTCTAACATCAGAATAGAAGATATTTGAAATTGGTATAATTGCTTGAGATATAGTTGGATGTATCTGCCAATTTCATATAATGTTCGTCAGCGTTTCTGAATAATCATTATCTTGAGACCTTTAATGCAATTTTATCTTATTCCATTAATTGAAAGAGTCCACTTATATTGTTTGATAAGTTATTATTAAGAATTCTAACATAGAATAAAACTTATGTAGAATTTCGTAAAACATAAAAATTTTAAATTTCACTTATTTCAAATCATGAAAATGCTTTTTTCAAATGTTTGATACTTCTATGTACTTAAATTTTGTAGTATTTATGTAATCTGTTTATTTAATGGTGCTTTTACCTTCTCATATATATAATTCATAATGTGCAAACATATTGCAAACAAAATGAAAAGTTTTTAGACTGATTTTATTTCAAAGTAATTTCCGATTTAGGTCAAAAAGTTGAAAAATTTGAAACTAAAAAAATTCTAGACAAAAGGATTTCTGCACAATATTCTTAATCAACTTTATAATTTTTTTAAAGTTAAACTTATAGTTAGCATTTAAAAGGCCTTTTTTTCTGTCTTACCAATTTAAACTACAGTAAAGTCATTAAAAAGTTAGATTTTATTCACACTCATGTTTCTGAATAAAAAACATGAGTGAGTTGACATGAATTGTTACACATAAGCTTGTTTCGTAAAATATAAATTTGCACTTATATATTGCCATTTTAATCATATCTTTCTACTTGGTAAGTTTATAAATACAGCTAAACATTCCTTAATGTATTATATAATGACTTATTCTTGTATATTGTTTTTTCATTGTCATATTTGCACTGTATTAACTTTTAAAGTACCAGGGCTTTAAATATAGATAACCCTAATTTGCCCCCCCCCCCTTTCTAATATACTTACTAGCAATTATCTCCCACACTCAACATTTGTCTTTTATTTAGTTAAATTTAACGTATTGATTGACATACAGTTTATTTGTTCTGCAAGAGAAAAGGGTTGTACTTTGAAATTTTACGGAAAAAACAAAACAAATGCAACTAATTTACACAAAGTCTAAATGATTTATTTTGCAATAAAATATGCATGATCAAATGAGAAAAAAGAGATAATTTGTTTTGGAAAAGGAAAGAATGTTGTGTTGAAAAAAATGAAAGGTCAAATAAATTAAAATGAACATAATTCATACAAGAAAATAATTTTTAAAAACTATTAAAAAAAATGATGATCTGGGGAATTGGGAGACTACCATTCTGTTGTTTACAATTAAAAACAAATTCCATATTGAAAGTTTTAAGTCTGTATAAATAATGATATATCATAATATTTCAATATTAGATGGATGATGCATCCATTTAGAACATTCACACTTGATAAACTTTTTTTCAAACTAATTCTTTTTTCAGGAAAAAAAGAAAAAAAAATACTTTAAGCAACACATACTTCATCGGGAGATATAATAAGTTTAAAATTCAGAAGGTCATCTGGCTCAGGAAAATCCATTTTACAAGTTTTCGGAAGATTAAGCTCATTGATATCTGTAAAAAAAATAATAAGATTAAAAAAAAGTATTTCAATAATTTGTTAATAATGTTATTAAAGGTGGAATTAAACATAATTTTTTTAAAGTAAGATGCAGTTTAGCCCCATAACTCTTGATGCTCCTTTTAATGCAGCAAAAGTTAGCTCTTTTAAACATTGGATTTTTTTTTTTAAATTTCAGAATAATTTTGAAAAGTAGAATTTAAAATACTTTTTAAAAATCATAACTGGCATATGCATGTTCAAATATTTATTTTATAAGATTATATATAGAAACGTAGTGAAATAGAAAGTTTCTACTAAAAAGCATGATTTTAACATCTTAACAAGATGTTAAAATCATGCTTTTCAGTAACAATAATAAAAAAATAATAATTTTGCATTTATGTATAGTTAATACTATACATAAATGTAAAATTATTTTTTTAAAAATACATAGTTAGAAAAACATTACATTAGGAAACTCATCTATGGCCAACTTCAGTTGCATTAAATTCTCTAAATATTTATAAATTCTCTTAACATCCCAAATATTCACATCTACTTCTAGTTTACACTTGTGAATGTAGTATATAGTTTGATAGTCATCTTTTGCACCCGAGGCTAAACAGTCCGGGACCTACAGTTTAAAGTGGATTCTGAAACACTAACAAACATCCCTGCCACCACCAGGATTTGAACCTGAAGCCCTTGATACCAAAGATTTGCCACTTGGTTGCTGTAGTATAAATGCTATTATAATATATTTATATTACTGCAAATATCTATAAATAATCAATTTCACATGAAAAATTTTTAATGGCAGACTTAAAATCATTGTACTATTCATATCTTTCACAATTCATAAAAAAATTTTAGAATTAAAAATTTCAGATTTTTTTTAATCCAGAAACTTTTATTTAAAAAAAAAAAGGTTGAACTCAGTGACATGAAGGGTATTAATCTACTAGTACTACAAGTAAAATTCTTGGGTGGGGAGTCCATTTAATAACTTATGTAAAAAGTCATAATTTCAATTTCAAGAAATAGTTTACAGACATTTTACAAAACCTATGTTAGGATTATAAAATTATAAATATGTTTGAAAAGGATATGATAAATTAATATATTTTACATGAGTGCAAATGCATAATAGCAAAAAGATAAATGTAGTTTTACAAAACAAAAGATTGAATATACCAGGAATTTTTGCTTGTATCCATCTGTATTTGCTTAACTCCTTTCTTTAAAAGATCATCTTCAATGTTTGAAGTAAAATTAATACTTTCTTAAAAACAATGTATTTTATAAAATGAATTTTAATTTAAATTAAATAGAATTATTACTATGTTATTTTTAACACTTTCCATAATATTGTGTGCATATATTTAATACACATTAATCCTTTTGCAAATATTGAAAGCTATTTATTTCAGCATCATAACTGGCTTGACAGCCTGTTGTGGGCCTTGTCCTTCTTTAAAAGATCCAGCCAGGCTGTTCTCCTCTTGGACGTGGACCTCCAGGTTTTGATCTAAATAACATTAAAATCAAAATCTAAACAGTCGATCCATCTCTTTTTCGGTCTTCCCTTTGGTCGTTGTCCAAAAGGGATTGCATTGAAAACCTTCAAAGCAGCTCTATCACTTTCCATTCTCATGAGATAACCGGCCCATCTCATTTAACCCTTTGCACTCAAATTTTTTTTTCATTCGTATTACCAGCAACACAAAGCAATTTTAGTGAAAAGATCATATTCACATGTAAGTTTGATATATGCATTATTTATATTCTTATTTGCATTGTCTCCGTAGCGGAGCCCTCGAGCTTGAAGACAAATTTTAAATGGCTCCACTCCGGAGCCTCGAGTGAAAAGGGTTAATAAATTTTAGAATGTCAGTATCTCTAAAAAGTTTGCAAAGTTCAAAATTGTATCTTCTTCGCCAATTTCCATTGTCATTGATACCACCAAAAATAGTTTGCAGCACTTTCCTTTCAAAGATTGCCAACATTTTCTCCTCTCCTGCAGTTAGTGACCATGTTTCAGGCACATATATTAATACTGATCTTATGAGAGTTTTGAACAGTAAAATTTTAGTTCTTTTAATCAGGTGGGATCTTGACTGGTTTCTAAGACCAAATAAGCAGCGATTGGCAGTAATAATTCTCTTTTGGATCTCGGGGCTGATTTCATTTTGGTATTCTATCTCAGATCCCAGGTAAGTAAATGTTTAACGTTTTCGAATCTATGTTGCTCGATTTCAAAGAAATCATCAGGATAGTCTTTCTATCCACAAAACATGCATTTGGTTTTTCCTTCATTTATTGTGAGCTTTGCATTTCTAGCAGCTTTTTCTAGTGCATGGAGAGATTCTTTTAATGTACTTTCAGATCTTGAGATGTCTATGTTATCTGCGTAAGACAGAAATTGCACCGATTTGTTAAATATTGTTCCCCTTGTATTTATACCAGCATCTATGATAACTTTTTCCAAAGTCACTGTAAATAGAAGGCAGGCAAGAGCATCCCCTTGCCTAACACCATTAACAATTTCAGAAGTCCTAGACAATTCAACATGTATACGTACTATAGAAAGAGTATTTGTAAAGGTGAGCTTCAGGAGATGAACTTTTTTTGGTACTGCAAAATCTGACAAGGCCCCCTTGCATTACCGATCGGTTGATACTGTCATATGCAGCATGAAAATATATAAACAAATGACGAGTTTCTATTCCATATTCTCTACATTTTTCTAAAATTTGATCAACTGTGCTTCTTCCCTTTCTAAACCTATATTGATAATCTCCAATTTGACTATCCACAACAGGTCATAAATGTTTAAAAAGGATGTTTGAGAAGACTTTATATGCAATACAGAGTTAGCTAATTCCTCTATAGTTTTCCCAGTTTAAGGCATCTCCTTTTTTATGAACTGGGCACAGAATGCCAATATTTCATTCTTTTGGTAGAGTCTCTGACTCCCATATTAAAATTATAATTTCATAAATTACTCTTATCAATTTTTTCCACCATATTTTATCAGTTCTGGAGATATTTCATCAGATAAAGCACTTTATGGTTTTTCAATTTATCAATAATGTCTTGCACTTCATCTATAGTAGCTGTTTCAATTAAATCCTCTTCCTCTTTCTTTTGCAGGTGCTTCGGTTATAACCTGTGCAGCCAGGGTACCTGTATTAAGTAATTGATCAAAATATTCTACCCATCTCTCAATAACCCTTTAATTTTTACTTATAATTACTCCGTTTTTATCTTTACAGAAGGTGGTCCTTGGTTTAAAGTCTTTGCGCTCTTTGTTCACAGCCCTATAGAAAGCTTTGCTTTCAATGCTGGACTTCAGTCGCTCAAACTTCTTCTAACAAGTTTTCCTTGAGACATTTCTTCTTACTTTGGCGTAGTCTCTTCTCTTTGTGCCTGTTTATATTCTTCAGTTGCATTCCTTGTGAATTCCTGTTAATCATTTTTCTATATGCTTTATTTTTTTCGTTTGCAGCTCTGCATTCGTTGTCAAACCAATCTTGTATTATTGGCGCCCTTTTGACTTTTCAAAATCTTTTAAGCTGTAGATAAAATAGATCTTTTTGTAGATTCCCATTTTCAGTTCACATATCATCATCATTTAACACATTTTTACTCAATTCCTCATCTAGAATTGTTTGAAACTCTTTTCTGATTTTAGGATGGCTAAGTTTGTCATAATTAATTTTTGTCAAGTCAGTTTTCTTTTTAGTTCTTCGCCATAGCAATTTTTGCTCTGATCTTACAGATGACTAAAAAAATTATTCGAGTCTGCATTAGCTCCTCTAAAAGTTCTGACATCTACATGATTCGAAACATGTCTGGAGCCAATCAGGATGTGGTTAATTTGATTAGAAGTAGAATCATCTGATGATCTTCAAGTTATCTTATGATTATCTTTGTGCTGGAACACAGTGCTTCCAATCACCACATTATGAGATGCAGCAAAGTTTAAAACCCTGTTTCCATTGGAAATGCTATGCAAGCATTTTCTGCCTATCACAGCACAAAATTCTTCTTCTTTGCCCTCTTTGGCATTAAAGTCATCCATAATAATATTTCATAGATAGAATATATACATAGAGATGGAATAGGACTCTTAACTCTGTTGTATTACATACAAGTGACGAGATAAGAGTCATTTTACAATGTTAATATATGACCGTGTGTGTCGATGTAAAACCATTGCCTTCGAATATCTCATTCACAGGCAAAATTTTCTAAACTCACCAAATCTATGTGTAAATTTTGAAAACTTTTTCTATCTGGCGACACTACATCTTTTTTTTTTTTTTGCAGTAATCAGCACAAAGAGAAGTAGTTTCTGTAGCTTTTCAAATGAAGCATCCCGATTTCTATTTTAAATACATTACCTTTCCTCCACATTCAATCCAGAATAAATCCTTTCAGATGTCTACCCTACATATCCAGTCAAGTCTCTGTCGAAACACAACCCAAGAAGTGCTTCATCTTATACAGGTTAATTTCATTACATGAAAAGAAGGTCATAGTAAAAAAGTAAAGAGCAAAAGCATCAACTTCCGTCGCTCAAGTCAGAAGAAGCAATGAGCAGTTCTCAATCTCCTGCTCAACCCAACAATAGACAGGTTACCATAAAAGATATGGTTAGAACTATTTATTGCTCTTTATCAGTTGCCAATTTGAAGCCGGGTTTCAAATGGTTATATCCTCTTCATAAAAATATTTCGCACATTTTAAAAGCTGCTTTAAAGTAATTCAGTATTTTAAATAGCAAAAAGAGACTTCTTTCTAGATTTCAAGATTGATGTGCAGTTAATGTGACCATATGTTACATTTTGATTGGGAACATCCCATTATCGCTGAGCTTAAAAATGCCAAAATGTCTCGTTTCAGAAAGAAAGAGAAACCTCGAAACAATTTTTAAAAAATGGGCTAAAAATAAAAATTAAATTGGAACATCTAGTATTGCAGCAATGATCAGATGCACAATATATCTTGCACATATGCCAGCTGGTTAAAAGCCTACAAATTTAAAGGAGAGTGGCATCAATGGTAATCAAGTATACTTAGATTTTGTTCTTTGAAGAAGTGGAAATATTTTAATGGTCAGATTTTAACAAATATAATGATTGAAAAATAATTTATTTATTATAACTATGATACAGATATTTCGCAAATATTCACATAATTAATACTTGTGAACCACTACTACACCACACCACACCATCTAGAGCTGAGTTGCCCCTTTACAGTTTGGGAATGATGTAGGTAAGAAGTCTGATTGGGCTCTGTGGCGCTCTACAGACCTATGACTTAAAGCGGATTCCAAACCCCTACAAACATACATTGCACAGGGATATTCCCTTTGGAGGTGCCCCGGGTTTTTTTCGCCAAATTTAGTCAATTCGCGACCTCTAAGAAAGGCAATAAACAGATAGTTCCCTCCTTTTTGGCGTGGGACTTGGAGGTGTGAAAACAAGTCAGTTTTAATATGGCACCTTGTGTGGAAAACTCCCCCATTATACCATCAGGATTTGAACCCGATATCTGTGGTACCGAGAGCCAGAGCGCTAGCCACTCAACTATCAGGCTCCTACTTAATTATCACCACATTACATCACAAAAGTGACTAAATGTACAACTGTTACTTTGCGCTAAAGTCATTAGGTGGAACTGTTCCAACTATTTTATAACAATGTGAATCATATGAACTTTTGCATACTTATAGAATATATTTTATGTCTTCCAGGCACTAATGCACCTGAAGAAATTCTTACTCATATAATTGTAGAAGAGCAAAAAATACAAAGTCGGAGGTTGCAGTTCTTAAAGAAATCTCAATGACCAAAATAAATTTTTAAAAAATCCAGCAAAACATTTAATTCTTATTTAAAATTAACACCAAAGATATTTGAAATTAGTTTTACACCATTAACTTATATTTCATGAGCTCATTCTTATTATTTTCATCATTAAATAAAAACTATGAACAAATATGCATTTCAGTGAATATACATATAACCTAAAATTAATAGATATCCCGTTTTGAGGAGAAAAATAAATGGTCACGCTATGTATAAAAACCATTATTTGACGATTTATCAAATTAGATTTAAAATAAACAGAACACTGTAGCAGTTGTAAAAAATAAAGGAAACAGGTAGAAAATAAATAACATTGGAATTTTAAAAATCAAGAAATATCAAATAAGATATTTCGGAGAAAAAAATAAACCAGTAATTAATTTGATTCTTAACTTCTTTTGTTATAAGCTTCTCTTACAATAGAAAATGGAATAAGAATAATCAAAGCAATTAATATAATAAAAATGAAAGGAATCAAAATATCATTAAATACAAGAACTTATGCAAACCGAAATTTAAAGCAAGTGTTTATAAGCATCGAAAACAATTTCCTCACAAATATATAATTTACCTTTAGTAATTCTTAATTGAGCAGCTGACGCTCTTTTTTGAGTACCCCCTTTAATTGGGGATTCACCATCTCTTCTCTGTTGTTTTAACGAAAATAATTTAATCATATTGATACTTAAATCTAGAGTTTAATAAATTTACTTGACATGTACAATAAGAGTGAACAGAGAAAAAGAGTTGGATGCCAAAGATCAGAAATAAACTTAGAGATAAATATTCAAATTAAACAGAATAAAAAAAAATATCTTCAAAGTATCAAGTGAAATCAAATCAAGTTAAAAAATATTTTTCGTATTTATATTTTATTGTAAGGCAATAAAATATCAATGATGCTCTAGAATTAGTTTTTTAATCAGTCTAAAAATAATTCAAAATTTAGATATTGGTTGTTGTTGTTGTTGCTTATCCCCTTGATTTAGAATCCTAAACCAAGTCCAGTAGATCATGCTGCATCAATAGATCGTAAACTGTGGGCATATGTCTTCTCGTCTCCATTGAAGGTCAAACTCTTAATGTGGCCAGTCCTTAGTCTAGCTAAAACCGTCTGAGCAGGTCTAGGACAGGAGCACTGTATGGACATACCAGGATATTTAGCGGCGTACCATACATGAATTGGTGGTGACCTCCAAGTGTTGGATATAAGTTATATTGGTGTTAGGATATAAGCTCAGACTTCAAATAACTGAAAAATTTCAGTTGAAAATATGATGTTGATAAATAGACAGAAAATTGGTTTAAAAAATGAATGGCATAATAAAAAAAACTTAAATTCATGATCATTTTTGCGATACATAAATTATTATTAATATTTCTGTAGGAAAAAATTAAATCATCTCAAAAACAAAAAGTTCATCTTACAATTCGCTATTCATTATGTCAGTTAGGCGACTGATCAAAATAATTTGCTGATCATAATTTGTTGATCAAAATGTGGCAACTGAATCTTTTGTTTTGAAATTGGCATTTGTTTTTGTTTCTCATTGGAAGACGTTAGTGTTTTGAGAAGTGGTGAATTTGTCAGCTTTTAATTGTCATGGAGAATCGGGAAAAAGAACATCTGTTGGCTTTGAAAGGTCAGTAATTATCTTATTGAAATAAAATCATGTATTTTTATTTTTTTTGATGATGAAATGGGTAAAATTAGAAAATACTATATCGGCCCATTTTCCACCGAAATCCGATTGACTACTTTGTTTTTAAATAAAGTGTTTTGAATTTTGAAAGTGTTTTTGTTTTATATATTTCCATACAAGGTGCCATATTAAAACTGTTTTCGCATCCCCCCAACTCCAAGTCCCGCGCAAAAAAGGGGGGAACTATCTGTTTATCGCCTTTCTTAGAGGTCACCAATTGACTAAATTTGGCGAAAAAATCCCGGGGCACCTCCAAAGGGAATATCCCCAAATCTTATGATTTATCACAAAAATTTTAAGTGCAGATCGGCGCCACTTAAAAACCGCCAAATCTGTAGCTGCGGTGGCGTTAATACGTAAGTACCGTAGTTTCAATTAGTCAATAGTCCCCTAAACTAAGTAGAACACAATTACAATAGACTCTTGTACATTTCTAACTGATCAAAAACAACTAAACATTTGGTACATTACTTTGAATTTCATGAAGAATTTGATAGAGGTTTATTTTAATTTATAGTGAATACACTAATAGTTCTTGGGCCAAAATGTATGGACCATTATGAGATATTTTAAAGATTTAAGGGGGCCCTATAAGTGGAAATGAGAAAATGTCTATTTGCTATCTTCTTTTATCGACTTCTAATTGACGCCAAATTTATTCTTTATGCAAGCAAAGTAAATATTAGTGTTAAACGTAGTTAATTAACACCAGCATTTACTTTAACAGGTTATGCGACCCATTGGGACAAGTCTTTATTACATGCGTATATACTTAAAAGACAATCTAATTTGACTATATAGCCGATTTGAGTTGATGCTAAGCTCCTTGGCTGCATCAGCAGCTACTAGCTTTCGTCGTGAATTTTTGACATTAGACTAAATTTTTGAATGTTGTTGAAAGAGGGAGCTTAACTGTATGAAATATGTTACAGATGACTAAGAAGTCTCACAAGCCAAAACCTGATGTTCTGATTTGCCAAGAATAAATATCTACTGTAATAACGTCATTTCATAAATTGACCATTAGGTTTTCATTTTTTTTTTTTTTTTTTTTCTGGCATATTTATCGCTTAAAACTCTCGGCAAAATGGGGATTTTTTCGAGGCGCAGGGGTGATCAAGGATACTGCTGAAATTCTCGAAACTATTAGTGTCAGGAAATTTAAAATTTGGATTTTGTGGAAATTTTTGAATACTTTTGTCTTTGTCAATCTCCCATTATGAAAGAAGAATTAGTTATTAGAATGTAACGAGACTGAGTGTTACCAATTCCCGATCATATACTGTATATAACTGTAAAATTTATAGTGCATGTAGATTTAAATCAGATTATTAAATGTTCATCTATATATATTCTATTAAATATATCCACTGGGAAATAAAACTTTGTTCATAATAAAAATCTGTGCATTTTTTTAACTGAGGATGCAAGATTACAGTTTTATAAAAACGCTATTTCTCATTTTGCTCTCTAATTCTTTGGACTTAACTTGACGCTATGAGATGTATGCTCGTTGACGCTGCTTTATCTCAATCTATCTAAATTTTTTTTCTTCCCTGTCTTTAATAATCTAAACACTTTTGAAGACGTGAAAATGAGACCCCCTGAAAAAAACTATCCCAAAATTTAAAATTCCAAAAATTACCAAAAAATTCAAAATTCCAGCAATCCAAATTTCTTTCTCAAATACCATAAATGTTGCCTACACTCTCTGGTAACCAAAAGAATAACAATAAAAGGAGTACATTTCAACACGAAAGAAATAGACAAAACTATCGATCAATCGAGCACAACATTTTAACATTTAAATGATGATTTAGAGCACATGAAGCACTACTAATACTTGAAATGAAAAGTGAAAATGAGATAATAACACAAGGAAAAATATATGGGGCACCCCATACTTGACAGGATTACGAGACTTTTCGTAGAAATTGAAGAATTACTATCGTCTTATAATAAGAGTCTTTTGACATATCAAATAACCATGAGTAAGGCAGGACTCTATATCCAAAAGCACTTTGAAGTTTGTTTCATGCTGTTACATATTTTATGCATTGAAACAAAATGTGTTCCACTGTTTCTGGAGTTTTACAGATCAAACATAATGGAGATGAAGTCAGGCCAAATTTATGGAGTTTTGCATTGCTAGGATATGTTTTTGTGTGAAATCTGGAAATAAGAATATCTTCCTTTCGATGAGTATGAAAAATTCTGTGTGGAGGTTTAATACTATTCAAATGAATGAATTCCTGAGCATATTTGCTACCCATCCATTGCTCTGTTGCTTTTAGTTGTACTTTCTTTTTTTTGTTGAAATATAAGATCTTTCGGCAATTCCAATGAATTATTATTGTATTTGCTGCAGATTTAGCAAGGGAATCGGCTAGTTCATTTTCGGTAATGCCGACATGTCCTGGGGACCAGATCAATTCAATGGATAAAATGCTATTGCAAAGAGCTTGCTGTTTAATGTAAAGAAACTGGATGATACGATTGGAAAGAATATTACAATTCTGTAATGCTAGAAGAACAGATAAACTGTCTGTGAGGATTATATATTTACGAGATGAAAGAACATAAGTTTAAAGGGTTAAAAGGAGTGCAAGGGCTTCTCTTGTGAAAATACTATTATAATTTGAAATCTGTCCTGATAAAGACTCTTATGAAAAATAATTGATGACTGCAATTGAATGCTTAAGTTCTGTCCTAGAAACGTCAGAGGCTAAAATGATTCTATCTTTCCAATATTCATTTTTGTATTGTTCAAAAAAAGTTTGATGATATAATAAGGTAACTGTTTTGTTTGAAAAGATAAATCATTGAGATAAAATGTGAGTTTAGAGTTCACTCTAACTGGAGAGGAATTTGAAGGCTGAATGTCCAAAAGGTCTACAAAAACCCATTATAGTGAAATGGGACGTTTCAACCTTGGGGTTTTATTTCCCGA
This sequence comes from Caerostris darwini, assembly GCA_021605075.1. NCBI lineage: Eukaryota > Metazoa > Arthropoda > Arachnida > Araneae > Araneidae > Caerostris > Caerostris darwini. The sequence continues at coordinate 230,143 of BPLQ01002818.1, read as the reverse complement.
GCGAAAATAAATGGTAAGTGGAGAAGAGGAATCAAAAGAAATATGTTTGATAAAAAAATGCTCTGCTAGTATATACAGCCTCTGAAACAAAGAAAGTTACCAGTTTCTTTAAGTAAAACTGGAATCGATGTCCACCTTGGAAGATCTGTTGCAAAACGCAAAGCCAGATGATATTAAAGGGTTAAGTATTTGGAAATCACTATGGCTAGATGAGATAAAAATAGGAGCTCCATATTCTAGTAAACTACAAATTGTGGTATTCGTTATTTGAATTAAATGATAGAATCGACAACCCCAGGAATTAACAGCAATTACTTTAAGAGCATTTAATTTTTTAATAACTTTTCTTTTAAGATACATTAAATGTTGTTTGAAAGAGAGATTATAAGAGAAGATGATACCTAAAATATGTGTATGTTGTTTCCAAGGGATGTGGATATTGTAAATATGCAGATGTTGAGCTGGTTGCTGTTTTTTATTAGAAAAGTTAACCGCTTCGCACTTTTCAGGTTGAAGGGTGAATTTCCAAATTTCACGCCATTGAGTGATTTTATGAAAAGTTATTTGTAGATTATTAAGTACTTTTTCCAGAGATTTATCGTTGCTTAAAAAGAAACATATTGTCTGCAAACAATAAGCATTCTGTATATTCAGGTATGATCTCGTAAATATCTCTCTTGTAGATAATAAAGAGAAAAGCATTAAGAATGCTCCCTTGCTGAACACCATTAGTGGATTATTACGTACTCTTTCCAGGGATTTATCTTTCCTAAAAAGAAAAAAACCATCTGCATATAATACACTTTCCGTATATTCAGGTATGAACTCGTAAATATCTCTCTTGTAGATAGTAAAGAGAAAAGCACTGAGAATGCTCCCCTGCTGTACACCACGAGTGGAAAACAATTTCATAGAATCAGAGTTTCTCCATTTGACATAAAAATTCCTGTTATTAATGAAATTGTTTATCCATCTAGCAGCAGTTCCCTTTATGCCAACCTGTAAGATTTTATAAATAAGACCAAATTGAGTCATATGCAGCAGAAATGTCCAACTTAAGAAAAATAAATAAATAAATTTGGCATTTTTGGCCTCAATTATTTTATGATGAAGCAGTGATAATTAATACATGCAATCCTTGAAAGGAATAAATCCTGAGTGGTTGGAATGGAATTTGTCATTAACTGTAAAATGAATAATTCTTTTGAGAACAATATATTCAAAGATTTTACTAATAATTGAAGTCAAAGCAATAGGGCGATAAAAGTTATAAAAACGCTTTTTCTCTTGTTTACTCTCTAATATTTATTCTTTGGATATAGCTTTTCCTATCATGTATCATATTCTACCAAGAAAGTTGTTAATTTATTTTCTGTTCTGAATCAAGTTTCATATTTTGATAAAATGTTTTGTTATAAATGTTGCAATTATGAGTATTTCTACAGAAATATATGTATACTATAAAATAACTTTTAAAAATCATGCAATGTTACTATTTAAAATAGAAATATCCTTTTTCTCTTGGAAAAATAAATAAATGGCAGACATATGCAAGGTGCGATCCTAAATTTTCCAGATGGCCGTTTATGAATAAAACTTGAAATAGTTTCATTTTGTGGTGTTAGTCAGCAGTAAGTACTTCTTTTGTGAAGCAGTGTTTAAAATTTCACCCTGAATGAACCAGTTCTCGCTAGTATATGTTATTTGGTTTGAAGTTGTGTATAGTGCAGGATTTTTATGATGGATAAAACAAATAGTGTGTTGGCTTTAATTTTTGTGCTAATCTTTCTAAAACTGTGACAGAATTTGTAGAAGTTAAATTCAACCAGTGTTTGGTGAACAATCACGTAATAATTGTTCACGGTGAACAATCATGCCAAATTTTCAAATGGCAAAGGCATTTTAAAGCTAGTTGAATATCAGTTGATAATGATGAACATACAGGAATACCTTTGATGAGTACACCCCCAGAAAGCATTGACAAAATTTGAAAGCTCATTCATGAAGATTGATGTTAGACTATTCCAAATTTTTGTGATTAAATTAAATTTGGGAATTCATCCTATTGTTGCCCGTTTGCTCTCAGGCTGTTGACTACGAAACAATGAGCAACAGTAAATTTGTGTTTGCTTAGGGATCGGCAGCTCATTTTGGATGATGAAACCTTCATGGCCGAAATAATTATTGTCTGTGAGAGTTGGATTTATAGGTATGATTCCAAAATGAAACATTAAACAGCAATTTTCATAATGGAAAAGCCCAAGTTGACCAAGGCAAATAAAAAAAATATATATGCAGACAAGTGAGCAGCTATATGATCAGCATGTTGATTGTGTATTTTGACATTATCAGAATTGTGCAAAGAATTTGTGGTGGAATGCATTGTTAATTTGAAATTCTGCTCTGTGATGTCTTGAGGTGCCTTCGGGAAGATGTCAGAAGGACATGCTCAGAATTGTGGTGGGTAAAACTGTGGGTATTTCACCACAATAATGTGGCCATCCACTGTTTGTTCTGTACATGCCAGTTTTAGACCAAGAATTCAATGGCTGTTATCTCCCACCCAATTTAAACATCTGACTTAGCCCCCTACAACTTTGTATTTTCAAAAAGCCAGCATTTTAATACCACTGAAGAAATTAAAATAATCACTTCCAGTGCTTGACATTCTTACAGAAAGTCTTTATACACTAGCAATAATACTGGTATCAATGTTTAGCAGCAGGAAAAACTGTTTTGAAGGTGACAGTTAATATGAATTGATATGGTAAATTTTTACAGTGACAATCCCAAAAATTTTGTATAGCACCTTGTTAGTATGTTTTTAATTAAAATATTAGAAATTAGTCTTTAAGTCATCAAAAATAAACTTTTAACGAGTATATTTTGCTTTTAAAACCATGTATATAGATGTAAATATAATATTAACAGCTTATTAAGTTATTGATGAGACAGTATGTGAAAACTTTCAATTTAATAAGAAAGTAGGTTTGAAATAATTAATACTTTTGAAGGAAATTAATTTTTTTGCGGTGCATACGGGGTTCTCGTCCATTTATATATACTATGAACAGATTATGAGAGGTACTGGTTTCTAGGAGTATGTTTTTGGAGAATTGTCCGCATTTGTGTATAGCGTGGGAGAAAACTTGAACCTTCCCCTATCCCCTTCCCCCGGTACCCTGACAGTGTTTTTGAGATATCTAATTTTTTATTTGTTAAAAAAAAAAGCTCAGCATTTATTATTATTGTAAAAATATGCATCAAACATAAAAATATTGTAGCATTATATTTTCTATAGTGGGTGCTTTTTGCACAACTTTTGTTGCATTCATATTCATCTAAAATTAAAAGAATATGGTTATAGAAAGTTTGATTTTAATGCAATGCATTCTCTTTTTTTATTCTAAATCTTCATCATTTGGAATTGGTATGAGTTTTTCAATATATATATATGGACAGTGTGGGGCCTGATGGCTGGCTAGTGCTCTGGCGTTCGGTACCACAGGTATCGGGCTCAAATCCCGGCTTCGCCATGGGTGTTTGTAATGGTTCGGAAACCACTTTAAGCTGTAGGTCCCGGTCCTAACAGGACCGTAGAGCGCTGTGGGGGCATTGTTACTCCGCATCCGTAGCTTACCATCAAGTTTCACGCGCCCCCTGGGTAAGGCAAAGTGAGTAACATAGGTGCAGCCCTTATGGCGAAGATTACGGTCTATTTTCCAGCTGCATTAGAAGAAAAAAAAAAAATATATGGTCAGTGTATTTCCAAGTGTGTACTGATCTGTGTATAAGCCTAGAATGCATTTCCCCGAAAAAGAAAAAATTACATAAAGTTAAAAATTCACATACAAGCCAAAATGAAAACAAAAAATTCTTGTAATATTCAAGCATGTCACCATTAGGGTGACAATGTTACCAACCAGATGAAATGGGTGAAATATTTTTTTAATCAAATCACTATAAAGTAAAATCTGAATGCCAACGGCAATAGTTATAACTCTGGTAACTCAATCTGAAGGTACTGCTTTGTTTCGATTTAATTATTGGCTTGTATATAATCTGTGGTTTGTTTTGGTACTTTTCTGTTTGCCGAGCACAAATATCCCTAACATCAACTTTTTCATTTTGGCCAAAACAGCAAATTAGCAATATAAATCATTTTGAAAATAAAGCATCTTATTTGCGTAAAATGATTATTTTATTAAAAGAATTTTTTTATAAACTTTAGAAAGAAAATCGTGCTATATTTAGCAATATTTTCTAATTTAGTGCTTGCGCTTAACTGATGTAAAAGTACCTATATTTTTTTTACAAGATTAGAGAATATGTATATAAACTAACCCCTGTAATTTAGCTTTAGAAGCAGTTCTACAAATTTTAAGTTTATACATGGAAATATATGGTATTTGTGTTATAAATATGTATTTATCATAAAATAAATAAAAATATTCAAAGGTATTATGTTGGCAACTAAATTTCTATTTCATTTAAATTACTATCTGAATTTGAGATTTCTGTAGATTATGAATCAGTGTCAAATTTCAACTTGTCATTTGTTGTGAATCAATCCATTTAATTCCCATTAACATGTTTATTGATGTATTTCACTTTTGGAAAATGAAACCTAAGCCATTTATTAACCTTTTAATTATTCTGATGTTTAAATTGGGCAGTTCTTCATCATCATTTGAAACTTTCATTATTTTGGCATCTATTGAGATACCATTGGAATACATGAACTTTAATATAAAGTCATCATACTTGTATTTTGTTCCTTTTCCAACTTTTAAAGTTTTCTTTTTTTTCTTGCAGTTTTTAACATGTTTGGTAGATGAAATTTATTGTGCATTTGCATTATACAAGTTACAGCAATACCAGTTAAATTTATTACAATGATGTGCAGTTTAGTATGAGACTTTTTTAGTTTTTCCTGTTTAAATTTTTGGAAGAAATTTAGTACAATAACATTTCAAGAACTTTTTTTATAAAGTTGAAATTTATAATTATTTGGCATATTCGATGCCATAAAACCGGCAGTTTTAAAAATATAAGAGAATTACGAAAAACCTAAAATAATTTTTGGATTTAATGAGCAACTAAATGCACATAATAATAAATCAATTAATATTTATGGATAAGCTGATGTTGTGAAATGGAAAATGCAAAAAATTTGAGTATCATGATGACAATTTTTTCTGACTCCCTAATTAGGATTATTAGTCTAAATTTAAGAGACAGCCAAGCAAGTATGTTTTTTGTTGTTAATATTGTGACGTAAAAGTTGATCAAAATTAAAAAAATATGATAAAAGGATTCTGAAAAATTATTACATTCCAATTCTAAACAGTTGAATAATATTAATCTTTTTTGAATTTGTCATTAAAGACATTTTTTTTTATTGTAAACCTGCATTTTCTGAAGAACTACATTTTTCTGGAAGTATTATTCTGTAGTTTAAATAACACAATCATTTTAGGTTGTTCTCAAGTATATAAATTCTAGTATATTTAAACTGTTATAATTTGCAAAGAGAAGAATTTTATACTGAATGTTGATGTTCATTATTTGAGCACCTTTTTATTGTTTACCCAGTTCCACAAAGGGATACTTACACATTAGAAGTGGAAGGTGGATATATTTTAAGTTCCCTTTGTTTTGATAATTTTATGATGACAAAATATGACTTGTCTCTATTGCATTGCAAATCTAATTTGGTTTTTTTTTTTTTTTTTTTTTATTTAAATATTATTAGTAATGGCAAAAAAAATAAGAAAATCATGGCATTTTATTTAAAATGAACCTTTATTAAGGGAACATTCAATAATTTTTCTTCCTTTGTTTATTTGAAATAGATAAATAATAATACATAAATTTAAGTTTTAGCTTACTGAAATTTAATAATAAATGTGAAAAGATATATACAAATAACAAGCATAAACATACAGTAAACAATTAAAAAAATATTTAGTTACAATTCAAATAATTTTAAAAAGGAAGAACATTACAAAAGCAGATTAAATAATCGATGATTTTTAAAATATGCAACACATTGTTTTGCTATTTTTATAATTTTGTTTTGCTTTCTTAAAGCTTATTGCACATTGTTTTGCTTTTTAGAAGCAAAACACAAATATTTCAAATCAGACAGGCGTATTTTTTTATCAAAGTATTCAGACCCACAAAAAGAGAATCATCGAAATCTGATCAAAGTTAAATTTTGGCTGCAAATGACATACTGTCCATTAGAGTCCATGTGAGTCATTCCACATCAAAACAGTATGCCCATTTAAACCTGACAATTTCAGATTTTCATCAGATAATAATTATATGTTCTACTAAGCTTCCATTTCAATAAGTTTTAATATAATATACTCTCAGCCATTATGCAAATTCAACTGTGCAGCATTTGTAAAAGTCCTCATCTCATAGCCTGCATAGATCTAAATCATTACAGCAATTTTCTTAATTAATCTAGAGACTTGTCATTGTGTAGCATTTTATATGGCCTTTGTTTCAATATGTAATACAAAGTTTTATAGAAATAAAAATTAAATTAAATTAAATTTTAAAAAAAGTGTATTTTCAAGAAATTTCAAAATTTGCCTACAGTAATGTTAGTATTCATTCAGTAAGTAGGATGGTAATGCACTCTTAGTATGAAAAAATTTAAAAGAATATAGTTTTTTCGAAAGGTTACTTTAAAATAAAAAATGTTTTAAGAAATTAATTTATATTAATGTAACATGATTAATGAAATTTCAAATCGGGTTTATGTGGGTTCGCCTTTAAAATAATCTAAAAAGTAGTTTTACAAAAATCCTAAGATACAATTAAAATTCTATTAAATGATTTATATACATACACACTCTGTAAGGTATCTTTTTATGCTGGGGACATGTTATATAGAAAAGCACACATAAAAATATGGCTTAAAAAAGGTTTTATTTACTATGGAAAAATAGGAGAACATTCTGTGATTTTCTAAAATCGCATAAAACTGAAACAAATTAAAATTTACCTAAAACCACATAAAAAGGTCTGTAAAAATGTAAAAAAAAAATTGTTCGATGAATTTCTTCAAAAGTCTGAAAGAACTTCATGTAAAAGCTTAACATATACTAAATTTAATTCATTTTATTAAATTTCTAAATTTTATTCCTATATATATTATCCACCTGTGTAGAAAATGAAGTGATAAAGATATGAAATAAGACTTTAGTAATTATTTTAAAGTTTTATAAATGTATAATTTTGAAATTACATTTATAAAAATATTCTTCTAATCAAGTTTTATATTGAATAGGAATTTTTAAAGTGTTATACCTTTTAATTTCAATTTATTTCAAAGGCATTTTGTTTTCAGTTATGAGATTAACACGGCCATCCTTGTATTCAACACGCCCAATTTCAACTGGTTCTAATTATTTTGCCTATAATCTTCTAAATGAGGAGTTAAAGCATGATCCTGGCTCTGCAGAAAATTTAGAATGCTGCAATTCTGGGAATTTATTGATGTTACCACAAAGTTTTGGGTAAATTTCCATATTGTTTTATTAATTATAAAATATTTATGATGCATTTTAAACTCACAGAAACTTTTGATTATATTGTAAAGAAGCTATTATTATTGTTGTAAGGTGTAATTACTAAAAAATTATAATGCTTTTCAATTCATTTTTAAAAGAAGAATGAGGAAGTAAAAAAATATATAAAATGAAAATTTAGATATCGATTATAAGAATTATTTACTAAAATTTAATAAAATTCATAAGCAGCAGCTAAAACATCCAAAAAGCACAGTCTTTTTTTATAGAATGTAAAACAAAACAATTATTTTATACAATATAACACAAAATGATTTTTAATGAAACATTATAAATTATGTGATGCTAGTAGCATGATACAAAACAAGAAAAATATTTTTACATATTAAATATAAAAATATAAGCATTTATAAATATTTATATAAAGGTCTTAATTTTTTATAAACTCATCTATTTGATATATGGAATATTAATGTTCTTCAACTTTGGACTGTATAATATTCTTTATTTTTAATCTGAATTTTAAAACTCATTTGATAAGTAATTAAAAGCATTTATTTTTTGTTCAGATAATATCCATGTAAAGCTATACACTTGATAGTATTTTGGATAAATGCAATATCATAAAAAAAATAAATTTGATTTGTTGGAATATATATTAGATTGTAATAATTGGCTAAAAAAATAAACTTTATTTTCTTCTAATGAATCTGCATACATATTTAAAATTGCATATCAGTAATGTGTTTAATGCAACATTAGTGTATTATTTAAACTCAGTGTAAAAAGTAAAACATTTTATTAATATAATTAAAGTAAAAAATTGAAAAGATATATGCATGATGAAACAAAAATCTATTTAACATTTTATATAGAAATATAAACAAATAAAAATAACAAACAAAAAGCTTCATCTAGGAAAATGCAGAAATCTATTGAAAAGATATGAAAAGACAAAATAAAAATTTTGAATTTTAAATTCTAAATTGTTGGATTTTGAATATAGCAATTAAAACATTCTTCCAACAATTTACCATTTTCATAATAATTAGCCAGAAGAAACTTTTCTAATCAGAGGAAATTAATTTTTTTTTAAATATTATATTTGATTACTGTTTCTACAATTTCTTTCAGGTTTTTTTCTTTTTTTAAACCTACTTACACATATACTCAAATATACTAAATGCCACTTCTTTTTTTCATAAAAGCATGGCTGCCTTCTCTGAACTATAGTGCCTATAAGTTTCTCACAGCATTTGTAAAAGATCTGTTTATTCATACAAGGTTTATTTATTTATTTTTCTGAAGCTTATTGAAATTATAATGATTTTTGCAGATATTGCTTCTCGAATTTTTGACATTTCATGGAATCCTGTACAAATAAAGAAAATTATTTGTAAGATACAAACATTCTTTTCAAAGAAACAAAATATTCATAAAATAATATATATATATATACCTTTACTCCACTCCAAATATTGTTCATTAGCATTTATTTTTATTTATCTGTACTTTTTTGTTTACACAACTTTCTACATAGTTTAGAACATTTTCCTTCTAAAAAGTATTTCACTTAAAATTACCATAAATTTAAACATTCAATTTGCATCATTACCATGCAAGATGGTTATCTGAAAACAGACTTTCCAAATGCAGTTAAATGACAAGACAAGGAATTTGAATCCTTATTGAAAGCTTTATTTTTTTTTTTCTATAATTTTTTGAAAACTCCTAAAGGTTTTAGGATTAAATCATTATAATTTCAATTTCTGCAGAAATTTCTGGCCTATTGTTGTACAACTCTGAATTACAAAGTAGTATCATTCCATAAAGCAATAGTACTACTTAGCATTCCTTTAAAATTTTTCATCTGGGGTTTAACTTTCTCCATCTAAGATATTCTATGGCATATCTCCTCTTCTAAATTAAGAATCCATAGTTGTTCATTTATGCAGCTCACCTATTTCTATTCAACTTTTTTCATTTCATGTTTTTATTTTCTTCAAAGCCTCATATTTTATTCATAAATTAAAAATATATTGGCTGTTTACTGATGCTTTTGCTTCTATTATGTTATACAAATTGTGTTTTTATACTTATTCAACATTATTGTTAATCAAAGCAAGATAGTGAAATTTCTTATTTTTATCTAATATTTTAAAATGAAAGTGTATAAAATATTTATATAAATGATCAATAAGAGAAAGAGAATTTACTCACCTGTGGATTCGAATAGCAGTCAATAAAAATAATAAGCAGAGGGTGGGGTATACATCTTCTTATAAATAATTGTAGTGCTGATGCACTATATGGTATTAAAAAAAAAGACTTTTGTACTGGTTTTATTATTTTTTTTTTAATTTAAAAATTAGATTTTATGGTGTTTCTGGGAGAAATAGAAAAATCTCAGATAGTATACTGTGACTTATGACCTGAAAAGAAATGCTAAAGATTTTTAATGAAATTTGTCAGCTGACTGTTAAAGCTTATTAAAAAAAAAAGAAACAATTGTTTATTTGTTATAATACTTTCTAAAATGAAAATCTGTTGTTCTCAAATAGTTTGTGATATACTTGATGAAAATACTCACAAATGGTAGCATATTAGAATAATTTTCTAAATTTCAATCTGTAGATTATTATTTTAAAAGATTTTTTTTATCCTGCACCCAGCTTGGACTAATCTGTCATGTGCTATCTTGCTGTCAAATATAAGTGCGAAAGACTAAATTGAGAAGCATCTCCAGTGTAAGAACCCTTTAATCTGGAGCAAATAAAGGAATGTCATACATTCATAGAATGAACCCCACACAGAGGGGATGAAGGAGAAATTATTATACTGATTTTATTGAGATGCTGCTAGTGGCAATCATGACCCATCAACATACGAAAACAGGCGACTCCAATCCTCCTTGGTAAATCAAGAGGAATCCTCCCAACTTTTCCCACCAACAATATTACTATACCGGAGTTTTCTTATGCCCTTAAATTTGGTCTTGATCAAAGACTTACATTTTCTTAGGGGGTGGGGAGAATGGCATTTTGACCAAAACAAGGCTGACTCTGTTCGTGCATCCATCTCTTCATTGTCAGGAATCCCAATATAACTTGGGATTCATTGTAGACCAATTTTCCTCCTGTTTTTTGTTAGTTGACTAATAGTTTTTTTACAAAGAACTTCTTCAGAAGAAGTATTGTAAGAGATACTTTTTTCAATTAGTCAAATTTTGAATTTTTCATGTAGCTTTCTGTGCAATGACAATATATGCCAAGCTCTAAAAATGATTTAATTTATATAATTAACTTTTTTAATAAAATGTTTTCCTTTCTTTTCAGAAACATATATTTGGGGGAAACATTTTCTTGTTACATGAGTGTTCATAATGATAGTCAACAAACAGTCACATCTGTTCAAGTACAGGTTTGAAATTTTTAAGTTTTATGGTATTGGATTTGATTAGTTAACATGTAATAATTTATTCCAAATTTCACTTATATATATATTTATGTATATATATATATATATATATATATTTATTTATTTATTATTTTTTATTTTTTTGCTACTAATCATGAAAAAGGGTATAATCACATATTCGAAATTTATTTTATATATGTTTGAATATGTATTAAAACATTAAGTTTAATGTTTTTTGTGGATGATATAAACATAATATTTTAATCTTCATTAAATTTATTCAGATGTTTTTAGGTAATTGAATTTGAATTCAAGTATTAGAATTTGATTTATATGATGTACACCTGCTTTATTAATAATAATTTTTATTTGCTTGATGCTTCCATGCTTTTAAGCAGGGGTGGAAAGTCAACCAAAAAGTTGCTGGCTCTTGAGGCAGACTTTTTATACCGATTCCCATTTATTTATTTTTTTTTTTTTGTAATTTTATGTACTTTAATGTAATTTTTTTATGTTGCTATAATCTTCAAAATAGGATTTAAAAGAATGTTTGAAATTATTCCAATTATCTTTATTGAGCTCATGTATCTATAAAAATATATTTTAGATCTTTAAAGGTGTAGTATTTTCACTAACTTAAGACATTCTTTTATTCTAAAAATAATGTCTTAAGTTAGTACAAATATGCACCTTTAAAGACATTTTCTTAAAATACATATATATATAAATGTATCCTATAAAAATAGCATTACCAAATTAACCAGATACTAGTTATAGAGTAGCTTAAGTCAAACAAAAGGAAATTCTATGTTTTAAATACAAAGGTGTTATGTTTGTAATACTTTAGTATTATTTTTTTCTTAATTATAGGAATAGCTTCTATAAGATCTTCATTCAGTGTGCATTGTGCATCCAAAATAGTTTTTTATAAGCCTTGGTACAAAGAAAACTCTCAATACTTTCTCGATATGCTGCTAAAGCACTAATTGCCTGTAGTATTGGTTTTATTATTCCAAGAAACAATAGAATTGCTTCCTTAACATTTAATTTTAACTTTAATTAATAATAACTTGTTTGAAAGAATCAGGATGTGCAATCAGAGATTTCAACAAATATTTTTTCACTATCTGAAATATAGAATCTAGAATTTGAATATATATACATTCATTATAAAAATTATTTGTGCTTGTAATAATTAATTTTATTATTAAATAATACATTGAATATGCTAAAATACATCCCTATATTTTGTAGATGAAATGAACATATTTTTTAAATGTTTCAGAATTCTAATTTTTTTAGTCATTAAGTATATATTTTTCAATGGTCTCATATGTAGATCGTTTTTATGTGATTTTGAAGTTCTACAATTTCCAAAAATTAATTTTTTTCCATCCTGCATAACAAGCCTTCGTAAACCATTAGATCAAGGCATAATTGCAACTTTTAAGAAATATTATATTAAGCTGTTATACCAATTCATCTTTAATGAACTAAAAAATGAGTTCATAACAGTGTAATATATGAGGAAACAATATTATATTATTAATTAATGTTACTCTGTTTCAGTGAAATAAATTCAACAATTTTAAATGCCTGTTTAGCCTCATCCATATGACAGCATATGAGGGATGAATGGTTTTTGTAAATCCATTAAAAACTGATTTGATTGAAAATCGTGTATTTTGATCTCGCTCCGGCAAGAGTCGGTTTTTTCTGTTCATCAAAGGGAACGAAAGCTACTCGTTCCTTATTCACTCTCGTTTCATTGCAACTTCAGAAAAAGGTTTGGTTGGCTGTAATGCGTTACAAGCAATATAACCATTCACACAAAGGCACTATGAAATAAAATCATTATTTGGGTACATAAAATTGGCAGAGATGGTTTTGATGAATTTTAGCCATGTTAGTATAGATGAATTGCTTGTGGATGATATCTTAAATGACATATTATTTAATTTACTTTATATGTTTTCACAGGCCCAGAAAATGATAATGAAGCATAAGAAAATCCAAGCCCCCATACCATAAAATTAATTTTTAAAAGGTGTTTAATTATGCATCAGAAAACTATTATTATTATTATTATTTTGTTATTGATTTCAATTCTGAATTACACCCTTTAAATTGCAACATCAACTGCATAGCTGTGTGTCTGGATGTCATGAAGTACATACAAAAACTAGTAGAATTTCTTACAATTTGTAATTACATTGCCAGAAAAGCAAGAATATCTTGTGTAAATTATTTTTATGTGATGTTAAGTTAACTAGTTGTTTCAATTTTATGTGATTTTATAAAATTGTCGAACATATCCTTAATTTTACAATGTAAGTAAAGCCTTTTGTAAGCAATTTTTTTATATCCGCTTTTCTATTAAACATATCCACTGCGTAAAAAATATCTTTATAATGTTTCACTCAAACTGGACAATTTTGTCATTAGTTCTAGTATATATATTGAGTATTAAAGAATGGAGTTTTAAAATTCGATAATATTAATATATTTTTTGTCAATACTCAAAATTAATTAAATGCTATAATTTTAATATAAAAACAAGCTACTATTTTGCTTTTAAACCTATATTTTTGATGTTTTTTGATATTATTAAACATTTTAAAATGTACTTTGGGATAAATATTTATTATAGATTATTTTTTTAATGTGATTTTTTCACTGATCTTTATTTATATAATAGGCAGACTTACAAATTGGGCTCCAAAAAATTGTTCTTAGTGGACAAAGAGGAAATTATTGTTCTTTCAGTCAGCTGAATCCTAATGAGAGTGTAGATGATGTTATACACCATGAAGTAAAAGAAATTGGAACTCATATGTAAGTGACTCATGTATTCATTTATAAAATATGCTTAAAAACTTATACAGTTATGTATATGCTTAATTCACTTTTTATTCTGTTGAAAAGTGTATGTAATTTACTTTTAACAGTTTTTGTTTCTGGATTTATAACAAAAGATATCTTAATAAAATCTGTCTGTATAAGCGTTATTACTGATTTATGGATATAAAAGTATCTATTTTGCTGATATCAGGATGATATGATGATATCCTCTCCCCATTATTTTGTATGGGGAGACATAAAAGTTAAAAATAACAATCCATATAGAATAAACTAAAAGATGTGTAATAGTAAGTAAATAATAAGATGTGAATAAGCAAGTAAAAGATGTGTAGAAAATTTTTTATTGTTGATTGTTTAATTCCTGTTACATTTGTTTCTGCTGAAATAACATAACTTTAAATGCTTGTTGGGAAAAAGTTTTTCTGTTTTGTATTAAAGTAGTAAAAACATTCAAACATTGACACTGTTAAAAGAAATCCTTGTTTTGACAATTAGAAATAATGGAGGTGGTTTTAATACCTTTAGCCATAATTTAAATAAATTATTTATGGATGATGTCTAAGTGACAATCTAATCTCAAGTATCTTAAGTTATTATTGTACTAACTTTAGATGTTGTTGCATCTCCAGTAGGTGATAATGATACAGAGGAATCGTTATGCTTTTTAAGGAACCCAATTCTTAACAAATTTTTGACTTACGATGTTAGTTGCCAAACTATATTTCTGAATGTTATCGTCTGCATAAGTAATTAATAAAATCATGATCCCAAAATTTAATTGATTACATTGACCGAAAAAAGAAAACTTTTCTTTTTTGAGAATGAGGTATGTGAAAGTCCATCACCATTACTGAAAAAAGCCACAGAAATAGTCTTCTCTGATCATAAAATTGATATGGAACTCATTCAAAAATGGTGTAGGGAGATGGGATTGTGATAATGATTTCAAAATGTAAAACTGCACTACTTTTCAATAGAATTAAATTGAATGCATATTTTTAACTTTTTCATGAATTTCATTCAAACTTTCAAAGAAATTTGTTAAACAACCTTTTTTTTTAAAATTCCGGTTAACTTTTCATGCTCCAACTTAATATTTATCTGGAATAGATAGCCTCTACATGATGGTTTCTTCAGAAGAGTTTAACATATTCCCTTTTTCCTATTCTTATGTTGTTTACAGACAAGGCAAGCTGCATGCATCAAGGAAGTTTCATTTCTCGTAGCATTCATTTATGGATTATGGCAAGCCCATAATTCTAGCTATTTTGCAGTAAATGCTTCAGCAAGCATTGTTGGGCGCCATTCAAGTAATATATTCTCATGCAAACTAATATTATGTAATGTATTATCGATATACTCATATTTATGAAGGACATGATGCCACAACAACAGGGTTTTGTATTAGTGTTTCTTGCATTGTGGTTCCAACACATTGGAGTCCTTGTCCATTTCAGACATGAAGTTCAGTAACACTTAAATATTATATTTGGATAACAATGGATTGCTGTAATGGTCCTGCTAGATTGTTCAGATTGCTTCTTTTGGGATCATATTAAAACGTCGACAATGCTGAAGAACTTATCACACTCATCTCTATAAATAATAAATTACAGGCTTACGAGGAATCTATTAGCATATTCGAGATTTCCTTGGCAATATATAATGCACACATTAGAATTCATGAGCAAACCTTTGGACATGTGTGATCTCTATATATTTTATAAATAGAACGCCTATTCACTTACATGGTTTTTTTTAATCTTCTTTTTCTGAGCCCTACCTTGTGCTGATAACATTTCTGACCTTCTATTGCTGTGCATTTCCAAGTCAGCTTAATGCACCCTTACACCTCTTAGAAGTTTGTTATATTGGTATTAAAACAATCTGATTCGTATATTCTTGTTATGTTGCATTTTTTGTTTGTTTGTTTTTTATGTGCATTTTAATAAGAAATCACATCAACATGACAGCTTTTTAATTTTATGATAATAAAAGTAAAAACTAATATACCAGAGGCTATAATTTTCTGAATTAAAACTAAGTAGTATATATGTCATTATTTAAATTCTGAAATACTTTTAAACGTAGAATCTAAATAAAATTGTCAATTATATGGTGTATGCCCCCACCTGTCTAATGAAATTCATTGTATAATAAGGAGTTACTATACTTAAATTTGAATTCATAGCATATTGAAGTTGTTAAATTGCTACTTAATTGCATGGATAGAGTTCCGAGTTGTGACAATGCTTGTAAATACATGTTTATATTTTTGATTTTCGTGTAAAAAGAAAAATGACAAATTAAATAATCCAAAAATTATTAATTATATAAATCACAGTTGCAAAGAGACAAATAAAAAATTATTGGTTAAATGCTATAAATTATTTAACTATCTTTTGATTTAAAATAGTTAAACATATTACCAAACTTTTTATTAGATTTTGATTTTTACATCATACATCAAATTAATTCATTGCATTTTAAATTTAGATTAGCTTGTACTGTGAACTACACAACAATGAGCAACGAGAAGTTACACTTTAGGAAGTTCTTTAAATTTCAGGTTTGTAATTTTATTACAATATCAAAATTATGTTTTTGATTTAACTAGTTTTATGCATATGAATACATAATAATTTTTGCTGTCATATTTCTCCAATTATATATGAGAGAATTTATTATTTATATTTTGATAATAATTTGCATTTGAACATGAGCATATTCAAAAAGAAAAAGGTAATAAATTTATTAAATTATAATATGTGAATGTTTCTCTTTCAAAATTTTAAACATTATCAATAGCTAGGAAAATCTATTATATTTAATAATACCTTTAATTTTAGTATTATCATTTGTTTTTCTAGAGTGATCTAATCATTTTTTATTTTCTAGGTGTCTAAGCCTTTGGATGTGAAAACAAAGTTTTACAATGCTGAGGTTAGTAATTTTTATTAAAATCACCTGTGTTATATTCATATATTTTCATTGCTTAATTTTTTTATTTTTATTTTTTATTGTTGTAAGATAAATAATACATTCTACTATGGTTTTTAAGCAAGAAAATTCACATGCGTTCATTTGTTCAATTTTCTTTAAATTTCTACTGTATAAAGTGCTTAAAGTGGTAAAATTTTTAATAAATTTTAGTTTTTTGGTAATGCAAGATTTAAAAAAAATAATAATAATAAATCTGAATTATTATCGTGACATAAATTTTATCATTGCTTTTCAATAGGTGGCATTTGTTGACTAGTATAAAATTTTAGTTTCATTATTTAAATTTTTTCATTCAAACTTATTGAATTAGAATATACACAGTCCAGTCACATTAATGTGACCACCTGCCAAAAGCCAGAATAATATATATATTATATTATGTCTTATATATTATTATATTTTTAATTTAATGTATGTATAATATTATACGTTGATGTTGAAAGTAGGTGGTGGTCACATTAATGTGATTGGATTGTGTATATAACTAATTACTAAAAATTTTTTTTTGCTAAAGTTCTGAAAATCAGTGACAGAAGGCTAATGTCGTAAAATAAATTTAATTTTGGAGAGAAAAGAAAAACAAATTCATGCATAGCTTTAAAAGTGACTGGTAGCTAGATGATAAAAAAAATTCAGTTAACCAAGGGAAAAAAAAAAAAAGAATTTTTTTTGACATCGGCAATTTTATTGAATGTGTAATCCTTGAAAATTAGAATAAAAAATATATAAATAATATTTCTATATTCTGGAAGACTAACAATGAGAATTCATGAGCTGTTCACAATTTATTGATTTAAATTTATATTATATGTAGATCATAATTGCAATATTCTGGCTGATGCAATAGAGAATTCTCAATAATTTTTAAGAAAACTATGTTTGAAAAATTCAACTGCTTTTACATGATAAAATACAATATTTAAAAACATATTTG
Organism: Caerostris darwini; assembly: GCA_021605075.1. Taxonomy (NCBI): domain Eukaryota; kingdom Metazoa; phylum Arthropoda; class Arachnida; order Araneae; family Araneidae; genus Caerostris; species Caerostris darwini. Next base: position 212,380 of record BPLQ01002818.1, on the reverse strand, counting down.
AACAATATGGAAATTTCAAGTTCAATTCACATCAATGAATTATGAAGTTCAATTCACATTCACATGATTTTTTTTTTTTCCAGTTTTATTTTTTATGTCTCTTTATTATAAACATTATTTAAAATTGTTTAAATTAGTTTTTTTCGTTTACAAATTTCCTTTTAACCATTTTTTATACATTTCATTAAAGTGTATTTCTTTTTTTAAACATTTTCTATTGTCAAATGTGAAGTTTTTCAAATATATTCATTTCTAGGAAATTCTCTGGTATTGCAACTAAATAATGATACAGTTAAACTTTTTTGTTATTATAAAATATTTTGTTTTGCTTCTGAATTGGGCTTCATGTTTTAATGGAATGTTTTGCTCTTATCACTATTATTATGGATAATTCTTAAAAATTACATATATATGAAAAAATAATTCACAATGTTAATGTTTAAAAAGAAAAATAGTTTTTCACTTAAAATAAATAAGTTTGCTAATGACAGATTACAACAAATTAAAAAAAAATTGTTTGTTTTAGAAAATATTTATAATAAAAGTAGTTGAAATAAAAAATAAATTTCACTAGTGTAGTGAAATTTGTCTCCCTTGTGATTGATCACCTGTATTTTTTTATTGTTTGCTCTAATGGGTCATTTGTCAACTGTGATACTTTATCACATAAAAAATTTTATATTTTAATTGCACCCGTAAATTATTTAGATGTGTATCCTATTGCATTAGACAGTTAATATATTAGTTATGATTCACATGTACCAAAAGTTTGAACATTTCATGACCTCTCCTTATAAGTAGCATGGAGTAGAAAAATTGTGTAAAATGAAATGGAAAGACTTGAGAAGAATATTCTCGATAACAACTATTAAAGTCTTATCTTAAGCATTCATAAACTTTGTCAACTAATATAAAACAAACATATTAAAATTCTCTGTACCAAAAATTAATTTAGTTTTAATTGATAGTGAAATAAAACTACTTTGTTAAGACAATTACATAGCAATAACATAAATTATTCAAGCTTTCTTAGATTAAAAAGGGTAGAATTAAATAATCAAAAATAATTCTTTATAAATAAATGTTAATTGTATTTAGTGTTTCTGATATTTACTCATTAAATTCATTTTCAGTCTGTCAATTATTTGTTAAATTTTCTGATAACCTTTAAAAACTTTTAATTGTTTCACTATGATTCTTGGGTAATAAATGAAATGATAGAAAAATATTGATAATGTTGTTGGTACACTAAATTCATTGATGTTTTAATACACATCAAACAATATTTTAGTCATTTCAGCTATGAAAATTGAAATGTACCAAAATTATTTATAATGGTAAAAGCAAAATTTGTTAGAAGCATATGTATTATTTAAAACAAGTTAATCAATCTCATAAGTCAGTTAAATTACTCATACTCATATTTTTTCAATTTAAATTTTAATTGATAATTTGACATTATATTGTTAATAAATGAAATTGTTGTAAAATAAGCTTTCACACCATCAGGGACTGACTTTAATATTCACATGGTAATATAACATAGCAACATATCACTGGTCTTAATAGCCAGGATGACAACATTGATAATTTAGATTGCATTGCAATAGCCCCTAAGTTTTAACCCTGCACCAAATAATGGAATCTTTTAAAATTTGAATTATGCTAACATTTAATAACCCTCTGTACTTTATCTTTAAAAAATCCCCCAAAAGTGTATAACATATAAATGTGGTACTGTGTTGCAAATTAGGTCCAAATATTAAAACACTTTGAAATTATTGTCAATGAATAATAGTGAAATTTTGACATATTTTTAAATTGTTTCAGTATATTTGATTTTTTAAGGATTCTCTTTAGTATAAGACATGCTTGTACTTTTGGTGAAGACTATATATTTTTTTAAAATAAATATTAGAATAATTTTTAAGGCATACTATATAACAATTTAAAAATAATGATTAAAACGCAATTTTTGTGATTTTTTAATACTATATTTAATAAATACATAATTTTGTGATATACTACACAATGCTGTATATTATTTTTATACACTCATGTTTCTGAACCTCGCAATGCCACGAAGAAATTATTTAAATAAAATTAAGAAGAAGGGTATTAAAATTTCAGATTAATAGTATATGCATGAGTTGAACAGTGAATGACATTGTCAACTTTATGATTAGAGGGCTGTAGATTAAATATAGCAATACTAGCTAGAATTGATAGGTTTTTCAATTATGTTGCAATTCAGATACAAATAATCAATAATGTAAAAATATATAAGTACAGATGTGAATCTTCTGTGGACATGAACTTCAGTCAAAATTCAATAACTTGAATACAAAAAAAAGAAGAAAAAAAAAAAAACCTTAGCAAACAAATACATTTGTTAATGAATATTTACAATAAATTCTACATTAAAAATAAATAAATCTTAATCACCAGCATCTCCTCTTGACTACATTTAATCTTTCTCCTGATCTTTGATCTCCTAATCCCTTTATTCTTCTCGATATCTCTGCTTCCCGAGATTTTCTCATCTGTGGCCACTTATTTTATCTCATCTGTTCTATTTGACACTATTCAACTTTTCTTGTTTAGTGTTTTTCTCCCTTGTGGTACTTTCTTGGTTATTTTCCTCTTTTTCCTTGTGGCGCCTTCTTGTTTGTCTTTTTTCTCTTTTGCCTTACAAGCACTGAGGCCATACAGTATATTTAATTGATTACATGAATAAAATATTGCAAGAAAATTCATTTTAAATAAATAATTATTTTAGTCTTAATTTTTTTTACCTGAAATTGATAAGCCATGAGCAATAAGTTCTTACATTATATGAAAGGTTAATATCGTTCACTTTATGTTGCAATATGTAACAAACAAATTATTGCAATATAATGTATTGTATAGATATGTGTATAAAACATATTCCACTGTATTTCATGATATACAAAGGCGTCAGTACTATAATAATTATTTGTTTGAAATTTATTCCCATTTATACCCACCCCCTCCCCTGTCAGTTATATTTTCCAGTTATTTTTATAATTTCTTTTATCTTTGTTGTCTTTAACTATATTTTTGGGTATTAATTATGTATTCCTGAAATTTTTTTCAAGTAGAATTAATTTTTATTTTGTTTTGCATGGTATCTTCTTTCTACTTCCACATTGCATGTTTCAGGATTATATCGTAAGTTATATTTTAGTTTATTTAGTGTTTTTTTATATGATTTGCTTATATATTTAAGAGTTTGCTTATATTAATATTTTAAGAATTTGTTTTTGCTAAAAATATTTTTATAATTGAATTCTGAGTTTTAGCCTTTCTAAAATATAATCAGATTTTAAAAACTTTTATTTTGCTGATTGGAGTTTTATTTAGTAATTTAAATGTTTGTGTGTATATATATATATATATGTGTGTGTGTTATACCATTTTGCCCTTAAAAACTGTATGTCAAAAGTTTTATTTGAAAATAATTATTAGACTTTATTTTTGATATTGCTGTATTGCAAAGAAAAGGTTTTTGTTGTTGGATTATATATATATATTACATCATGGTTCTTTCAGCTTACTTAAATTGAAGTAATTAATCATGTTTGCCTGTTGCATGTTATATTTTTGTTTTATTTATTATTTTAAAATGTGTGCCACTATATAATATTTCTAGATTTATATCATTTCATTGGAGATTAATGAGAAAGTATTCTAGTTAATTGACTGTACATGAGTAGGTAAGAAAACATTAAAAAAAATAGCATACATATATAATTTTATTTATGTAGAGTAAGTTTATTGGTAACATTTATATAGTCCACAATGCAAAGTAAAATTATTTGCAGAGCTTTTGATGGATACACTAAATTTGCTCATATTTATTCCTACCTATGAACTTTTACCTTATTTATATGAAACATTTTGTAGAAATTTCTTCCTTTATCCAACAAAATTAATTCCATAAGTGTTTAAATAATAAAAAAGTATTATCTAACTTCAATGATTCTTTTTACTTATTTTGAAAGTATTTAGTAAAGTTCAGTAGTTGTATTTGATAGATCTTTATTTTACAAAAACTATTGAATTGATACATATATCCAAAATGTTTAAATCAGCACTGTTTGTTTGGTGGTAGTTTTAAATTTATACCATATTTTCAACATACAATATTTATTCGTAGATATAATATTTCTCCTATAAATTTTTTTATTCTATACTTTATATATGTCATAAATTCCTTTTCATATTTTTATTATGTATGAAGAAATATAACATAAGAAATAAACTTCTGAAAAAATCAAGCTTTGATGGTTAATTTCTGATGAATTGTATTTAAATTGTTTGAAATTTGAATAACAATATATTATGTATTTTAAACTTAATTATATATTTGTATTTTAAACTTAATATTGCAAGTAATAATAATATATTTATATTTCTTCATTATCCTTTATTTTATTGAATTTAATATTGAATAACTGAAATTTTTGTCAATTTTTTATTATTAATGAAATTTAATTGCTGTAAAAAATTCAGTATTCCTAGTAATTTGTTATTTTCATTCCAGTGCATAAATTATTTATAAATGTTCAATAACATATGTTTAAAAATTATGTTTCAATTTTTATAAACCTTCACCTCATCTGTTATTTATGTAGTGTTAAGATGTGTTTGAATTTTTCTTCATTTTTATAATATAAAAATTGTCACTTCTGAATTGATTTATCATATATAAAATTATATTTGGATTAGAATTTTATATATTTTTAAAGGAAAAGCATTCTTTTGCTTTAAATTATGTAAAAACGAATTTCTTTGTAAAAAAGAGTTTTTTTTTTTTTTTTTTTTTCCTGTTGGCATTCAATGTAAGTAGAAACATATTTTAAGAGACTATATATTTTTAGTCTAACAAGGAAAGGTCACAAACCATTGTGAACTGATTTTACTCAAACTTACAATTTGTATATGCCATGATGAGGATGATAACTTCATTAAGTAGTAGGGCCCAGTATAATAATTTTCGAGAAAATCAAGTTTGAAAACATTTCAACGTATTGAATTGTTTTCAATATATTGAATAACTACCTCCTGCTGGTGGCTCTGTTGGAAACCATGCAATTATGGAAACTGAACATTCATTTGTAAGCTATGTAACAAAATTTAAATAAGTTAATAAATATATATTTTTTTTGTAAGATATTAAATCTCTTTATTGATGCCAATTAAAAGTGTAATTTAAAAATATTTAAAGTTCCATTTTTTTTTTAAAGTAAAGGTTTTCAAAATTTTATTATAAATGTTTGTTTCATCTGTCACTTTAATTTCCTTAATTGAAGATCCAGGCTTGTCAAATTTTTTATCTGACTTTTAATGTACATTACATTTAATTGTACTGCTTTATATATTTCTTTATCTCTGTATATGCATAAAGCTAATAAGTTTAAAATAAAAAGAACAAACAAGTAAATTTTTATACAGTTTTTTTTTTCTTTTGTCGAGTTCATAATTAAATTTTTATTATGTTTTAACTGCTATGAATGATTATCTATCTAGAAATCCTTGCATAAGAAAAAATAACGTTTTACAATAATAAAAATGTTTCACTTTTTCTTAGTTTCTGACAGATGAGATTGATATCTCATCTGTCAGAAACACTTATAAAATATTTCTTGGTTTATTGCATTCAGATTGATTAATGTCTTAAGAAAGATAAAAATATTTTAAAATACTCATACATTTATGTTCGTGTTACTTACATATGAGTGTAGGGAATTAAAAAAAAATAAAACTTTGCTGCCTGCCATCTTCATGTTCCCTGCCTGCTCATTTTCTAGTTGAGTCTTCCAGCCACTGACGATTCCAAATAATTTAATATATAAAAGCTTTATAATTTTTTCAACCCTGATTTGAAAATTATTGAGAGATGGGTCTACTACTTCTGAGAGCTAACATCCTAGTTATGATCTATATGTAGTATAAATTTCAAATAAATCAGTAACAGATAGTTTATGACATCTCCTTGTAAGAAAGGAATTTAAAACAATCCTTATCTATGTCAGTTTCTAGGTTCCTGTAAAATGAGAATTTTGCAAGATGGTACCAATATATCTTTTTACTCGTTGTAGAATGTTTTCTGGAAAACTTTAAAAAAGGTTTACCCCAGGAAAAAAAAAATCTGTACATATCAATATCAAGTGTCCATATATCTGTTATTTTAAACTAATTAACTTTTTAGATGAGCAATTTTTAAAATCACAGCTTTATACAAGATGTATAGTCAGCTGTAAAGATGAAATAATTTACAAATGGACAGAACTCTTAATATGCACCTGATATATGTCAGAGATTTGCTAAAACTATACCTGAAATAATATCTTGTAAAGCATGTGTTCTTTAATGATGAATCAGCATTATCACATGAAAATTAGCTGTTGTCCATAAGGCACATTTGTTGATGCTTAATGGAAGAATACTATTGCATAAAGGAGTTCACAATCACACTCTAAAATTCACTATGCAGCTTTATTTAGATTTCTTGAAATTTTTTACTCTTTGGGTTCATAAGGTTTTTTTGCTAATTGTGAATTTCTTTAATATGTTCATTAAAATACTTGAAGTGGGCTATGCTATATGTTAAAATGTTGTACAAGAAGTGTTATATATGGATCCTGTTTCAATTATTTTTCAAACAATGGGACCTTAGTAGGACAGAACTGTAAAAAATTCGATATTTTGTAGAGTGCACAATGGAAACTGGAAAGAAATCTCTAAAATTGACCTTCATTTATTATTAGCTATTCATAGGCAGTTTTTATATTAAGAAAAATTTTAGTTAATTTAAAATTCTTTTGGCTCTTAATTTTACACTCATGTCCATAAATTAAGGATAATGAAGTTCAGGCAAAGAAAGAGACAGAAGCAAAACACGTTTGACTTGTTTGTAAAGTCTATTTATTAAACAAAAGGTAAAGAGCAAAAAAGATGCTATATGTTTGACATAATTAATAAAAATTGCGATTTTTACTCCCTGGAACAAATTTCAAAAAAGAACCTATTTGCAAAAAACAGTATAGCATGGTTAGTATGATGGTTAATATGGAGTATGTCTCCCGGACGATGCAATACAGGCCTTACAACGCCTAGGCATGCTGAGTATCAAATTATCAATCTGATCTTGGGGAATATTACACCACTCATCAAGCAATGCCCTCCGAAGTACCGGTTGACAGGTGGGAGGGGGTTGACGGGCTGCAATTCGTCGGCCAAGCATATCCCACACATGCTCTATTGGATTCAAGTCTGGTGAGTATGCTGGCCAATCCATACGGGTGATATCCTCCAATTGACGGCATTCGTCTATAATGTTTGCACGGTGAGGACGGGCGTTGTCATCCATAAACAGAAATTCAGCACCCATGGCACCCCGAAACAAACGTACATGTTGTTCCAGAATGACATCCCGATAGATGTGGCCTGTCATCGTTACACTCTGAACATGCAGGTCAGTTCTGGAACCAAGAATAATTCCTCCCCAAACGAGCCATCCTGTATCACCGTAACGGTGTCGTTCAATGGTATTCTCTTGGTGGTAACGGGTACCTGGCGCTTTCCATATGAAAGGCCGGCGAGAATAAGACTGCAAACTAAACCTGGACTCGTCGGAAAACATCACACCAGACCACTGTTGCGGTGTCCACAATGCATGCTCTCTACTCCAGGTTAATCGCAGGCGACAGTGAGTTGCGGTAAGTGGAACACATCTGACAGGCCTACGAGCATATAGACCAATGTGCCCTAAGCGTCTGTACACGGTCTGCCTTGAAACTGTCGTACCGGTAGCTGACGAGACAGGTCTGATGCTGTGCTCCAGTTTCTTTTCTTTTTTTTTTTTTTTTTTTTTTTTGGCAGTAACTGCTAAATACCGGTCCTCATTCGGCGTTGTCACTCGGGGGTGACCTGTGCTGTAACATCTACTCACATTACCATCATCTTGGAATCGTTGCCAAAGCCTGGAGATGACACTCTGGGCGATTCCAAGTTCCTCGGATACTTCCAGCTGGGTACGTCCACATTCCAGTCGTCCGATAATTTTGCCACGTAAAAAATCATCCAAATGCTTCCTTTGTGCCATAACTATGCTGTTATTGCACTGAAAGGCTTTTAAAGTGCTTGTGAACAATTTTACTTCTTTGCCACCATTCCTTATATACTCCTCTCTTACACTCTCGTCATTGTGGCGTACTATCCGCGCCATCTGGTGGTTTCCTGTAATTTGCATATTCTTCTTCAAGATGTGTGTGATAATTCTACAGGTGAAATTTTTATTTTAGAGTTCAATTTCTGTGTGATTCTGAATTATCCTTAATTTATGGACATGCGTGTATATTCTAATAGGTATTGTATCAAGGATATTTTTCATTATTTATCCACAACCATTTTCGTAAAGAAAGCTTATTAGTCTGGTTTGTAAATTTTGTACCTTTTTTAAAAAATATTTATTAATTTTATTAATGCTACTTTTTTTTTTTGTTTTGTTTATCGTTTGTTAAATATAATCCTTTATTATTTCTTAAATAAATATTCTTAGATTTATGCAAGTGATATTTTTGTTTTGATAATTTGTTTCATATTAGGCAGTGTATTTAACTAAATTAGCAGTTTATATTAAATAGTTGTTTAGAAGAATTACTTTCAATCTTTATATGTATGATATCTATAACTTATTATTGATTAATTTTAATGTATGTAAACATATATTATATTTAAAAAAATGTTTATTTTGTTAAAAAGTGATTTATATATTTAAGTAATATTGTGAAGAAAAACACTTTTTATCATTTGCTTTTATTATGAATTGTTTTAATGGCTTAAAAATATTAAAATTTTGTGGAACAAAACCTGAAATTTTAATTACAGTTTTAATGTATTTTAACTTTCCATGTAATTTATTTATGAGTGATAATTAGTGCTTCACACAACATTAATATGTTTATAATTATTGCTAATTATTATTTATATATCATTAAGACTTAAAAATATCTGTAATTTATATTTTAATTTCAGCTTATTTTATTTTAACATTTAACCTAGTATTGAATGTCAAGAAGAGTATCTACCAATTTAGTTTACAATACTAAATAGTCTGTAAAACCCATAGAGCTTAGAAATTTTTATTAATGTCATAAATTATTAAAGATTATATATATACTTTCCTGATTTTTTTAGAACTTTTTCCAAGGGTTAGAAGTAGCCGATTCTTCGAATAAAAATAGCTGTCAAATGAAAATATAATTAATAAAATTTTATTAGAATTTATTACTTTTGAAACGTAATAAAATATATTGAAGTAGATTTTTACAGTGCAGTGGACAGATAGAAATAGATTCATTTGCAATAAATTATGCAATTCTATAATAATATAACCTTTTATCATAGCATCAAATTATACATATTTCAAAATTCAATTGCTGATTCAATGTCTTATTCTTTCTAATAATAAATCTTTTTTATTCCTTTAAAATCAATTTAAAGTTTAATTTTTCAAATTTAAAAATCTTAGAATTTGTTAAACCTTTAATTTAGTCAGTTTACTGTAGTCAGCTTTTTTCCTTGGAAACAACTATACATTCCTATAAAAGTACTGCCAAAGAATGTTTTTTTCCAAAAGAGAATGGATCTTTAATGTGTGACATAAATAAACAAATCTTTTAAATAGCATTTATTGATGTGGATGTAAATAGATTTAAAACAAATTAAAATAGGGAACTTATAAAAACTGTAGATAAAAAAAAGTAGTCATACTTTTAAAAATGATGCTATGCAAGCTGTGCACTTCTTTTCTTTTCTCCACACCTTGCCCGAATACCTAGGATTATGGAACCCCCAACCAGATAGAAAGATGATAGTGGAACTTCAATGGGCTTCATATAGTCCATGAACATCCCACCGATGGTTGTTGGAGAAGGCCATTGCCTTCTGGGAGTACTTTTAATGATAATTGTCTCACATTTTCATGTTATATGGGAGAAAACCCGGAAAACTCTTATTAGGCAGCCTGACTATCAATGCAAGATTCTTTACTTACTACAACTGACATTGAGTCTCTTCGTTTCTAAAGCATGCTGTAATGCAATATCGATGTGTGGATAAAAAAAAAGTCTGGGTACAGATATAAGTATTAAATATGCCTTCTGATAGGCCAAATTAATAACTCACTTTGATAACTAATATCAAAGTGAGATTAATATCCAAGTTTTCATCTCTTCAATGAATTTGATGATTTTAAATTGCCAGAAATTATTATAATTGATTTCATTCCTTATCAGATAGTTTAAATCAAATATTTTTATTCTATATATTTGATTCTTCCATTCTTAAATTATTTTAGAAGAAGCTTTTGAATTTTTTTATCTATTTATTTACTTTATGAAGTGTGTTTAAAAATCTTGCATCCATGTTAAATTTTATACAGGTTGAATTTTGAATAACAGAATTTTTGAACTGATAATAAATGATATAAAGTGTAAAAACATGGAAAATAATGAATTAAATCTACTTTTAATATCTTTGTTATTTCTTTTTGATTGCTCAAAATAACATTTGTAACATAAAATTATAATAAATAATTTTTATTTTTAATGTTAAATTTATGTATCCAGAATTTGATTATTTAACTATATTAAATTGTAATTATTTAAAACTATTTCTATTGGTCATTTTTATAAAATAGGAACTTAATATAATGTGCATTAGTAATAAATAAAAAATGTTAAATATATAAAACTAAATTTCATGGATTAAAAAAATAATTATATAGAGTAAAAAGCACTCTGATGAGGTTATATATTTTCTCCCCTGAAACTTGGTAGATACCCTGTCTTGAAAAGAAAATTAACACACTGCTGTTTAGAGAAATTGCAACTCCTGAAAGATTTATCAGATGGACCAGAAATTCACCCCACAGAACAACATTTAACATAAGAAATGCAGATCTTTAAAATAATTGCATGCACAAACATGGTGTGGGCACAATAAAACAAGGCAGGGAGTAATTGATATGTGTGGAATTGATGGATCTAAATTCAAAAGTACTAGTATAATAATGGAAGTCACATACATTAATTGATTTGTATCTGCCCCTTGCGAGTGATTTCTGAACTAGAGCACATAACTTAGCATCCATTAACCTTCTATCAATGTCAATCATAGATATAGATGATATCGAGAATTAAAACACTGATCCTGATTGAGGACAAAGCATCATCTCAGGTAGGTCTAGGTATAATCTGTGAACCCACAATGATTGGATCATTGTTCACTAAATTTTCACTTACAGAGTTTACTGACTGATTCTGTCGACATTTGTTACACTAAGAATTTCATCATAGACGACAAGACAGAACAAAGAGCAAATATGAATTTCGGCAATAAAACTGGGCAAATCTGGTACAGAGATAGTTAACATAACAATTTACAGTGATGATTGTTTTGACCTTGAAAATCAGAAAAGGTCGAACAGCCCATCATCTCTACAACCCAACAATGAGAGTAAACAGTAGTAGGGTAACAGAATGACTTTTTTTTAAAAACATTTACAGCATTGAGAATTCATTTCTGGCAGCCAGACCACGTTTTAAGGTGCCTAAGGTAGGACATTTGATAAAATTGACCAGTATAACCAAAAATCAGGATATTCTATGGTGGCAGGAAATTACCCTTTAGACAAATTTTCCTTAGGAAAGAGTTTATGATCAGAACCAATATTTACACTTTCACTCTTAATTCAAAGTAAGGTTTGGCTCGTCTTAATTTTGCTCTCCTTTCTTTAAATCTCTGTTTGTTTGGATGTTCTTTATGTAGATCCAACTTAGAAGTGTTTGAACACGGTTTGAAAAGAAAGCTTCTGGGATATATTCTAAAATGGCGGAAATGCTGGGAGCACCGTATTTCTGTGCCAGGTGGTTAGTGTGTGTAAATTCAGATTATTTTCTTTTAAACATTAATGTCAGTTAGTGTTACAGGTGTTCAGAAAAAGTACTTAATTTGTTACATTTCTTTCGGCATGCAGCTTTGAAATTTTTTATTTCTATACTTCATATATGTATTTTGTCTAATAAATATAGTTGTTTTTGAAACTGTGGCTATTTTATTTTCAGGTAGAACAGGTAATTCGTATTCATAATCATATAGTCAATTGGATAGTCAAGATGTGCTTTTAACTATTTAGAATCATCAGATATTACCATTATAATGTCTTTTATCTGCTTAAATTATATTTATGTATAATTTCCTTTGGAGGTAAGACTTTGTTTTTCACATAACCAGACTAAAAAGCATGAAAAGTTTGCTATTTTATTTTCAGTTTGTTAATAACTTTCTAGCCCTTTTTCTTTATATTACTTATGTTTATGCTATTAGTTAAATGTGTTTAGTTTGCTACGTTTTTAGATTTTTCAAAAATCTTGAGATCATAGATTTTTAATCAAATATCTTCATCCATATTAGCTTTTCTTCTATGGATGGATGACATTCTACTTGTGAAATCAAGTTTTACACATACAATTAAATCAAAATAAACTCTGAAGGGGACTCTCTCCCAAAATATTTTCAAAAGATATGGAAAAAATACTTTTTTTTATGATATATAATTTTACCCTTAGTTTACTTCTGCAATGTTTTTATTTTCCACTAAAATTTCACTATGGAATTAAGGTTGCATAATGATTTTATTACTGTATAATAAGAATTCATAGATTCAAGCACTGCCCATTACAGAATATCATGTGTAATTGAAAACAGGATGTGCACTAAAAGTGTACGTCTTATGCATTTATGTTCTAATTTTTGAGTTTTAATTATTTATAAATGTTCCATTGTATATGAAACCTGACTATGATTATTATTCTATCTCTGGTGTTATAATAATTTCACTTAGACAAAATAACACCGCACTCATTACTAATCCATTTTTATGAACAATAATCATAATTAATAAATTTATGTTTGATTGTTATCTATAGATATTGTATTTTTAACTGAGAAATTATAAATATCTAACTCATTAAAAATATTTCATATCTAACATTTAAGCACTCTAAAGTTCTCTAAGGAGTTCAAAGTGCTTAAATGTAAAAATTTATATTTGTATCTTCTTAATTTCATTTTTTTTGTCTTCCATTTAAATGCATGTTATTATCAGATATAATATTGAATATGCTTGTGTAGTGTCATCACATTGAAATAATAATAATTAATTTTTTAATATTACATATTAAATCAATTATGGATGGAAATGTACTCAAATTTCTAAAAAATATTTCAATTTATTTAAAGCTGCCTAAATTATTTCAAATTTATTTTTAAATGTGAATTATTGAAAAATATTTGTAGAAATCAGACAGCATGCTTTTAAATTTTGAAATGGTCTTAGGTGTGTTATATTATATACAATTTTATATCAATGGTTAACATTATAACTAACTGAATATTTTCTTTAATATATGCATCATAAGGTTTTTGCACAGGTTCATTTCTTTCTTCGATGAAATATCAAGTTCAAAGGGTTTTGCAGATTTTTTTCTGTCAGTCAGCCATGACTTACAATGTTATTTTAATATGTTTCAAATATTATTTCCAGTTTGTATATATGAGAGTAAGATTTTAAGATAATTGTTAAACAAAAATATACATGCTTATAACGAGATTCCCCCACAAAATATTTTATCAAAAATAAATATTGAAGAATAACATACATATAAAGCACAAATGTACCACTTTGCTTTTTTCATATTGTTCTTTTTTTATTTTATGTTTTACATGTTCAATTATATAATGTATGCCCTCTTTTTTTCCTGTAATTTTTTTTCTTTCATGTTGTATTTTTCTATAGTAAAAATAATTTAACGATTAGATAACAATTATACTATTTGGAACAAGCATTTATTACTTTCAATTTTATCTGTGTTCTGAATTTTTGTAAACGATTTATGCAATTACTTTTAATAACAAAAACATTTTTATCTTAGCTAAGATTGCTTGCTTATAATTATTGAATACTTTAAGTCGCTTTGTTTTCTCAGATGATATCTTACTATAAACTGGTTTATTGTGAAATCCATATTTTGCCTGTCAATAACAATTCTAAAAAAAATAGGATTAGGGACAAATCCTGTAAAATTAATGTGATTTAAATTAATTCATTAATTAAAAAAATTTTATGAAAATCACAATATTCAACATTAATTTTTGTTTCCTAATGCCAAGACAGTATGCAAAGGTTTAACACTTCTCCACATTTAGCCTATTGACTACTTTATAGTGAATGGGTAATTCCTTAGTACTGTACTACATTGTTATATTTTGGTTCTCCTGTATCCTAGGGATGATAGATATTTACTGACAAGGCATTTGAAAATTTGTGGGGAATCAAGGGACTCTTTCAAATCCAAGAAAAGACATTACAGCCTACAAATTAATGGGAAATACACATGAACTGTTAATATTAGAGTTTGAATCAAAGTTCCTGAGCTTCATGTCTTTACCACAAGTCCACTTATCTTTATATATGATTATAGAAGATTCTACAAATCCTTTAATAGATTTTTCAGATATTTTTATCTGACAATAAATTAATAAACCTAAAGTTGCGACAAATTGTTAATAGGAAATTTTAGATAAGTAATTGTTGTAAAGCGCATGTGGTAAATTTATGCTTTGCTTTTAAAAGTGCATTTTATCTTTTGATAATTAAAATTATTTTCTTTAAAAATATAAACTGAAAATTTTGTAGAAAATTCATTTGCAAATACAGAAAAATAATTGAAAGTAAAAAAGGATGGTACTATGATTATAACATTATACTCAAAAAAAATTTTTTTTTCCTCTTAATTTTAAATTTCTTTTTATTGTTGTTCAACTTTGTCAACACTTAAGAAAACTCACATTGCATATTTAATACATTATTATTGTAGCAGTATGATTAATTTAACCTATTTCAAAGTAAGTAATTTAATGCAGCATTAAACAAATATTTGTTTTATAAATGTTATTGAAAAATTATGCTGCAGTTGTTGTTATCTTACTGTAAAATTTCCAGTGATGTTATTTTTAATTGTTTCTTAAAGGTGCATATCATGGTGTATTTATATAATCAATTGGAAAAGTAACTTAATATTCCATCTCTGTTGTGTATTTGTCATGTATAACTTAATCCATTTTCACATGCTTAATTAAGGAGAAGCAGTTGAGCTAAGTAGATCACTTGTTTGAGTGATCAGCTTGTGGGCAAAGTTTGGAGTCGGAATGAACATGATTATTTTGCATTTACTTGTACCATGTAGGTATTTTTTCATGCTTCTTCTCTGAAGCAGTGGTGTGATGTCTTCCTCAATTCTTCAAGTTACTTTTTTTTTAACCAGCATTGTTCGATTCTCCTATTACTTGAAAATGTTACATCTTATAGTTCACTTATTATACTTTTATTTTGTTTTGATCTGTTTTTTATGTTTGTTATACTAATATTTTTATTTATTATTCTATTTGCACTTGTCTACTAGCTTTTTTTAAATACAGTTTTATAAAATAAGTGCTATTTTAATTTTGTTCAATAGTTAAAATGATTTGAAAAGAACTCAAAAATATCATTGAATGTTAGGTGTATCAATGTATTAAATTTATTTGCAAAATGCTTAGAGCTTTATATTGATATAAAAAGAGGTTGTTATTAAAAAGTTTATAGTTACCATCATTTCTTATGAAGTGGAATATGTTAATTTTAAGTTCATAATTATAGTTTCTTTTTTTCAGTCTGATGAAGTTTATCTTGAAGCTCCTCTTCAGAACATTACAATTGCTCCCATGTGTTTAGAAAAAGTTGCATTAGAGCCATCAGCCAATTTTACTTCTAGGCAACTTAATACTGTTGAAACTGAGAAAAGGTATTTCTTTGATATGCTTCCTTTCTTCTCTCTAAAAAAATGAAAAATCACTTTCGTGTTTGAATATACATTTACTGGAATCAATCATACTGTAAATGATAGATATAAAATTTAGGATATTTATACCAATACATTATTAGAAATATTACTGTTATTCCACTTGTTCATAATAATTTGCAAAATTCAAAATATTATCTTAATTTAATGCTGTATAACCTCTGAACGAAATTTTCGGCTCAAAAGAATTAAGTATCTTATTTAATTTGCATTGCAGTATAATCCATGGATGATTCCATCTTGTTCTGTAAAAAACGTATAAAACAGTTTTCAGTTTTAAAAAACTTTTTTGATGCCAGAAATGTATATAAAAAAATTCTGTAAAGTATTTAAGATAGTGGAATCCAAAAAGAAGATATGCATTGAAGAACTAGGGTAAAAGCAAAAAGGACAATATTTTTCTAATAAGTTATCTTCATATTTGCTACAGAGATAGAAATCTTGATCATCATCAATTAGTTATTTACTTTGTCCTTTTGCAAAGTGCTTTAATTCTAATATATAACTTCATTGCTGGGCCTTTTCATCTACTAGCACATGTTGAAACTTCCAAAAAAGAATTTCATTAAATTGTATGCAGCAGCCTGTAATTAAATTATTTGAATCATGATTTCTAAAAATTATTAACATACAAACCATGGATTATAGGCAGAAATTACGATATCTTTTATCCAACTAAAAAGGAGATATCCTGGATCAGAAAAATGTTTCCTATACTATTTCAATGTTAATGGATGAGTTTATATAGGTCAATAAATTTACTGAATTGGTCATTGAACAAATGTAGGATCATATTGAGGAATATTATTCTTAAATCACATTTAATGTATGGTGTCTTACTAAGTAAGTTAGAACTTATATTGCTGGAGAAATGTTCCATTTACTTCCCCTGCCCAATTTTTTTTTTTTTTTTTTTTTTTTTTTTTTTTTTTTTTGTATTTATTGAATAACATTTAAATATCTGAAATAAGAGAAAAGATCTATATAAAATATGCTAAATATTTGATGAAAGTTTTTTAATTTTTTTCCTCTTATGGCAGGGCCACTTTGTTTATCAGTAATTAATCCATCAACCTACTAATTTTTTGATTACTTTATTTAAATAATATTTCAGTGTTTGTCTGTAAAAGAGTTAGGAAGGATTGACCTTTTACTAGCTGCCTCAGATCTGCTTATTACATTGGAAAATTTCCAAACAGCTCTCTCCAGATAATCTGATTGTTGATATGAGACACTCTTTCCTCTGAGTTCACTAGATATGTCTGTACCACTAACTGAAGTTTTACATGCACTTGCATATTAATTATTTCCACTGAGCCATCAATGAGGCAAGTTCGCAAATAGTTGTTTCTTCACTGATATTTTAACAATTTCCTGTGAATTACAAAGTCTTTAAATTATTCTTTCTCATAGAGTGTTTTGAATAAATTAAAATATTTCCTTTCTGTAACTTAGTTATTAAGTGTTATACATTTTTATTTTTCTTCTTTATGTTGTAGGATTCAACCAATATTTGGAGAAGTTAATTGCTTGAATCCCCAAGACAGCTGGCAATATTTATTTTGTTTAACTCCTAAACCTGGCACTCAAAGTTATTCTAAATTAGTTAAAAATATTTCCAGTATTGGGAAACTTGACATAGTTTGGAGAACAAGTATGGGAGAAAGAGGACGATTGCAAACATCTCAATTGGAAAGAATGGTAGAATTTTTTTTTTCTAATTTTACATGTTAAATATGAATAATATGTATAATATTTTATTGAAATTCTTAAATTATTATCTCTTGTCTCCTGGACAAAATTGTTCTTATATTTAAAATTTACTCATAGTTTAATGTGTGTATGCATATATTCCATGAATACACAGGAAAAAAAATTTAAATTATTTACATGGTTAGATTTTTCTTTTTAAGATTTTCTTCTCTATTTATTAATTTAATAAAAACGTTTTTAAATGCCAGTATTTAAACAAATTTTTAAAGATCAATTATGGAAAGTTTTGTATTTATTTTGTGAATATTTCATTAATCAATACAATAGAATACCAATGATTTGAACCCTGATAAAATACAACTCCATGTAATTTGAGGAGGACCAGATGCATTTTTTACTACACCTCCTTAATTGTATTATTGGATATATTCATTTTGTTTTAGAACTATGCGCTTAGTCTGTATTTGCAGTAATCTCAATTCATGAAGGTTTCGATTTTCGCTGATCATTGGAATTCGACTGTATATATAAAGTGTGTTTGTCTATATTTCTAAAATTTTAAAGCTGTTGTTTTTTATACTTTAAAAGTAGTTATTAGAAGATCATTTTATACTAAATGTGGTTCAGAAATTAATACAATTGTTTCAAATCTTAGATAATAGCACATGGCTAATTTAAATTTCTTAAAACTGTATCCTTATTCATTTTAAAGTAATTTTTCTATATAAGGCTATAACTATATGCCATGTATTTAATACCTTACTTGAACTCATTATTTATTTTGTTGGATTATTTATATAATATTTCTATCGTTCTTGAACCCAAATGGAAAGGCGCTGTACGAAATCGACTGTGTATTAAAACCGTCAGCCTGTATGAATTATGTAAATCGTACAGTGTAGAAAAACATCAGTTTGGATGACTAAAAAATTGCAAGAGAGCTTCTGACACGCTGCATGTTTCGTTACAATGATGTATCGTTTTGTATTTATTTTAAAGAAAAATTGGCCCAACTCATAATTAAATTTTTTTTTTTATTTAATGTAATATACTTTTGAATCTATGCTGTTTTTACACATCTTCCACGTCATCAACATATTTTGGGCATGATAACAAATTTGAATTATCTGCACATCTTTATTGCTTCTGGAGGGGGAGTGAAGTATCAATATCAATTTATAATTAATAAAAGGAATGTTGAATTCCTTTTCTTTTATTATTAAAAATTTAGATATTATGTGCATTGTTTTTTTTTAATAATATAATTTTATTTTCTCCTTAACATGAAGGAATTGTCAATACTATTGATGACTGTATTTATATAAGATGGTTTCTTGCAGGCTCCTGGTTATGGAGAAATCAGACTAATTATTACTGAAATACCCAGCATTGTAACTTTAGAAAAACCATTTCCAGTTACTATGAAAATTATTAATGCTTGGTAAGTTATATTTTTGTAAGAAATTTCTCATATTTTCAGGTTTTGTGGGATTACTTTCAATATGTGATAGATATGAGATTATATAATTGTAACATTAAGGATAGTTTTTTTTTTAAGTTTGCACATTATTGTATATTTTCAATACTCCGATGATAGTTTCAATATACAATCTTAAGAGAAATGTAGGTGATATATAATCAGATACTGCATGCTGGTGACATAGCGAGGGAATTTTATCAATCTGAAAAAGTCTGCGAAATTCGTAAAAAATCTGAAAATCAGGAAAATTTTTGACGAGAACATTTTTCACTAAGTACACATGGGATTGGTGATTGTGTAAGATTGCTACAAAAGTGATTATGCGCGCGATCGACGATAAGCATTGCCGCCATCGCGATTTTGTAACGAAGCATTCTTGATAACTTGGGTCATTATTTATTTTACGGCAACCTAACAACCAATTTTTTTTTTAGTTGTCCGATTTATGATTTATCTCGTTATTAAATGTGTCTTTCACTAGTATATATGTGTTTGCTTTTATTTGTGCTATATGTTCTTGTGTTATTTGCGTAAGGCGATTTAGAATAGTAAGAATTTTATATGTTTTTAACATATTAATTATAAAATATTGTTATTTACTTGTGTATTAAGTTTAAATTCATTAAGTCAAATTTCACGATCCTTTAGCATTATTTGCATTGATTGGTATTTATTACTTATGTATTTAATTACTGAAAATTGAGTCTAATGAATTATCATTTGTATGTATTTAAGCTTAAATTATTGAAGCAAGTATCCTTTAGCAGGTGCATTGAATGCATACTTTAATTTGTTATTTTTGTGTTTAATTACTTATTCTAATCTTAAATTTGACTTCCATTACATGTGTATGTAGAGGGCAAAAAAAGCAAGATTTAATTGTACAGTGTTGTTCCCTTTAAAAAGTACATTCAGGGAGAACTGCTGTTCATTTTTTACAACAGTACTACTCATTCTAATGATCCGAACAAGTTTTGTGATAGATGGATGCATAGACTTCCATGTCTTTGTCCGGAACTGCTTTGAGGTATAGAGATCAGATCTTGTAATGAAGAAGCTATATGTATGAAGCTAAGCTGAGAAGCTATATGTTTGTTTTTTTCAAGTACATGTTAATTCATGCATGAGGTTCATCTGGTTGATAAATTTCTAGAATATGAAGATATTTGCTACCCAGATTTAATAGCCATATTAGCCAGATATTGATTGCTTGTTAGAGGTGCTAGCCAAATATATGCAGTATGAAGAAGTTTTAACGAAACAAAGTCTAATAATCATTGCAGAATTTCATCATTTTCCTTTTGATATTTTGTAATTAAATTATTGAAGTTATTTTTATTGTAATTAAAGCCCCTTTGAAATTACCATTAATCTGACATTTTAAAATTCATTTCACTTACTTAACTTTATTAAAAAAGAATTCTATTATTATAAATAAATTATGTATTTATTTATAGTGATCGTGCACTGGATTTACTTTTCACACTTCGTAATTCATTTTCAAATGGAATCTTGTGGCATGGTATTTCGGGCCAGAAGTTCAACAATATTGAGAAAGGTTCTTTTGTTTCAGTTTCATTGGAAGCCATCCCTGTAAAACCTGGATTACAGGTTAGTTTTCGATTGATTTTTACGATATTTCTTGAGGCATGCTGTATCAAAATGCATCATATGATCTAAAACATTACATTGAAATATACATCTCTTAAATGAAATGAACAAATAAATTTTCTTGTTGATATATTTTCCTAGTTTCATATTTTATAACTTTTTTTGTTGGTTTTGTATGTAAATTCGTTTTCATAATCAATAATCACTTTTGAATTATTACTGTATAAAGGCAAAGGTAGTTTTTGTAGTAGGAGTGCCGAGGGTGAAGGTAACCCTATATCTCCTATATCATAATTACAGAATCAAATTGCATAAAAGAGAGTAATGGAACAGCTGGGAATGAGAAACTTACTCAGGGGGAGAAACAGGTGAACTTCCCATGCTGGCGGGAGGGAATCCTTTACACAATGCTAGAAATAAATTCAATCCGTAGCGGAGGGGGGAGAGGAGAAAGGGGTTTCGTGGAATAGGCGTGGCTTCAGGTTTGTGGTGGATAGAAAGTAAACAAATGGCAGTAATGCTATGTGATGCTCCAATTCTTGGAAACGTGGGAGATCGTGACTCTTGGGTGGTCCTGGGTTAAATGGCTTGCGGCTGAAATATAAAACGGGCGATTAGTTAAATATTAGCGCACCGTAGTGCTCTAATATTATGCATGATTTTTCATCAGAGTCCTTTGGAGTTGAGGGAGAGCTGATCGGAATGCCATCATTTAAATGAATTTTGCTATTTTTCATTTAATTTAATTTTACATAAGATTTTTTTCATGTTAAAACAAAATAATAATAATTTATTTTCACAAATACCATATTTATTTAGAAACAGCTTCAGGATTTTAATTTAAAAAAACTAAAGAAAAAGCATTGCAGGGCATAATTAGCTTTTTATCATACCGTGTTTAATAACTGTTAAAGGACCAAAATTTTTGCATTATTTCATTCAATATTTTCCAATATCAGTATCTGGACTAACTTCAGGAGTTATGTTCTGGGGATCAATTTCCTGTGATTGCAGGAGCATGCTTGTCTTTACTCTACACATCTTGACAGCAAATTTGTACATAAGGTTGGTGATTGAACTGGTCAGACTGCAATTTTTGATCAGTATTTCTGAGCGGTATTTTTCCAACAGATTAAAGCCCATTCCTGTACTGCTATTGTTGCCCAACGTACACACAGAGTATCGATGTTTTCTTGATCTGTAAGCTTACTAAATCTTTCATGTATGGGATATTAATCAATGACCAATCAAGGGCCATCTACAACCAGCATGAATTGTTGCTGATTTGGCTGATCAAGTGCAAAAGACATGGTACCCCATCCCACAAAATGACATACAGCACCTGTAGAACACATTGCATGCTTTTATTCAAATATGTTGAGACTAAAGCAGTTATTAATGTATTATCTTTTCACATTTGAAATAGTTCTTCATGTGCATACTTGAACCTGTGACCATCAAACCGTAATCAATTAAATATGCCATCTAGACAAATGTTTTGCTTAACTTTCATTCCTCTAAACTAATTTCTGCTATGTATTGGAATTTCATTTTCCACCAGTGTATTTCACCTTTTGTATTATTTTTATTTTATGTTTATGCATAGAATAATATTTTCTGCTAAACACTAATCCAAATATGTTTTTTCCCCCAGAATCTGAAATAACTTCTTCATAAAAATATTACAAATATTATAGTGACGTTATTGTAGATCGATTAATTTTTCAATTAAATAATAGTTTTGTAATTACAATTTTTAAACCACTAATAATCACTGATTTTACTTTAAAAGAAAACCTGTAGCTATTGATTAAATATTACTGTTGCATGCATTGAAAAAATGCAGATTTTTAAATAGAGCAAAACTTTTGGCTGACATAATATTTATGAAAAGCTTCATTTTTAGCATCACACTTTCACAAAAAATATGTAAAGACATTGTGGGCAAGTCATGTTTATTTCTTTATTTAAGCAGTTAAGTTGGGGAAAAAATCTGTTATTAATTTCTTTAAGTAGTATTGTAATTTTTGATTTTTTTTTTTTTTTTTTTTATGATAGTGGAACTGTGGTGAGTCTGTGATATGGATTTTTATGATGTGGATAGGTCTGTGCATACTACTTGTTGAGTAGATGTATTTCTTGGTATAGGGCAAAGTATTACTACAATCATAGGCTTGTCAAATAGTGCCATCTTTGGCTTAAAAAGATTGCTGTAGCTTCAACTGGCATCATTTTTCAAAAGAATAGATATGTATCCCTAGAAATGTTACTAGTATTCCCCTGTCTGTCAGAACTATTTCTTGGAGATGAAATTAATGTAGTGATGATCTATTTGCAAAGCCTTTTATATGCATTCTATTGTTAAGAAAGATCATATTATTAGTATCATGAGATTTATTGGGAAGCCATGTGTTTCAGAGTGGCAAGTTCTATTTTACCATCAAGATTCTAAACAACTAATATATAGAGAAGAAATCGATTAATCATCAAAATATCCATGAATTTTTAACTTTTTTGTAAAGAAGTAATGGTGTATTATGCACAATGGAAAATCAGTGCTTCACATCGTTTACATATATCCAGTTAAATCATGGCGCAATACTGCTTAGATTCTCCTGGGTCATAACTATTTTTACTTTGATCTTTTTGTGGGACAATGGATGCTATACAAGATCATTTCTTAAGTCTCCAAAACATTATAAAGAAAAGATATTGAGTGCACTATACGATCTGTATATTCTTTGAACATTAAGCACACATGGGATACACTTAGCAAATGTTTTGTTTAAAAAAATCACCCTCCTCAATAGTTTGAGAGCCTGCATGACAGATGTCAAATGTGCATCAATATCTAAAGAAGAAACTCTTTTTACTGAGAGATTCATGTATTGACTTATTTCAACAATTAGCATTTATTCAGTTTTTCCATGAGATGAAATCTCTCTTACTTTGCACAATAAGCATATACTAATTTTCATTTCTCCAATCACAGTCTATTATAGAATGTTTGAAAAATCTGTTTGTCCTTAATCATTCTCAATGTGTTTATTTTGTATTTTCTAATTAAATTATTTTTGTATTCCTGTTTTGTCTGATTGTTTGAAAAACTATTTGTAGGAATTTTAGTGTTTTGTCCTAAATTAAATGCTTAGGTTTGTTTTTTTCCAGTAAAAACACACATGAAAGAATTAACAAGATTTAGAACACCTCTAGATAGTATCTCTGATATTCAATAAAATGAAGTTTCTCAATGGTTTGTTTGTGGTGGGTGGAGGAAAGTAAAAAACAAATACCACTATCATTTAATGCAGTAATTTTTTTCAATTGAATAAATTTTCATTAAAATAAGGATAGTTTAGAGATTATTCAAGATTTAATGCTAGCAATACATGTACTGAAATTATATATTTCAAATTGTGTTTAAAAAATTATTATTTTTAATTAGATCTATAGTACTTTGCTATTAACAATACTCATATTTTCATTTCCAAATGCTAAGACTTATAGATATCTATATTACTTATGAATTAAATTTGATCCTTTTCACATACTAGTCATTCTTATTGTCAACAAAAGAAAAATGTAATAATAATATATTAATTTATGTAAATTATTGATGTTATATTTTCTAATTATGCTTTGTTGGAAAGCAATGCTTTGTTTAAACCATAAGCAAAAATGGTTTTAATTTTCATAATTTTTTTTTTTAGTAGTCCATCTAAAATTGTAACAATTGAAAAACTATAGAGAATGACTTCTCTGGAATATTAAGACAAAACATTTTGATGAATAAATTATTTCAAACAACAAGAAATAAATAAAATCACAATACTACTTTATTTGTCAGTTGAATTTCTATATTTTTTTCTTCTAAAATTCGTTGTTTTGTATGATTATATTCCCAAAATATTTCCATTGGTCATTGGTTCATTTTTTATTTTTCAGAGTGTGTCTGGCCTTGTTGTAAAAGAACTTTTTCTCAAGAGAGTTTATAATTTTAATGATGTAACACAAGTGTTTGTCACTACTGAAGGATCATCAAGATAGAAGATAATGTATTGAAACATTGATTAATTTATTGTAATATTTTCCAAATTGTGATAAGCAAAATAATTATATTTTAAAGATTCCATTAAAATTTTTACATTCAAACAAATTTTGTATTTAATTATATATTTTCAATAGTTGTTTGCTGTAACTCTTGTTTTGTATTGTTACTAAATTAAAATATACATATTTTGTTTTCAATAAAGTGTATTTTTAAAACTTATGTTCTTCATCAAATTATTGTTAAAAATGTAAAAGTCTTTTATACTAAGTTAAAAAGTTTGTCAATAATAGAAATGTAACAGTTTTTTTTAGCAGGCGAGGGTATTTTTTCTTTCATACCAGAGCATTTATAAATGCTTTCCAATCTGGTTACTTAAGCTAATGAAATGTCCTTATAATGAACATGGAATGAATTTAATATGCTTATTATTAAAAAATTTCTTATGAATTAAAATTTTTAGGTGGAAAATATTGATTTTCTCATGATACTTGAATAAATTTCTTATTGCAACAGATTAATTAAAACTGTTGAATAAATTATGCAGAAGTTTCTAGCTCCGAAAGGGCCATATCTCCTGAATAACTGGATTTGTAATTGAAATAAAACCTAATCCATAAAACAATTTTTCTTTTTCATCATATCTCAAACTTATTTATAATAGGAAATCAGTGAGTATAAGTGATTATTGCCAAACCTTATCTGCAGAATTTGACTTTAATCTGCTGTATTTCAATCAGAAATAAACATGACTGATATACAGTCTTAAACACAGCAAACTATGCAAATGTAGTTTGTATAAAAGACAATGTGATCTCTAGTAAACGTTTTAATAGAAATTTTATTCCAATATATTTTAAGAATTAGAATTGTATTATTTTTTATTTAAGTATCAATATAATCATTCTTCCTATAGAAAGGCATATGGAGAATGATTTTATTTAATCCAAAACAAATTTATTAATAATTTTTTCCATTTTTCACTTTACAATATGAATCATTTTTTAAAATTACCATATGAAAATTAAAATTCTTATAAAATGGAATTTTTTTAAACGGTTTTTCATATGGTAGAGAAAAAATATCACAAATAATCTTTATTACAAAATCTCTTACATAAAACATTATATATCCATATTAAGTAACGTTCTTTCACGGCTTATTATTTTTAATCCACATAAAATTAGGAATGGATTTATATTCTGCTGGATGATTTTGTATATAACTTTTAATTACACTTAAATTATTGTTGAAATTGATATAAATTTTAAAGGGGTCCTTACATATAAATATTCTTTCAAAAGTTACTTTATTTTTGATGCAATCATGCATGCACCATTCTGATGGAGATATTTGTTGATTAAAGCAAAACTTTCTTTTCAATTCATAAGATTGTGAAGCATGAAAACATCCGAGGAAGCATACTATTTTCAGGGATGCCACACAGTAAATATTTAATGAACTGAAGATATAAATTATCGTTAAACATTGGGTCTATGTCAAACTCATAAAAAAATCATCTATATAAATTTTAACTTAATCATATAATATCGTTTAAATAGTAAAGATACTTCTATAATAGTGCAACAGTCTCATGTTGGGCCATGGCTGTCTGCCTACTGGCAGGTTCCGAAACAAGGTATATTTTTTTCTTTTTACAGGGTAGGATAGTAAAGACTTCAGAAATTATTTTTTATTAAAACAGCCATCTCCCTTTTTAAATGTCATTTTGACATTTTTATAAAACAGATATTTTACTACGTTAAGTATTCAACAAGTAATTTTTATGCTTTTCAATTTAAGAAATAATTTGTACATTAAGTGATCTTAAAGTCTTCATCTCAACAATGAAATATAAACTTTTTTCATGTTTCTGTTCATGGATATCAAAATTAAAAAAAAAAAATGATTGCATTACAGTGTTAAGTATAGAATAGTAATACAGCAGCACCTCATTACATTATACATTTGGATATTTTACAAAATTACTTTAAACACAGCTCAGCCAAGATAAAATGATTGCTGGTTGGGGAAATTTAAATTATTACTTAAATTATTATTATTATTATTATAACTTAAACGAAAGAATGAATATTTCAAACACCTATGCTGCTACTGCCACCTAAGAGCAACAAGTTCCTATCCAGCAACCCAACTCCCAAACTATCCAATTCAACTATAGAACGTTTTCTACTTTTCGAGTATCTCCTCAAAGAGACAGATACCCTCGGCAACAAGATCTAGAGACCCGTAAAACATCGAATAACACCTAGTCCTCCACCTGGGAAAAGGGCTCACTCACGATCAAAGATGGTAACGAACGTATTGACAATCGGGCAGTCTATTAATACATAGGGATTGCTGCATCCCCCTGCCCACCAGAAAAGAGCTGGCTGAAATGAAGCAAGCCAAAAAAATTGGAGCTATTATCTACAACATCTGATTTGCCCATCACCGAATCATTTCCAACTGTAACTCCAATCTAAGGTTTTCCACACCCCACTCCCAATGGTACTCAAATTAAGAGGAAAAAGATAATGCAGACAGTGATGAAGATAGATTCACTGTGGTACATTATAACAGGGAATAAGCGCTAAGTAAAATACTATATACCTCCCAAACTGCACTGTCTTTCCATAGGCTTCTGGAACGCAAAAGGTTTGTGTCCTAAAATTCACGAGGTTTGAGAATTTGTTTTAGGGCAGAATCTTGATGTACAGGAAACAAAACAAGATACTGGGATTAATTTACTGATTACTAACTACATGTTCTATCGTAATGACGGAAACAACCAAAATTCTAACCAAGTTAGTAGCCGCACAGACATCTACGTTAAAAATTCCATTAAGCACCATAGCTAATCGATTCCTAACAGACTTTATAGAGGCATACTTGAAATTCAACTTGTCATCAAAATAAGCGGCTTATGTTAAGCCTAATATTCCACGTGAAGGATTTCAACAAGCTGTTCAAAACTGGAACTACTGTAATCATGGCTAGTGGCTTTAATGCTCTGTACTCCTCTTGGAATTTTGGAGGAGCGAATCAATACGGTATAACCTGAATCGATTTCTTCAAAACCTAGGAGGTGTGGAAGTAGTTGCCCCTCTTAAAGTTACTAGAATTAACCTTAAATCTACCCACAGAAGTAACATATTTGATTCAGCATTTTTGAATTTTCTCCCTTTTAACTATGAAATTGAGGTGTTTACGAATTTAGATTCCGATCACCTCACCGTTATTTTGACATTTGACTCCAGCGCTGAGTCACTGAATGTCTCAGATCAATTAAATACCAATTTTGAGAACTTTAGGCATGTGATGATTAACAAGTCACTTCAAGCTTCAGAATTATTACATCCTCAGATGTCGAGGATAGAATAAATGAGTTTGGAGATATCTACCTCACATGGCTGAATAAAAGTTCCTCCCCAAAATTCAAGCCTCCACTGAATAGATTTCCAATTGATATTAAAATTCTCATCAAGAAGAGAAATAAATATTTCCACCAGTGATAGCTTACCAGAAACCCTGAATTTTTCCGTCAATACTACTCAAACTTAAACGATATCAGATTTCAATCAGCATTTATTCTCAGCAGCGCTAGCAAAACGACATACATGCATTTACGCCCGATTCAAATTCCCTTTGGATACGATGCTCCTTTCTGTATGTATACAATAATACAACATCCACCCTTGCAAGGTGCCAACTGCAAAGTAGCATTTTTCCCGGAGGAAAAAGATTTTTGGATAAGGATTTTTTTTTATTTGTTTTTAACTATTTTTACCTTATTTAATTATTATAAAATAATTAAATATTCTTATTTTGAGTACCATTTTTAATTTTGAGAAATTACATATTTTCCTACTAACATTATAAGCAGCCTACTATTTTTATAATTTATTTTTTATTAATTAAGATGAGGAGGTCTTATCCCCATTGATACTTCGCAATCGGTACACCAGTTGTCAGGATGCTTTAGTAATTAATTAATTGAATATTAATTAATTACTACAATAGTTAACTTAAATTAATTGCTAATTGGTTTAGAAATAATCAATTGAATATTAGTGTTCCGTAGCTCTAATATGATGCATGATTTTTCGGAGTTGTCCCTCTCACCGTCTTTTCTTTGTCTTGAGGGTAGGAGCAGGGCCGGATTTAGATGAAAAGAGGCCCTAGGCTATTCCACTTATGAGGCCTTTTCACCTCCCATTTTAAAGTTTGTAAATTACATGAGAGATAATAAAATACATCATTATTGTGATATATATGAATATGTTAAATGAAACGTGTTGTGATTGTTACAAATCTTTATAAAAAATGTGGCACAAAAAAAAAAGGCCAAAAACACTACTTTGGACATTTATTCTCAGCACCATATATAGTACTTGTAACAATAACTAATCAAACATAACATTTACAAAGAAACAAAATTGAAATAATAAAAATCTTCAAATAATAACAACAATCTGCACTTTATTAATGCAAGAACAAACCAGAGCTTAGTAGCATAAGGCACGTTAATATTTGCCATAGCAATCAGTGAAAGTATGAACTATACTTTGGTGCAATCTAGTATATACAAACGAACAGACCCAACGAGCCGAACGCGTTGATCTTAACCAATACATTTTTATGTTTGTTTATTAGTCATATGTGTAGAATTTCTCCTTATTTTCGATTCAGTGTTTTAGTGTTTACTGTTTTTAGAATAGTGTAATTTTAATTTTGCTAACCATTTGAATGTAGGCCCCTCTTGATCTTGAGGCCCTAGGCTGAAGCCTAGTTAGCCTATAGGAAAATCTGGAGAGAGAGTGCGTACGCCAAGGCCCTTTGGTGAACTGTAGAAGATTTCCGGGTGCATCATGTGGTATTCCAGAGAAATATGTTCCCAGATATAAAAATAAATATAATTACTCTTTTTCTTTTATACCCATTCAAAGATAGCTTTCATTACAAACAAATAACTTTTCTAGTTGCTTATTTTTTCTTTAATAATAATTATTGTTATTATTATTATAAAGATTGATACAGGTGACATTGCATCCGTTTATTTATTTTTATTTTTTAAGAAGGTTGCTATATAGAAAATTTTATAACTGAAAGAAACAAGCAGCGTAATATTTAAATTTTTAAGAACTGCCATTAGCAAAATATAGATAATTTATATTTTCAATTTATGTTTTCTTTATTTTCTTATTCAAATATAGATAATTTATGTTTACAACATGTAAAATATAATACTCACAGCCCTCATCTATAAAATGAACTCCAATACAAAAAAAGAGGATGAAACGGAAACGAGGAATTTCTAAATGATACTCCTTCTCGAATTTTGTATAACAATTACTTGCCGATAAATGCAAATGATTAAGTTTTGGTAGCCAATAAATGAAATAGCTGTACTTCCAGAAAAAATAGCAAATAAATAGCCTGAGGTGCGTAAATTCAAATTCTAAGCTATAACTTCCATTCAAATTCTAGACCATAACTCCCATTCACATTTTATTTCGTCTACTCATTTTGACTGTATTAATGTTTCGTCACGAGTTTGTGCAAAGTATGACCGTATATTACCATTTGAAAATAAACTTACTTGTGATAGGAAATAGACGTGCAATTGGGTGAAATCGAAAATATGGGTCGGAGCAATGCCACCATTCAACGATTTTGGCACGAACGGCTAAAATTGCATTTTGCTTCTAAAGGTATTGACTGCACAAAATTTGTTTCAATGAGATACTATACTTTTTTGGTTCGTCTTTTTTTAGAGTATATTTTATATGCGAGTTATCTGTGTAATATTACGTTATATTTTACATGTTATATTATAAATTAGCCATATTTTGTTAGTGGCAGTTTCTTAAAGATTAAAATGATACACTGCTTTATCGTTCCAATATTTTGCATATACCAACTTTGAAAAAAAAATTACGCACACAGCGCCATTTGTACCAATTATTATTACGAAGTTAACTTTCGAATGATTCTTCTGCTTATTCAAGGAAACAAAATTATTGTAATCTATAAAATAAATTCATTGTTGGTTTCTTCTTATATTAATACAGTTCACCGTTCAATACAGATGGACCTAAAATAACGGCAAAAAAGCAAAGGAAGCGGTGTTAAAAGCATAAATTGACGAATAAGAAAATTGATTAGCCTTTATTTCTAATGAAAAAGGATCATAAAGATAGTGATTCCTTTTTACGAATGTGAACAATATCTTCTTTCCAGGCCTTATCAATTTTGCATGAAATGCACTTAACCTTCAATTAACTAAAATTTCAATAAAAGCAGGATCACCTACTTTTTATCACTTTTTTTAACGCTTTATAGGTAAGGCCTTTTAATACAATATTTGGTATTAAATTACTACCCAGAAAAGTGCCCGTATTTTGACTATATTTCTGATTATCGCGTGTTCTTAAAATGCGAGATTAGTTAATTTATTATTTTTCTAAATCCAAAACAGTTTGATGCGTTGCGTAAAGTTCTCCCAGCATCAAAATGCTTATCCTTTTTAAATCTGGATGAAATCAGTGTAAATGCATGGATTTTTTTAAAAAATTAATTTATTTCAGTTTTATAGATAGGGATTACTTCCATATTTGTTTAAATGACACGGAACTTTGTTTCGGCTGAAAATCGGAAAGGCAATTCTATTGTGTTGGATAGATTGGAACAGCTAAAGTTTTGAGTGGATTTTGATCAGGAAAGAGAAGAATAATTAGTATAATTTATGGTGCTCCTTCATAACACACTCTTGAGATTAATGAGAAATGAATAAAGGGGCCTTGATGAAACTGATTAGTGTTTGACGTTTTCTAAATAACTCCTCTGAAATTAATCATTTAAGCGATAAGGAGAATAATTTTTATTCTGTATTAAATTAACTAGTTATTCAATATAGCAGATTGATTTAAATTTTGGAGTCTTTTAATAAATATCGTTACGAAATCAGTAAAGTAAAGAAGAAATATGAAAAATAGCATGAAGTATGTTATACTTATTATTGCTAGTTGCGTATAATCTATCGATTATTAGAAAATAACAATCCATTTAGCATTGGAAAGTTCAAACTAGGGTTCGGAAGTAGAATAGATTTCTCTAGTCTGTTTGAACTGGTTATTAATGGCTATCTATAAAAGAAATTACACTTAAGAGAAGAGTTAATCTATTTTTTACTATAGTGCACTTGATTTCGATCACTGTAGCTCTTAAGTATTTATTTTTTGTGATAATGCTACTTCACAGATTCTTTTTTTTCTTTCTTGTAAAGACTGCAATTGTGTTTTCAAGTAGCCTTTTAGAGTATTAGAAAACAATTCACAAGAAAAATACTTTTTTTTAAGCAAGAAATTTTCAAAGGAAATCAATTTGCGTTAGTCTAAAATAAAAGAAAAGATTCACGCTGTTAAACCAATCAGGATGCAATAATTGAAGTGCCGTATTTCAATTAATTAAATAAATTATTTATTTAAGGAGGTCGGAATTAAGAAAGGTTGATAATTAGAAGACCCTTCCATGAATATGTAAATCTCTGAGACAAGAATTAAGGAAACAAAACCTTTCATTGTAATATATTAATTTACTTTATATATCTTCTAGTTTGAAAATATAACAAAATTTTTAATATTTTTGAATCTAACAAAAGTTAGAATAAAAAATTGCACATTGTAATAATTAAATATGACATAGAAAAGTTTACTGTTTCATTAAACGTGTTTAGAAAATCACTTTATAAAATATTTTTGGTAGGATTTAATTTAATTTCAATTTAATTTATTAGTTGAAATTAAATGAATGTGTAATGTAATAAAATACGTATGTAATAAAATCTAATAAAATACTTATTAATGTAATAAAATACGTATTTACAGATTGATATTAATTCTTTACATCAATCTTCTCTATATCACATTGATAATTATTCTTTATATTTATTTCCCTTTATATTGGTCGAAATTTAAAATCATTCATCTATATAAAGAAATTTTATTACATAAAGTTTGTAAATTTTTTATCTATATGCATATTTTACATACTAAATAAACTTTTCAAGGCGTAATTTACAAAGTTAATTTAGCTTATTTACTTGTGAGGTAAGAGAATTTTTCAGACGTATATTCAAGTTTCTATGATTTTTTCTTCTTTCTTTTAAAGTAATTTACGAAATAACAATTGGATTAGGATTTTAAATTTAAAAATAATTTTAACTGTAAAGAGAAGGTTGAATTCTGTAGAAAATTCTGCTTAATTTATGGAGAATAATGCGAGTTTTTGGTGATAAGGTATAATGTAATTTTTGTAAGATAAGGAGTGAAAAGTGACCTGCGGGCATTTTTCGTGCAGGAGAAAATTAGAAATTAGTGACTCACTTTAAATGGTTCGTCACAGGGAATACGATGTCCCAACAACATAACTTAGCCTAATCTGTAGCCTGGAGGACCACCGGACGCTTAGAGATTAGTCCTATGCAATTCGTTGTATTGAAAGCTTTCCAGGTATCCCAAAGTGTCATTTCCAGACTAGGGAATCAGTATTTAAAAAATGGAAATCTTAGATGAAGGTCAGAAAAGCTGAATAGCAGAAGATCGTAAAAAAGCAAAATGATGATCGTATTTGAAACTAACCGAAGAAACGTCAGCATGAACGGAATTTCACTACAACAAAAGCTTCAGAAGACATTTGAATACATCATGTTGGAAGCTATGTTCTCAAACCTATGGTTTGTATTTTTTTAACAGAGGAGCACTTTGCTTCCTGCTAAAAGTGGACGCAAGAACATTTCATTTGGGTGAGTAATGAATGGAACAATGTTCCCTTCACTGACGATCCTACTTGAGTGTATATCAAAAGGCGGTTTATAATGGACAGTGGCACCTGGAATCCTACATTTGTGCATAAAAATGTCTAATTTGAGGAATAATTTTCCTGAATAATAATAATGATAATGGGATGAGTTGATATGTCAATAGTCATACAATTCACGTCAACATGATGTATTCTTTATGATGCATATAAACAACCTATGCATCATAAGGAATACATCACTAACGGCTTGGGGATACAAGAATGATTTCTTCAGACCTATTGCAGTTCCTTACTGTGCAACAATTGGGGATGAACTACTTCTTATGAACCATAACTCCATTTCATATCTTGCTCGATTTTCAGCCGATTTCTATTTCAGTGAAGGGATCCGAATATATTAGATTCATGTTTGGAGGATATATTTGCCAATCTCCATATATGGAACACTCCAGTGAGAAGGGTTGCTAGCCCCTATCTTTTCTCCTAGAAACAAATCCAGCAGTTATAAAAGTAGGAGTGGGTGATAACACCCCATTCTTTCCTTGATAACTTCATTGATTCCATGTCTCATAGAAGTATTGCTTTTGTTAAAAAAAAAAAATCATTCCTCATATTGAAATTAAATTTTATATGAAGAATCGCTTTTTTGTTAATTTTTATGATGCACATGAAAAGTTTAACAAATTTTGTTTACAATAAATAGAGTGAATAAAATTTAATTATTCCTTGTTCGGTGTATTGTTTCCTTTCTTCATATTGTGCAATACCTATGAATCAAAAAAGCATTTATTTCATCTGCTATTTTTATTTAAAATTTTGATATTTACTAATTGTTGTGTATATTTACTAATTGTGAGCAGTGGTTATTGTCTTTATATTTTTCAAGGAAATCATTGAAATTGTCCAGTCCAGTAATAACGAAACGTTTAATAGTGTAAAGCCTATAAATTAAAAAAAAACTATATCTATGGAATATTAAAGTCAATTATTTTTATATGTAATTGTATTTACAAAGATACTAAATTTCATTTACTCAAAAGACATATTTCTTTAATCTTCAGAACAGATGTTTTACTAGAAACTTTGTAAAATTATTTTTTTTATAGTATCAAAGAATACTATATCGCAAATGGCAAGTTCATTGTATTGGCATTATATGATAATAATATGCAAAGTATGGAAGCCGATTCTGTATGTTCTTATTCAGATAACGAAAATTTATTTCTTATAAAAAATAATCAAAAATAAGCATTTCTTAAATTCGTTTTCTTTATTTTAATTTTTGTATGCTGTGTTGGCTAAATGTGATTTAATTAAACATATTTATTCATATAGCATATATGAAATCAAATTCAAAGTTTAAAAAAGTTTAATTATAAGATGCTATAATAGTAAGTTACAGAGAAATAATATTAAAAAGCGCAGGTAACTTTTCGAAGGAATAAAAAAAAGTTTTGTTTGTCACATTTTTTAAATGAAAAATAATAATATTCTCCCAAAATTATGCATTAAACATCTCTGTTTTCTTTGAAAGAGTTCCAAAGTTGAAGCTGAAAGAAGTTCTATTTTGGAACTCCAGAAGCAGTTGCTGAGATTTAATAAAAAATATTTATTCATATAAAATATGTAAAATCAAATTCAAAATTTAAAAAAAGCTTAATTGTAAGATGCTATAACTGTGAGTTTCGGAGAAGAAAGAGAAGGCTGAAAGAGATTTTACTTTGGAATCTGCATTGTATGTAAGAGTTTCGCTGGTAACTATGGAAGGAACATATATTTCAATTTTTTTTACAGAATAAAAACTATTCCGTTTTATCACAGTGAATAGAAAAATTGTGAGAATTATAATACCGAAAAACTTCACTGAAATTAATTCCCTTACAGTATTATCTGAAGTAAATGAAAATTTTTTCATACAGTTATGAAAACTTTAATTTCTCGTGCTAAATCTGCTATTTTCGTGTACTTATTTAAATAAGAGCATGCACATTAAGGTATAAGATTTTAAATTTGGAGCCAATGCCACTGTTGAAGTAGGTACAAACTCTCTATTAGTTTAATTAGACGAGGACCACAGGGTTTTTTTCCTCACAAACAACAACTTGCAAATATTTTAATCCTCTTTTTTTCGAAATATCAAAACTCAGTAATAAAGGTATAAAATTTGTTAAACATGTATGACAATGTTATATTTAAAGTTCTCCTACACAAAAGGCTCTAAAGCCGGTTCCATGGTTCTAAATGAACAAAATTTCATTAGTATAGAGTACAAGTGATGTGCTCAGTAAAAAAAAAAAAAAAAAAAACCTTTTTTTGCAAGTGGCGCTGCACCAAATTCTAAGGCAGTGGTTCTCAAATTTTTCCAGTCGGAGCGTATTTAAAAATCTACAAATAATTATAAGCACACTATATACACATTTTTGAGAAATAAGCACCCGTTACTAATGTCTCACAGTTTTATATCCAGATGGTCAACTCCACAGACAACTACTAACAGACGACGTGAATTTGCAATGGAATTTTTTTTAATATTAAAATCACATAGACGCTAGCACTCCTAGTAATCAAGCATGGCAGTTACCACTCCTAGTTTCTCGGAAATATTTTTTGGCGAATTATTGTCGTTTGGCGACTTTTTATGAGAAGAAAGAAGGAGAATGAAAGAGAAAAGTTAATTGTTTGTACTGAAAGCTATATGAATGGGAAAACTGACAAGAAAAATAGCAAGTATATTTTTTTAAAATCTGGGCACATATTTTTCTAGAATACCGCAGAACACACTCGGAAATCTGCGATGCCCCCTTTGAAAACCTCTGATCTATGGCAATTATTTCCAGTTCTGGAATTATACTACTGAAACAAAATTAATTAATGCATTGAATTTCATTTAGTTAATTCAATTATTTTATAAACGTTGTCTACATTCAGCTCTGAATGTAAAGCCATTTTTAAAATCATCAGAAATTCTAACATTCTTTCCGTTTCAATGAATCATACAAAATTAAAAAATTGTCCCAAGCGCGGAAGAAGATGACATAATTATTCAAATAATTGACAAACTACTTAAAGAAAGCGGTGTAAAGGGCAAGTCTGCCTTCAAAATATTTTTTATACAATACTGTACAAAACCTCATATTACTCGCTGATTTCAAACTTTCCACAATTTTTCACAAAACAGTGTGATTCGTTATTTTCAAACAATCTGGCCTCCCGATCATCTAATTTTACGCCGTCTGATTTTTGTTCGTGAGGTTTTTGAAAGACTCTGTATCTAAAGACAGATATCAGTCAATCATGAATCTGAAGGACAATATTAAGCTTCATATCTGTTCAATCACACAAGTCTGAAATTGAAAGAAACTGAATGTGGAATTGAAATTAATAGAGGATTAATTGAGCTCACGCAATATTATTCTCTATTTATATCCATCGTGGTTTATTTATTTTCAAATTTCAAACATTTATTTTATTTTGTAATTATTTTAACTGACACAGATGGCATTATTTAAATTTTCTCCTTATTTTTTGAAGATATTGATCCTTCTCTAGAGCTTTCTGAATTAATGAGTATCAAATTATTCATAAAATGGAACATTATTTTTATTATATTATTTTGCTATATTTAACTCCAGGCAGGTCATCTATTGATAAATATTTTAACTAAATTTATTTCTTTTTTTTTTTTTCTCGATTTTCATAGAGCGCTTTATTTGTAGCACATACTACTGATGAAATTTCATTTTGGTTGGAGCTATAGAAAGAGTTCTAAGTCTTTCTCAATTGACAAACATTAATTATAACATCCTTGTATTCACTCTTAAAAATATAATTAATATGAATAAAGTACATACATTTTAAAATAGTATAAGAAGTTAAAGATTAATAAAAAGATATTAATAAAATTCTGAAAACTCTTTTATTTCCATGTATAACAAAAATATAAATATTTGTTTCGATAATTATATAAAAGTTTTATTTTTTAATGGTTTAACTTTGGGAAATAACTTTTCTGAAAACAACTGTTTAAAAAAAATAAATCACAAATTAAACACGGAAGTAATAAATTATTTATGCTATGATGGCAATTTTAATAATAAATCACGATAAAATTATATTAGTTTCATTGCATCTTTATTTAATAAAAAATACTTGATTTTGACAGTATACAAGTGACAGAAAGTATCTTATAAAGCTAATTTTGAACGACAAATATTGGTTGAGCTAATTCAAACATCTATAAAAATAATTCATAACGGAAGGAAGATGTTGCAACCATATAATTCTTGAGTGTTATTCAGAAACACGCAAAATATAAACAAGTTTAATTTTCTCTGTTTCTAGATGTAAGCGTGTTTTTCAAAAGGATGCAATTTTTTTAGACTTTTCAAGTAGAGATGATTTCACTTAATAATAAATAAAATATCTTTGTTAAGATGCTCTTAATTAATGTTACTTATTTATTACAGTTTCCATTTGGGAGAAGTAGATGAGTAAACAAGTCTCTTTACACTCTTATATTGACAAATTTAAAAAGAAATTAATGTGGCGAAATATTTATATTTCAAATCATTAATTATTTTCAAAAGCTCATTAAGAATTTTTATATTCCGGTGATATAAATTTTAACTTAAATTACTTCATATGACTTTTATTTGATTGTGAAATACAAATTATTTATTTTTATATTAAAGGATGCAGCCATTCCATATTATTTGTGTGTTTATTCGAATTAATAATTTAAATAGTATGAATTTCTAAATTCTAATCAATTATTTATGTTCTTTTCGTAATTGCCTTGTTAACATAGTATGCTTAATTCCTTTTAATAAATTCAGTTTCAGAAAGGCGTATAGAACTTATTAAAAAATTGTATGAATTCTTCTAAAATAGTAAAATTTATAGTTTTGATCGAATTAATTATTTTCCATTCCAAATTACATTCATTTATTTAGATTTTTTTTAATTCTATGGCATTTTAAATTTTCCATCCACTTATTTTTAGAATTGAAATTTTTTTTTTTATTATCTCTCTTCAAAGGACATGAATAAAATTCTGGCACTTGTAAAACTAATTAATATAGTATATATGTATATAAACCCAACAAAAAAATAACCCAAAGGAGAATGGATAAGAAATGATCTAGAAACACGACCATTTTTCACAACAAAACCACCAATAATATTCGCTAGATATAAATTAGCATGTTCTTTACAGAAACACAATCAAATAATTGATACGTGATTCACAGAAACACAATCAAATTTTATAACAAAACCAGCGTAAGATTCTCAATACAAAAAAACCCTGAGGTGCTTCACATTCAGACCTCTAAAAATAACAATAATAATAATAAATAAATAAATAAAAGTAAAATAAAATAAAAAATAATTAAATTGTTCAATATCCTAAGTAAACAACTACTTACTACAACTACATAATAAACTACAACAAAGAAACTGAAAATCATCAGACTAACACAAATAGCAAAAGGGTGAACTGTTAGTACGACAGTGAAAAATAAAAAAAAAGAACATCACATTTAAACAAAATTTATAGCAGGACATAATGATGTTCAAGAAAGAAAACCACAATGGGGAGAATTTGTGGAAATTGTAATCTGCGGGCAATGATAACACACAATGATGAGCATTAACAATGATAACACACATGCAAAACACCCAAAGGAAAACTAACAAGGAATGAACTAGAAACACGACCATTTTGCACTACAAAATCAGCAATAGTATTCTCTACATACAAATTAGCGTTGGCTTCACGGAAACACAGCCAAATTGTATAACAAAACCATCGTAACATTCACAATACAAAAAAAAAAAAAAAAATCCTGAAGTTCTTCACATTCAGATTTCTCAAAATTTTTTTTCAAGATCCGAAGTGTTCACAAACTGCAACAAAAAAAACTGAAAAACATCAGACTAACACAAAAAAGAGTGAACGGCTAGAACTGCATTGGGAGATAAAAAAAAAAAAAAAAAAGAATAACGCATTTAATCAAAATATGCAATACCTGGATATGAATGACGACCAAGAAAGAAAACACCCACAATGAGCAGAACTTGTGGAAATTGTAAACCACGGAAAAGTGCTTAACAATGATGCTAGATAATTACAGATTAAAAAAGTAATGGTACAAAATGGTTCGGTGAACACATTTTTTTTTTTTTTTTTGTAAAGAATAGAATCTTTTCTTTATTGCTGTTTAAAAGTAGTCTTGTTATAAATTCTGAGCAATTGATTAATGATAATATTGCGATGCATTTTGATATACTGATATTGAAGTAAGTCTATCGATAGTGGAAACGGAAATCTTTCCTTTTGCAAAAATATTGATTTGTGGAGAGTTATAAATGTTAATATTGATATCAAGACAATCAGCTTGAAGGTTATTTGTATTAGTCTTTTTTAAAACGAGATGTATAGGATAAATATCATGACAGATTTTATGAAAATTTGGATGGTTGAAAACAATTAGGTCATCTATAAACTGCATATTTGTGAATAGAACAATTTGTGTCGAAGTAGTGTAGGTTAAGAAAGGTAGCATTGTCGAAATTTATTTCTTTGAAGAATACCTTGAGTTTGGATGTAAAGGTTCTCATTATTGTAAGTGTAATTATTGAAAATGCAGAAATTACAGGGTATTATCCAGTAGTCGAAATGTACTTTTAGAATATTTTGATAGTCGTGGCAAAATAAGTTTAAAATATCTTCGAGGCTTTTAAGAGAAATAACGGTAAAGATATCCTTGAAAACAAAGGTATCTACAAAAGAGATATTGTTTGAAGGTCATTAAAAAATTTAAAAACAATTTATTTTCAATATTAATCCATGTATTTGAATTTGCCATTAATGGCATTAGAAATTATTTTAAGATTAAAAAATTTTTCGCCTGGCTTATCCCTATATGTAAAGGTACCACAGATAATAAATTGATAAGCTATTGGAGTTTTGTGGTATTTTTGATACATTGTTACATAAGAAAATTTGATGGTGTAATAACTGATTATAAAGAATATGTTAAAAACAATGATTTTTTTTTTACTGATCACATTATGATATTTAATAGATTCCTATGTAGAAGAATTAATGGGCGCTTTGTATAGCAAATTGAAGTAATGTCGTTTAAAAATGAAGATAAAGCTGAGTCTTTATTAATGGGTGTTATAATAAATTTATCTCTGAAATATTTATTGCCCTTATTAATGAAGTGTATTTATAAAATGAGGTGGACCTGGAAAAGTAGAATTGGCTAAGAATGCAATTTTTTATTTTATCTACTTCCACTCAGTGAAAAAATCAATAGTATTGCAGGAGGAAGTTGATGCTTTCATGCAGAAAATAAATCTGTGTATATTTCTTATTATTTTATGTAAAATAATTCTAACATGTTTAAAAGATTGGATTTTGGTCTGGATTTTGTTATGAATATCTGGGATTTAACACATCAACAATTCTAATGCCGGCGGTGACAATATAACCAAATCTGAGTCAAGGAACGAAGAAAGGTTTTTCATCCTTGTAAAAGGTTTTTGCATGTAATACTTTTTCTGAAAGTAGATGTGTCCTTAAAATTTAAATTATAGTTGAAAACTTTCTTAACCTTTCTTCCTAAAACATTCTTTCTTTCTTTCTTTAGGTGGTTATATTTGAATATTTTTTGAAAGTCTGTTGTGGCTATGGGAAAGAGCTACAGGTTATCACTGAAAAGGATTTTAAAAGGAATTGAATCAAATATAGGGGACCGAAAGTCGAAAGTAAAATAAATTAAATTGAAGTGCTTGGTGATCTTTAAGGACATAATCAATTTTGGAAATTTTAATATTAGTTTTAGTTTTACTAGATCCTTTACAACTTCTATCAGTTTCCTCTTGGGCGTTATGAAAATTGATGAGTATCAGTGGATTCAGGAGTTATTTGCCTATTAATGAAAAGATAATTAAATCCATACGGTATGGTTGTTTTAAAGTTTATCATGCACATATTTTCTTTCAGAAGTCTTTCTTTTTGTTATAGACACTGTCTACAATGTGAATGGAAGAAATGAAACTATGCACACTAAAATGATGCAATTCGGCACTAAACATGGAAGAAGTATGTGCATATTTTTTAATATCATGTATGTGATGGTTAATTTTTTCATTTAAAGGTTTGCTGGTTTGTCCAGCATCTTTCTTATTGCTAGTAGAACATTCCAGTAGATAAGTACAGTTGTTAACTTTACAAGCTGTTTTTAACTCAGTTTCCCAGTTTGTAAAGTCAACAACTGCACTTATTTGTATATAATTTTAAAATAGTCTATATAATTTATATTCTATATATATATTTATAGTAATCGCACTCATATATACATAATTTTATAAATTAAATGGAGATATATTTAAATTATTAATTTCAAAAATAAATTCGAACAAATTTTGAAGCTAAAATTTGCTAATACATTTCTTAAAAATCCCTGTAACTTCAATTAAACTTCTAAGTTTATAATTTCTACTTAATGTCTTAAATTGTATTTGACATAAAAAAAAAACTTTTTCTTGAGCAATTATAAATTTTGTTAATTTTTGTTGTTCGAATCAAAATTACTTATTTATAATGAGAACTTGAAAAAAATCAAAAATCAATGTTTGAAAACTGATTTTAAGATAATAAAATAAAGGTAAGTCTTATAGCCTATTTGTATTAAATTATGGAGTAAATCATACTAGTCTTTAGAAATAATTAGAATTGTTTATTTGATCAAAAATAAACGTGAAAAAAAAACCCAAGTGCAGCAATAAAACGGGAAATTAAGAAAGATATTTAATTAAATTTGAAATTAATTAATTAGTTATTAAGCTTGATTCACAATGAATTATGTAACATGTCTGTTAAATTATGTAAAACATGTCTTGCGAAATTTGGATATTTTGGTACAAAAGTATATACATCAGTTTACAAAATAAGAGAAATTCCTAAAAATGTACTGAAATGCATTTATTAAAGTGTTTGAACATTAGAGTTAAAAATTAATTCAGCAATAAAAGTAAATTTATTAATTTGGTAGTGATGGTCTTTGCATAATTTAGTGAAAATTAAATGTGGTTCTTACAGAAAATGATGTCGAGAAACTATACTTCATTAATAGTTTAATGGTCCATAACTTTTCTGTGGATATTTTTTAGAAAAATAAGAAAATATTCCTAAAATGGGAGAGGAAGAATTTATTTTTATAACAAGATAATCCTTTCAAGTATTCTGCAAGAATACTCTGGTTGTTTTATCACTAAAAATAGAAGGGGCATGCTAGTCTTCAGACATTAATGCTACAGAAAATTTGCTTTTTTCTTAAACGGCAGTAACGAAACCTAAATCGGTAAAGTGGTAACCATTTAAAACTACGATATAGACAGATGTGTACTAAGAGAATGTGGTTGAACAACGTCATATATCAAAGATTAGTGATGCCCCTTCTATGATGAGTTGACCATTATAAATGTTATTTAATTAAATACTAAAATTTCATTTTATTAATTTAAATTGTTCAGAAACATTTCTGTAGTCTCAATTGCTTGAAGCAAAAACTTGTATTGTTTAGTTAAAAAAAAAATTGTGAAAACTTCATTTTGAAGTTTTCTGGTTAATCTTTTCACAATATTCACATGAAAATAATATTTTTTTTTCGCATGCGTAGAAAAATAATTATCACCACTACGAAGAACTATTTATTTACTTTAGAAACTAACTTTTAGTATAATATTTTAGCATATTCATATAATTTAGATTCACTGTATATGATGGATGCATATAATTTAGTATAAATATGAATAATTGTCTTCAATATTTGTGAAAAAGTTTTTTTTAAAGTTTTTTTTCCGACAATCAATCTAAAAATTATAGTTACAAATTTTCAAGATCAAATATGTCACTAAGTTCTTAAACTCACTTTAAAGAACAACTGATAATTTTTTTAAATAATTTTTTTTTTTTTTTTTTTTTTTTTTTTTTGGAATTTTGAAAAATATTTGAAATAAAAAGATCAAGTTCCGATAAAACATTTCTGTTTCACTTGGTTTAGGGTTTTATTCACTCGGTTTGCGTTGATTACTCCGAAATTGCTTTTTAGAAGCATTCAAGAATATGTGATAGATATGCCGGAGGGGATGATTTTTTCACATTATAACTTTTGCTTTTACGACAGATCACAAATATTCACTTTGAAACTAATTTGTAGTAATCAAGATCTTTTGTAATACAATGTAAATTTCTAAATTTTGAGTTGTGTACTCTCTTAGATTTACGAAGGTGTGTAAAATTTACAAACTCAGTTTGAC
This sequence comes from Caerostris darwini, assembly GCA_021605075.1. NCBI lineage: Eukaryota > Metazoa > Arthropoda > Arachnida > Araneae > Araneidae > Caerostris > Caerostris darwini. The sequence goes on along the minus strand of BPLQ01002818.1, from coordinate 168,381 downwards.
GCGAGTGAAAAAGCTCAAGTCTGACTATTCCTACACTGTTTGTTTTAATTAGCAGTGTTTGAATGTATTTTATGAAGTGAGTAATTTACTTTTACATTGTTATCATTAATTACTAACACTATTTATGTATTACAATCGTTTCCAAAAATTAAGGAAACATCAGCAAAAGATGCGATTACATGGCCAAAAATAACAAAATTTGCTAATAGTGATGGTCATTAGTCACATCTTTTTTACAGATGAATGTCATTGCAGTGTCACAAGCTATTTTCAACGCTAATTGATATGAATAGAGATTTTAATATGGCTTTATCCCACTAACATCAGGAAAAGAGACCGTTACAATGGTCCTAACATGCTCCTTCGGGAAGGATTCTGACAAACAGGTGAATTGAGTTTTCAATGGAGATATGGTTACCGGTGGTCGCTATTGTTAGCAAGTGATTCTCCCCCACGTGCACTTGTTCCGAAGTGCCATTGGTGTAGACTTCGTTTTTGTGGACTATAACCTCGGATTCATTTTGTTAAGAAGTTTCTAGAAAATGAAAATGTCCCTACTTCAGGGATTGGCCCCTCTACTTCCCTGGTTTTAATCCTATAGAACATGTGCAATACTTTGGGGAGACGCATTTCATCTCGAAATGGAGTTGTAACTCACTAGAGAACACTAACATGAAACAGATGCGCATCAAGGTATGGACATTCTTACCTCAACAACATTTCAATAATTTGGTGTTGAGTATGAAGAGATGGGCCTAGCAACAGTTGAAGTTAATAGAGACCACATCCCTTACAAAGTGACATCCATATGTTATCTCTTGAATAGATAAGAATTTGTACTAACGATACTATTTCGATAACATTTTTTTTTATTTAATTCAGTACAATATGTGTTCTATTCATGTTGGCTTTAAACAGTCTTCTCCATTCTTTAAATACAAAACACTGTTTCTGTATTCTGAATTTTATGTCATAACTCCGCAAGAAATCCCTTGAGAGACAGAAAAATTATCATTGCTTTTGTTATATACATCAGCTTATATATAGAGAGAAATATTAGAGCCGATATGCTTAAGATCAAGTGTAAGATATCTTCTTTGGGCTTACAAACCCCACCAGTTTTAGATGAATAATTAGTTTTATTAACATTTTTATGTACAAGTTTATTTAAAAACTTAAATTACCTCACTGTATTAGTAAATTTAACATTTAAAAGGACTAAATGAAAAAAAAACTATTTTTTAGTAATAGAGATTAACGATAAAGTCTCGAAAGATATACAGCCACAGAAGATACAAAACTGTTAGATTTAGAAACAGATAAAAAATAATACTCTATTTTTTAATCTGTTTGACTTTATTTTTGTCATGTCATTAATGATATCCTAATTCGTTTCTCCTCACTTCCATTTAATTATTGTAAAAATTAACGCAATATTTCGAATTTTGTATTATTGGCGTATTGAATATTATCAAAAGTGATTGATTCAGCTTTAAGCTCATTGCTTTACTTGAGTAAAATTTTCATTAATCAAATCATGAGAAATATTTTGCTATCGAGTGGAGAAGATTTTAAATAACATGTTTAGAAGAAAGTACAAAAGGCATCAGCATATTTTTTAGAACGCTTTCGATATAGTGCTGAACAAATATAAATGATGTGTAATAAAACACAATGATACAGTGATACAGCGCAACAATGTATCACTTGAAATGTGAAATATTACTAATTCTTTCTTCATTCAAATTTTTTTTCATTTTTTCTTCTTTCAAAATATCACTTTAAATGTCATTTTAAGCCTTATTTCAAAGGATAGGTTTTTCATTTTCTGAAAAGGATTATTCTTACTCCGTAAATCGAAAATGTAATAAAAAAGTGTAGTATTAAAATTTATATACAAAATGAGCAACAGTATGAATCGGAGAAGGAAGAACCATCAGTCAATACTTTTACAAAGAAAGAAGACTCTAAACGAGTACATGAAAAATTTATATACTGTTGCTAATGTTTCTAAAGTTAAGACTCAGGTAACAACAGAAAATCCGCTAAGCAACTAAAATCATTTATCTTTAAACACATTTGTAGCATCAATAAATAAAGCTTTACATTCTAAAAAAGCTAAAAATATAACTTACACTGGCTTTTGTTAAGAACTGTAAAAGAGCGGAAGAAATGTTATAAAATCTTCTATGAAAACCATTTACAAGGAAATAAATGAAAATTCGTTCTGAGACCCTTGAGAAAGAATGAGTTTTATATATTAACTGCAGCGTGAAAAACATATTTATTCTAGAAAATAAAAAAGATGTACAAACCTAGTTTCAACAATATGATTTACAGTTGTCACAAATTTTCTTCGATGGGAAATTAAAGAAAAGAAAAGCATAAAAATAGTTTATGTCCTATATTTAGAGAAGAAATTCTATCTTTTTATCTGAGTGACTTTAAAAGAGAAGGCATAATTGGAATGGTTTTATTCACAATAAAAATGATTTTAATTTTTGATAATTAGAAATTTAAATAATATAATATCAAAATAAGAAATTAAATAAAAAAATTCCATGATAGCTATTAAACTTCTTTCCTTCAAAACTGATTGTGCCATGTATATCTGACTAGCACACCTAACAAGTAATCAGTTCTTCCGTTTCTGCTTTTAAAACGGATATTTACCTTTCAACACAATCAGCAATATAACTATATTGACATTTTAAAAATTGATTAAAGTGATCCAAATTCATTTTAAAAATGAGTAGATACTTTTTGTGTTTTAAAATCAATCATAAATAAGAAAGCATATCTTTTCATGGAAGTGTATCCTTAAATTAGTGTGAAGTACCTATATATCTTTCGGGTAGTTATCGTCAATCCCTACTATTAAAAAAAAGTTTAATTCCATTTAGACATTTTAAATGTTAAACTATATCACTGTGTTAGTAAAGTAAGTTTTTAAATAAGAAATGTAGGAAACTCAATTTCATTTTCTCAAAGGTTATATTTATTGGGTAAAAAAATAGCCTCATATTTTAGAGTAGATATTTTCCTGAATGTAATAACGTAACTATTGAATTGGAAATATATAACAAATGATACAGCTGTCGTGTTATAGAACAAATAATGTAGCTATTGGATTTGAAATATATAGCAAAGGATACATCTGTCGTATTATGTTATTTGTGAAGTATAAACAATTTCAAAAATAAAATATTTTGAAAGAAACCTTGATGGAATTTAGTTTGCCACATGATGATCAGATTGAAGAAGTAGAAATTTATAAATGTATGAGTGTAAATGAGAAATAAAGTAACTCCCTGCACAAAATATATATATATATATATATATATATATATATATATATATTGCATTACTAATAATGCATTCATTTTGAATGTGTGTTCTTTATTTGGATTTTTGCAAATGTTTTGGTCACCAGGAATTTAATTCAAGATTCTTTATACTTTTTGTTGATAAATATTTCACTTTATTTGTCATATATAAATCAAATTTGATACTTCATGGTTTTTTTAATTACATAATTGTTCAACCAAGAGTCTGGAAAGATAACTTTAGCGACTCAGGTAACATTTCATAGGATTGAAGAATTGATTTGACTTGTGAACTTGAGATTTAAACTCGCTAATGCTGCTTTATCTCAATTCATCCAAATGCTGTTAAAATACAAGGGAAATTGAACAAAAATGAAATTAATGAAAAATGAAAATTGAATATTCATAAAAAAATGAAATTAATGAAAAATGAAAATTGAATATTCATAAAAAAATGAAATTGAGAAAAAGAAATTGAACAAAAATGAAAACTGAATATTCAAAATTCATGAATCCATGATGGTGTATCTCATGTGGCTAATCCCATGTTAGACCACAAAACAATATTGAAAGAAAGAATCGTTTCACGTTATTTCCGGCAACGAAAAGAAAATAAGCAAGATTAATAAATATGAAAACGAAAGGAATAAATAAAACTGTTAATCGAGTAGATCACCGCCTTTTAAAATTGGAACGATGTCAAGAAAATGTGAATTACAACCATAACTAAAAAAATAAAAAATGGGATTCCCCGTTGCTTACGGGGTTACGAGAGTTTTCGTAGAAATTGAAGTATTGTTACAGTCTTAATATGCATCTTTAGATATATCAAATATCCAAGAATAAGAAAGCACTTTGTAGCTTGTTTCTTGGGTCTACGTATGTCGTGCATTCAAGCAAAATTTGTTAATCGGATTGAAGAATTGTTATATTAGTTGTATTTTTTTAAAAGTAAAACAAACAAATAATAATTTATAAATTAAATATATTTGTTATAATTTTTCTGGTATATAAATAAGTATTATAAAATTAAAAAAAATGTGCTGTGTAAATTTTATAAAGATAAATAAAATTGTATTTTGCATTGGCTGATATGCTGCTACTATAGAATTAACCTACAAATAATTTTAGAATTGTTTCGACAAAAATAGTTCTTTAATTATTTAGGATTGAATTAAAAAAAAAATGTTAATCTTTTGAGAGAGAGAGAGTAATAAAGAGAAGACTTTCCCGTTGGTTACAAGGTTACGATAGTTTTCATAGAAATTATTGTTACAGTATTAATATACATCTTTAGATATATCTAAGAATAAGAAAAAACTTTGTATTCTAAAGCACTTGTAGCTTGTTTCTTGAGTCTACATATATTATGCATTGAAACAAAATGTTCATCGGATTGAAGAATTGCTATATTAGTTGTATTTCTTTAAAAGTAAAACAAATAAATATTAAAATTTATTAATTAGCATATTTGTTTATAAACATTGTTCTAATTTTTCTGATATATAAATAAGTATTATAAAATTGCAAAATAAAAAAAAAAAAATAGTTTTACTTTGTAATTTTTATAAAGATAAATAAAATTGTATTTTGAATTGGTTGATATAACTCCACTACAGAAGGAACCTGTAAATAATTTTAGAATTGTTCAGATAAAAATAGTTCTATGATTATTTATAAATGAATTTTAAAAAAAAGCTGTTAATCTTTTGAGCGAGAGTAATCCTGTTACAATAAAAAGAATGCTGTTTGTTTTAAAGTAATTGTCCATACTATGGACTTGAATAAAGTTTCCTTTTAGTTCTATTTTTCCAAATGTCCATGTGTGGAAAAGCGAAGTGTAAATCAGTGGATAAGAGAATAGCCGTGATAAAAATCCAGAAGAAAGTTTTCCTGTGAGATTGAAATGATGCCAGGCAGTGAAATGGTTTTTCATGAGTCGTATATTTGTTCTAATTGTTCTGGTGTATAAATAAACAATATAGAAGTGAAAAAAAAATGTATAATTTTTATAAAGAAAAACAAACTTGTATTCTGCATTGGTTGATATAATGCTACAATAGAATGAACCTACAAATAATTTTAAAATTGGTTAGACAAAAATAGTTCTACGATTATTTAGGATTGAATAAAAAAAATGAACTTTTGAGCGAGAGTAATCCTGTTGCAATAAAAAGAATGCTATTTGTTTTAAAGTAATTGTCCATACTACGGACTTGAATAAAGTTTCCTTTTAGTTCCAATTTTCCTATGGTGCTGTGTGGAGAAACGAAGTGTAAATCAGTGAATAGAGAAGAATTGTTATATCAGTTGTATTTCCTTAAAAATAAAAGAAACAAATATTAAAATTTATAAATTAAACATATTTGTTTTAATTCTTCTGGTGAATATATATCTGGTAATATATAAATACCAGAATCTCGAATATGTATAATAAAATTTAAAAAAAAAAAGTTTTATTGTGTAATTTCTATAAAGATAAATAAAACTGCATTCTGTATTTGTTGATATAATGCAACAACGAAATATACCTACAAATAAGTTTAGAATTGGTTCGACAAAAATAGTTCTATGATTATTTATAAATGAATTAAAAAAAAAAAACTGTTAATCTTTTGAGCGAGAGTAATCCTGTTACAATAAAAAGAATGCTATCTGTTTTAAAGTAATTGTCCATACTATAGACTTGAATAAAGTTTCCTTTTAGTTCCAGTTTTCCCTAATGTCCATGTGTAGAGAAGCGAAGTGTAAATCAGCGGATAAGAGAATAGCCGTGATAAAAATCTGGAAGAAAGTTTCCCCGTGGGATTGAAATGATGCCAGGCAGTGAAATGGTTTTTCGTGAGGCGTATATTTGTTCTAATTGTTCTGGTATATAAATAAGCAATATAAAATTAGATACAAAAAGTTTTATTGTGTAATTTTTATAATGACAAATAAAATTGTATTCTGCATTGGTTGATATAATGCTACAATGGAATGAACCTACAAATAATTTCAGAATTGGTTCGATGAAAATAGTTCTACGATAATTTATGATTGAATTTTAAAAAAAAACTGTTAATCTTTTGAGAAAGAATAATCCTGTTTTAACAAAAAGAAGTCTGTTTGTTTTGAAATAATTGTCAATACTATGATCTTGAATAAACTTTTCTTTTAGTTCTAATTTTCCTAATGTTCATGTGTGGAGGTGCGAAGTGTAAATCAGTGGATAAAAAATTGTTATATTAGTTACATTTCTTTAAAAATAAAATAAATATTAAAATTTATAAATTAAACATATTTGTTCTAATTCTTCTGGTGTATATATAAACACCAGAATCTGGAATAAGTATTATAAAATTGAAAAAAAAAAAGTTTTACTATGTAATTTTTATAAAGATAAATAAAATTGTATTTTGTATTTTTTTGTTGATATAATCCTACTATGTATGAACCAACAAATAATTTTAGAATTGGTTTGACAAAAATAGTTCTACGATTATTTAATGAATAAATATAAATGAATTACAAAAAAACTGTTAATCTTTTGAGCGAGAGTAATCCGGTTGCAATAAAAAGAATGCTATTTGTTTTAAAGTAATTGTCCATACTATGGTCTTGAATAAAGTTTCCTTTTAGTTCCAGTTTTCCTAATGTCCATGAGCGAGGAAGCGAAGTGTAAATCAGTGGACAGAGAATAGCCGTGATAAAAATCCGGAAGAAAGTTTCCCCGTGGGATTGAAATGATGCCAGGCAGTGAAATGGTTTTTAGTGAGACGCAAAATGAGACAGAAAAGCTCTTTATAAGCTGAACTGTCTTGTAATCTGCGGACCCCTTTGTTTTTCTTCACCACGGGTGGTCCTTGAAATCGACCCACACCACCCTCCAATTTTGTTTAGCATAGCCTGTCTTTGCTACTCGCCGCCAGGGGGCGCTTTCAACTTTGAGATGGAACAAAAAGTCCTTGCCGCCATCTCCAACTCCACAAGTCCGTGCGTTCCAAGAAATTGCCGCAAAAGTTTGTCACGGTTTCGTTTTTTGTGGCTCAGACTGGACTCTTGTAATTTATATTCGCCAACAGAGTTGATGAAGAAAGAGTACATTGAATTATTTTCTGAGATGAATTCTTGAACATTCAAAATGGTAAGTAATATTTTTTTTAAATAAAATTAAATTAATAAAGTTAAGTTTGGAATAATTTTTTCCGACGTAATTAAATTTTTATTGAAAAGACGATTATAGAAAAAAAGTTCTTGTTATGAAGTATTTAAAAGATAGGATGGATGTTAAATTATTGATGGACACTTAAATTTTTATTTGATAAATAGCCGGAAAATATAGCTGAAAAACTAAAAATTAGTTTAAAAACTAAAAGTAATCGCAGTTTTAATTTATATTTATTTTGAATTTTGGTAAAATAAAATATGCTACATAATATATGATAAATAATAAATTAATTTTTTTTTCCTGTTCCTACACATAAAATATCGTATGATTCTTCATAGCAAGAATTATAGTTTTTGGTTTTAATTTTTGTGTGATTTTATCGAATTTAAATTATTAAATAAGTGGTTCGGCTGAATTTAGATTTTTAGCTTGAAGAATTTAGCTTAAATGATATTTTGAAAATTTTTTTTCAACGCAATTAAATTTTTATTCCAAAGACGATTTGAGAAAAAAAATTCTTGTTATGAAGTATTTAAAAGATGGAATATATGTTAAATTATTGATGGACAGTTAAATTGTTATTTGATAAATAGCCGGAAAATATATCTGAAAGTCTATTTTTTGATTTAGTAAAATGTATTTCAAAATAAAATTAATCACAGTTTTATTTATATTTATTTTGGATTTTGGTACAATAAAATATGACTAAATAATATGTATATAATAAACAATATATAAATTTTTTTTCCGTATTCCTACACGTAAAATATTGCGATTCTTCATAGCAAGAATTATAGTTTTTAGTACTCTTTTTTAAAAAAAACTCTTGTTATGAAGTATTTAAAAGATAGGATAGATGCGAAATTATTGAGGGATAGTTAAATTGTTATTTGAAAAACAGCCGGAAAATATATCTGAAAATTTATTTTTTGATTTTGGAAAAGGTATTTTAAACTAAAAATAATCACAGTTTTAATTTATATTTATTTTGTATTTTGGTAAAATAAAATATGACTAAATAATATATAATAAATTATAAACTAATTTTTTTCCGTATTCCTACACGTAAAATATCGTGATTCTTCATAGCAAGAATTATAGTTTTTAGTACTCCTTTTTAAAAAAAACTCTTGTTATGAAGTATTTAAAGATAGGATTGATGTTAAATTATTGATGGATTTAAACTGATTATTTGATACACAGCCGGAAAATATTTCGGAAAATTTAGTTTTTAATCTTGTAAAATGTATTTTAAACTAAAAATAATCACAGTTTTAATTTATATTTACTTTGGATTTTGGTAAAATAAAATATGACTAAATAATATGCAATAAATAATTAATTAATATTTTTTTTCGTATTCTCATTAGCACGATTTTTCATAGCTAGAATTATATTTTTTAGTTTTAATATTTGTATTAATTTATCCAATTTAAAACATTAAAGAACTGGTTCGACTAAATTTAGAATTTTAGCTAACGATATGTAACGATTCCAGTTTTAGATGTAGTGATTTTTTTTTTATTTTAACAAAAAATATTTATTTTTTAAAATTTTATCTACTAATTTATATTAAGCAGTTACTCTTTAAAGCTACAATAATTTGAGAATTTTTCACTTTTTACGTTTTTGAACGAGTTTTGAAAAATATGGAGAAACTTATAATAAGCATTCCTTTTTTTTAATCAAGTAACAAAAATGTGAATTAATGATTTGTGAAAAAATAAATAATAAACTTATTATGTATTACTCATTGTAACTTTAGTTGGATTAAATAGAAAACTTTCATTGTAGTTAATGTGGAATTTAGTGGTATTTTAGAAATAGTTTGAGTATATTGTTGGTGGAGAAAATTTATAAACTAAGATTAAATTAAAAATAAATACTCTTACTTTTTTAAAAGCATAAAAATTTCTCCTTTTTACTTGAAACTTTTTAAAGCATCGAAGATATGAATTCTCATTTCAATAAAGATTTAAATAAATTCTCATTTCAATAAAGATTTAAATAAATTCTCATTTCAATAAAGAATGAAATAAATTCTCATTTCAATAAAGATTGAAAATAGTCATACTTAATGGAAAAAGAAGGAAAAAAGGTAATTATTATTTAATTTGATAATATTAGAAAATTTTGAATATAAATGACGTATATAAAATTTTTAGATTTTCTAACTCTTGTAGTGTGGGAAGCTGTTATATTTTGATAATTGCAATATGTAATATTTCCTTTTCCTCTCTGTCATATCCAGAAAACTTTTTTGTAATACAAACTTAATTTGAACTCTAACTTTTAGTTCGGCGTCGTATTTTTTTGGATTCATATATTCCACTGCATACTAGATTAACTGCAGTAAAAATATTTTGTCTGCGGAAAATTAACATATTCATTCAAAAGAAAAGAAGAAAAGTTAATTTTCCTAAAAAGAAAGTTAGTTTTCAACTAAAACAAATTTTAAATAAAATAAAAAATTATTCCTTACTATTTATTTAAGAATTTTTCGTATTTTTAAATTAAATTAGATTAAGAGAATATGGCTTGGTTCATAAAAATCATAATACTGGCAAAAAAAAAAAAAAAAAAAATAATTGAATTTAGAAGTGTTTAAATTATATTAAATTTGTAAAAAGATTCCTAAGACATAATAAATTATTTTTTGTTGGATAAAATATATATTATGATTACATTGGTTTACATTAGGATTATAGTCGATCCAATATATTTTTTTTCAAAATTAATGTTTCTGGTCATTTCTTATTTCATTAAATAATTTATAGTATAGTAAATTCCAGAATGAATTTTCTCATTTTCTAATATAACAAATTATACTTAAAATTATTAAATGTAGCTATATTTTTACGAAGGAACATGAAAGTGCAACTAATATTTTGAAAGAAATTTTTTAATTATAAGTGCTTTATTAATTCTTAAAAATATTCGGTAATTTATTAATCAAATATATTCAGGAATTTTAAAAATGTCAGTTTACATACAGCGATTAATATTTTAGCAGACACTCAATATTCAAACAATCTTTTTGAAAATATTTTTCAAAACTTTTGGTAGAATGTTCTATAAAAATTTCATATTTCATATGTTATAGGAAAATTCAATGCACCTGTTTCTAGAAAATGTGGTGAAAAGTACTCACTCATATGGGATTTTCTAAAACTAAAAACTACTTTTCTTTCTAAACTTTCTAAAACTAAAAAAAGTTATTTCTAAGCGCATTTTGATAGATGAGCATTTATTTCAAATTTCTAAACATACAATTTTTTTTACTATCACATTATTGCTGCTCAATTTTTATTGACCAACAATGAATTTTGAATAAACTGAATTTAAATTAAATATTCTTAATTTAAAATAATGTCCCTAATTTTGAAACGCTAATACTAATTTCCTATTCTGGAATTTACGAATAGTTCAGTGGAAATTTTTAGCGTAAAAGACCAATATTAGCCAAGGCTATTAATCAATACTTGAAACTAATTAGCTTACAAATGCTAACTATTTAAAAGATTTTGTATGTATGAGAACTATTATACTCAAATTTTTACCAATGTGATAGTTTTCCTCATATAGTTATTTGAACCTAAAACAGTACTTAATGGTACTGGAGAGTAGTGATTAATTTATTTTGAATCTTATTTCATATATATATATTGTACAACTTAATCCTTATGTATTAAATCGTATTAACAATTAAAGAAATCGTTAGTTATTGTTAACTTAAAGAAATCCTTAATCTTTTCATAGAAAAGAGCATTTTAATTGCTAATAGGAAAAAAAAAATTTGTGTAAAATATCAGTTTAAGAAAGTTAAATATATATTTGTACAATTTGATTATTAGCCTACAAAGCCACATACACAATATAATTTCAGTGCAAATAAATAATTATTTTAATTATTTAGATAAGCATTTATTTTAAAATCCTAAAAATATAAATATTTTAATATCACATTACTACTGCACAATTTGTATTGCCCAACAATGAATTTTGAATAAAATGAATTTATATTAAATATTTTTAATTTAAAATAATAATGTTTCCAATTTTGTTTCGTAACGCTAATACAAATTTTCTATTCTGGAATTTAGGTCAGTGGATATTTTTAACGTAAAAGACCAATATTAGCCAATACTATTAATCAAACCTGAAACTAATTAGCTTACAAATGCCAACTATTAAAGGGATTTTGTATATATGAGAACTATTATTCAATTTTTTTCAAATGTGATAGCTTTCATCATACAGATGTTTTAACCTAAAATAGTACTTAATGGTATTGAAAAGTAGTGATTAATTTATTGTGAACATTATTTTCATACATATAGTACGACTTATTCCTTATGGATTAAATCGTATTAATAATTAACTAAACTGTTAGTTATTGTTATCTTAAAGAAATCGTTAGACTAAAGAAATCCTTAATCTTCTCATAGACAAGAGTATTTTATTTACAAATATGCAAGGGAGCTATATATCAGCTTAAGAACGTTAAATATATGTATGGACAATCTATTTATTAACCTACAAAGCCACATAGACAATATAATTTCAGTGCAAACAAATAATTATTTTAATATTGGCGAAGGGGGGTAATAGATACGTAAGTGGATGAAATGAGAGCAAACGTATTGAATCGCTCCAATAATTTTTAAATATATTTTGTGAATTTAAATTTAAAAGATTAAGATAAAAAGTTTCAAAATTTAATTGAAGAAAGTTTAAAAGACATAGAGACTAAGCATGTAAATATTTTCATTTCCTGTCATAAATTTATATTGTACTTCCTATTTAATATTTGGTGACTTTTTACTCATGACTTTGGAATGTATAATTATCTATTTTTATTTAATTATTTTTTAATTATCTTAATTAATTTATTTAATTATTGTAATGTACTAAATTATCAAATGTTTAATTGTGCTTATTTAAAAATGAATAAGAATTAATGAAATTCTAATCTAGATTACATATAGTTGATTGTAAATATGTATTATAAATATTGATGAAAATATCTTAATGTTTTTTTTAATACTTATTTTACTTACTATTTATCTTTAGTATCCACTTATTAGTTCATTAATTGAAAGGTAGACATTTCTGCTTTGCAAGAAAATAAGTCATAACATAGTCCTTATCTATTGTTAATAAGGAAAGCCTTTGATGTGCCTTTTTTCTTGTTCTAAATGAAAGAAGAATGCATCAGATGCTTTGTACCCTTTACTTGAAACACCATACTCTTTCTTTTCTGAGGTGAAATACCATTTAGGACAAATTTGCATTCTTATTAGTAATTAAAATTTATATTGCAAATGGATCAAGTTAGTTTACTTTGAATTGAGCGTTGATTATTTCTCTTTGAAATGAAGAAATAAAATTGAACAACATAAATTGTCTTTGAAATTTATGGATTGAATGCATGCTAAAAAGATTTATAACTGATTAAACGAATGCTAGAATTAATTATTTAAATATAAGTTAATTAATTTTTTGAATAAGTTATAAGAACGTAATGTAATGCGTAAATAAAAATTCAACCTATCAATTTCAGCCTTTTAATTAACGTTCTGGCTATAATCCACGAATATTAGTCTAAAAATCTTAAAATGTCAGGGTGCAGCTTATAGGCGGCTGCATAGTATATGTAAACACTTTTGCCGGAAATTCCATTAAACTCAGTACTGAAAAATCGTCGCCTTAAAATTCTTATTTTGCAATAAACACAGTACTCAAGAAAATACAGTACAGTAAGAAAAATAGCCTCGAGATCCGAGACCGTGTTTTTTAACTAATTTTTTTTTAATTTGAGATCATTTTTTAGAAAGGTACTTAAAACAGTATATTAAGTTATTTTTAAAAGAAAAGATAAAGATAAAGAAAATCTGCTTTTTTTCATGTCCAAGTATAATGGACTTCGGCAATATAATGAATGGACTTACATTATGTTAACATATGTTTTGTGCATTATATTTATATATGTTTTGTATGTTTACATATGTTTTGTGCATATAATTATTAAAATATAAGAATTATGAAAAATAAATGGACTTAATATTTGAGCATAACATTATGTTTTGAGTAAACAATGTTGTTACTACTTGTTGAAAACAAAATTTTCTTAGTATGTATTTTTTCCCCTTGTGTCCCAAGGGCACCGTGGAGGAAGGTTGAGGTGAAAATTCGCTGTTGGCATTGTTGTAGTCACTGCTTTCAAAAACTAGAAGATTCGATGGGGATTGTGATAGTGTATGTAAAATCGCTTCGAATCGATTATCAGACTGCTTAGTGGAGGTTTTCAGGGTTTTCTTCCATACGACATAGGGAGAAAATCCTTAAAAAGTTCTCGTTATTACTACTTGTTGAAAACAAAATTTTCTTAATATGAATTTTTCCCCTTGTGGCGCAAGGGCAACGTGCGCAACTAGCTTGCAGGAAGGTTGAGGTGAAAATTCGATGGTGGTCTTGTTGTAGTCACTGCTTTAAGAAATGATAAGATTCGATGGAGATTGTGATAGTGTGTGTAAAATCGTCTCTAATCGATTATCAGACTGCTTGGGGAGGGTTTCGGGGTTTCCTTCCATACAACATTGGGAGAAAATCCTTAAAAAATTCTCTCTAAATGTCTCGAAGAAGGTACTGGTGGGAAGATACTCCATAACTGTGGGGAAGATAGTTGTATACATGAGGCCCATCAATGTTCCTCTTGCATTTTTCTAACTGATAGGAACCTACATAGACCTAGGTACGCGGGAGGTGTGTAGAAAATAAAATAAAAAGTGTGCAATTTTGAGAGTACAATTAACTGATCAAGTCCCACTGTCCAGTGCAGAGGACACGGAAAAATACATAGCTTTTTTCTCAAAAGATGCATAAATAAAATAGTACAGACAGTAAAAACGCAATTTTATTTTATTAATTTAACATTTTAAAATTACTTTTTAGGTATTTCTTTGTCAAAAAACTATGGAAAATTTTAAATTAATTAAAACTGTTTGATATGTCTTCAATTGTTGTTCTTCTGTTGGTTGTCATTTTCAAATGCTTGTAGAACAGAGATCCCGCCAAAAATGTTACAATTTTTCTGCATAGATGGGAAAGTTGGACTGTTCAATATAACATGCTACAAGAATTGAACACTGCCGCTTCCCACCTCTCGCCAGTGCGTGTTGTAGAATGATGTCCCAATAGCCAGTCCCGCGTTTGTGCGTGAAGAGGTGCGACTCATCATCCCGTCTCAGCTTCAATAGGCAATATATGTTAGGTGTATCTGATGATATTGGTATGGAATACAGGTTAAAAGATAGTTGTAGAGTATGTGGTTTCGAATTTATAGCTTTATTAATTATTAAAAAAAATCATGTAATATGAGTTGTAGAGACAATAGTTCTGCAGGGCTTTCATGCCCTAAAAAAAGAAAATGCAATCTAATAAGCTTCAAACAGGTTATAAAATTGCACATTTGTTGGCTGAGCTTTCGGATGAGTGCCGGAGTGATGTTAATTTTGACACGTCTCTTTATACGTAAAAATATCGTCTCTTTATTTTCACCATAATTTTTAAAAGCTTATTTTCTTTCCGGTTTCCAGAATATTGAATTATTTTTAAAACACTCTTTAAAACTCAAAAAATTTGATAGTTTTATACCTGTATAAAAACAGAACTTGATTGGTATATCGTAAGTAAAATAACTGGTATGAACTGACGTTTGTGGATTATACACCGACGCAGATTATACAAGATTTTATTTTTTCGAACTGAAAATGCTACCTGCAGTGCTGTGGATTATAGGCAGTAAATTACGGTATTTACGAGGTAAAAAATATGTCATAGTTTATGGACTTTCATTTTAATATTAGTCTATCGCTTGGCGATCTGTAATGGTTGACTCAATACGTTGACCATATATAATGAATCTAACTTATTTAGGAGATTTAATACAGGTCTACAGCAAAAAAGTATAATAAAATAGCAAAATAGATTTCCTTTCATTTTCATATTTACAATTTAGACCATAGATGCCTGAGACTGTTCAAGAATTTAAGTAATTTTCTGATGACAGGCTATTAGAAATTATTATTTTTTATGAAAGATTAATACATGAAATATGATCTAACTCTAGTTTAAAAATAAGAAAGCATCTAAATATTTTAAAATATTTTTTCAATGTATTCTAATTCATAACGAACCCATAGAAATAAGACAAGATAGTCTAAATATACGTCTTTTATTCTTTTTTTATTATCTTATCCTAATACAAGAGCCAACTCAATTGTTCCTGAAGACATTAGCCATAAATATGGCTAAACATTTCATTATTGCGTTGGACTACCAAAAATAAGTCATTTTTTAACATTATTCTCAATAAAGTAGCTGTGGTTAAATGATGCATTAAAAGGCATAAATCTATTTGGATCGATATGTATTGTATTGTATTGTATTATATTGTGAACAGACATTTTCAGAAATATAAAAAAAAATCAATAAATAGGAACTATTTGATTGATTCCTTTTGAGTTTGGTTACTATAAATTTGAACCAAATACTAAAGCAATTAATAAATTATTGCAATTTTACTAATCAAATTCCTTGTTATTTATTTTTCTTATATTGCTTATATATTATATATATATATAGGAAATAAATTTATGATAGAATAATTTTCAAGTTTTATGTGCGTGGCTGATTATCAAGTTACAGTAAATATATGCAATATATGGTGCTCAAGGACTTTAAAAATCTGCGCTTCTTTGATAAAGACTTTTTATATCCATTGAAAAGAAGGAATCAGTCACTTATGGCTGTAAACGCAAAAACTTTATTATAGTAGTTCAAGACAATGGTTGGCTGGGTTTGTCGATCTACGGTTATTTTGTGCACACTTTAGGCTAACTAGAACGGGACCTACAGTTTAACATGGATTACGAACCACTAAGAAACGTTCATGTCACCTCCAGAATTCGAACCTGAAGCTTTTGGTACTAAAGGCCAAAGCGCTAGCCAATTGACCATCGGACTTCTCAAGACAATGGAGAAAGTATAAAAAATTATTGAATGGAATTCCAAAATTATGCGTATAATGCTAATAAATATCAAAATAGCAGATGTATTACAAATGGTACCAAAGACCAGAGCGCTAGCCAATTGACCATCAGACTTCTCAAGACAATGGAGAAAGTATAAAAAATTATTAAATGGAATTCCAAAATTATGCGTATAATGCTAATAAATATCAAAATAGCAGATGTATTACAAATGGTACCAAAGGCCAGAGCTTGACCATGAGACTTCTCAGGACAATGGAGAAAGTATAAAAAATTATTGAATGGAATTCCAAAATTATGTGTATAATGCTAATAAATATCAAAATAGCAGATGTATTACAAATGGTACCAAAGGCCAGAGCGCTAGCCAATTGACCATCAGACTTCTCAAGACAATGGAGAAAGTATAAAAAATTATTGAATGGAATTCCAAAATTATGTGTATAATGCTAATAAATATCAAAATAGCAGATGTATTACAAATGGTACCAAAGGCCAGAGCGCTAGCCAATTGACCATCAGACTTCTCAGGACAATGGAGAAAGTATAAAAAATTATTGAATGGAATTCCAAAATTATGCGTATAATGCTAATAAATATCAAAATAGCAGATGTATTACAAATGGTACCAAAGACCAGAGCGCTATGAGACTTCTCAGGACAATGGAGAAAGTATAAAAAATTATTAAATGGAATTCCAAAATTATGCGTATAATGCTAATAAATATCAAAATAGCAGATGTATTACAAAATGGTACCAAAGACCAGAGCGCTAGCCAATTGACCATGAGACTTCTCAGGACAATGGAGAAAGTATAAAAAATTATTGAATGGAATTCCAAAATTATGCGTATAATGCTAATAAATATCAAAATAGCAGATGTATTACAAATGGTACCAAAAGACCAGAGCGCTAGCCAATTGACCATCAGACTTCTCAAGACAATGGAGAAAGTATAAAAAAATTATTAAATGGAATTCCAAAATTATGCGTATAATGCTAATAAATATCAAAATAGCAGATGTATTACAAATGGTACCAAAGGCCAGAGCGCTAGCCAATTGACCATGAGACTTCTCAGGACAATGGAGAAAGTATAAAAAATTATTGAATGGAATTCCAAAATTATGTGTATAATGCTAATAAATATCAAAATAGCAGATGTATTACAAATGGTACCAAAGGCCAGAGCGCTAGCCAATTGACCATCAGACTTCTCAAGACAATGGAGAAAGTATAAAAAATTATTGAATGGAATTCCAAAATTATGTGTATAATGCTAATAAATATCAAAATAGCAGATGTATTACAAATGGTACCAAAGGCCAGAGCGCTAGCCAATTGACCATCAGACTTCTCAGGACAATGGAGAAAGTATAAAAAATTATTGAATGGAATTCCAAAATTATGCGTATAATGCTAATAAATATCAAAATAGCAGATGTATTACAAATGGTACCAAAGGCCAGAGCGCTAGCCAATTGACCATGAGACTTCTCAGGACAATGGACAAAGTATAAAAAATTATTGAATGGAATTCCAAAATTATGCGTATAATGCTAATAAATATCAAAATAGCAGATGTATTACAAATGGTACCAAAGGCCAGAGCGCTAGCCAATTGACCATGAGACTTCTCAGGACAATGGAGAAAGTATAAAAAATTATTGAATGGAATTCCAAAATTATGCGTATAATGCTAATAAATATCAAAATAGCAGATGTATTACAAATGGTACCAAAGGCCAGAGCGCTAGCCAATTGACCATCAGACTTCTCAAGACAATGGAGAAAGTATAAAAAATTATTAAATGGAATTCCAAAATTATGTGTATAATGCTAATAAATATCAAATGTATTACAAAATTGCCCCCAATTACTGTTTTCTATTTCTATTTTTTTTTTTTTTTTTTTTTTTTTTTTTTTTCATCACGCAGCTTAGGATTACATATGAAGTTCTCTTTTTAATTAATTTTCTAAAATCTATGTGTTGATGTAATTTAAAAATCTAAATACTGATGCATGAGCATTGTAGTCATTTATCTCATTTTGCACAAATTTCAGTCAGTTACAAGCTTACTGTCATTCAACAATATGCAAATAAGTGTGTTTTAATGCAATTTCTGAGTAATTAGATGCCTGCTTTTTTACCAGTTTTTTTTTTTTTTTTTTTTTTTTTTTTTTGACATCCATTTATCATCCATGATGTCCAATTATGGGATCAAGGGTATGACATTATTCTCGCAGTATTTAATTTTTTACTTATTTAGTTTATTAAAAGATTTCGATATTTTGCTTAGCTTCTTCACGAAAATCTATCCTTTTACCCATAAATATATACCATTTTATTGATATCATGTTATACATGTGACACATATTGTTAATATTGTATGAATGTTTTTACACTTACGTTTTTACAATAAACTAGTTCTATGTCTGATGTCATGAAATTTTCTTTTATTGACTTCAAACGAAAGGAATCTATCTATTTATCTCATATTTGGTAATAGTAATGGTTAACCTCTTACCCTTGGCTACATATGTGGGCATTTAGTATATTATAATTACTATCATTAATAAAAAGAACAAAAATTCTATAATAAATTACTTACTATAGAATCTTTCAACAAGAGAAATACAAATCTTATGGTTTGCTGCATTGATAACGATATTTAATTGTACAATTTAGGAATATGAAAATAGCTTAAAATAGTATTTCGACTATTTGTTGGGTTATTCGAACAAATCGTTAATAGTTGATAAAAATTATACCAGATATATTAAATATATTTAATTTTAATAACTAATACCCGGAATAATAATGAATAATTTATGCCTGGAATGTATGAAATCATTTCACCCATAAATTATTATTAACACTCAGTGGGCACAAATGTGGAAATGTGGCCTTTTTTTTTTTTTTTCTTTTTTTTTGTAAATTTTTATTGCTTTTTGAATTCCTATCACTATAAAATGAATAAATCGTAATGAAACAAAAAAATTAAGTCATTTCCCAAAAAAAAAAAATCGTCTTTGAAGAGGTTAAAGATAAAAAATATATAATTGAAATAATTCACTAACTCATATTAATTTCTTTACCGGAAGAAAATATGAGGTAATTTCTTACTTTATCACATAGTCTGTAGCTCTAACTTTATTTGAAATAATCAATAAATTTGGCATTCGTTAACTTAGATGTTTTACATTGCTCTTAATTGATTTTCATTTTAAATTACTATTAAATAATAGATGGACAAAATAACGTAAAACATTTTATTAAAAAACGTATAAATATCCTTAATAAGCTCATATATACTTGAAGGCCCCAACTTGGGAAATTCAATTCAGGATAAGACTCGATAGGTTAGTCTAAAATGCCCTAAAGGGTGTTCACTCCTACAAATACTAAAGCGCAACTGACAGACAATTCTGAGAAAAAAGCCTTCAAAGTGTCAGACGTAGCTTATATAGTAGTAAATTTCTTCTGTTCGTGTTGTTAAGATCGTGTCGTTAAAACAGTAACGTATACGTCTTTAAACTTGATGGTCAGGGTTCAATCCGCCATTTGAGGAAGTTTAATTTGAAAAATTATATGAATTTTAAATAAAATTAACAACTTAAAAATATTTTAAAGTAAATCATAAATAATTTTATTTTATTAATAATACAAATGTTCGATATCATGCGACTTGTGTTAAAATTAATATTTCATTTTCAAACAGTTAAAGGATTCAAAATTTTTTTTAAATTAGGTAAATTGAAACATTAATTACTATTATTATTGAAATGTTTTTACAGTTTTTGTGCTATTATTGGATGTGAATAAGTATAAAATATTTGTAACTTTATGGAATTGGTGTTGACCTGGAATTAGCAGAGAACAGTTATTGATCTGTTCTGGGATAACGAGAAATCACCGATTTGCACAATTAAAGTGGCCTATAGTGCATCCTCAGGATTTTTATTTTTGTAGGCAGGTAAAAAAATCTAATAAAGTGCATGCAAAATTGCGCTTATCTGATTGAATCTAATAGAGAAATAAATTCGCGTGAACACTGTATAAAAATATCATCAATGATTTATTATCAACTGTCATCGTCAGTTTTTAATAAGATGATCCTGTATGCCTAATATGTTTCCAAGCTTTCTGAAGAAAGATAAATATTTTTGAATGTTATTGAAGTATGTTTTACTACAGATCTCTTGGAAAGATTTTGCGCTTTTTAACAATTTTATATTAACTGAGAAAAATATCACAATGTTTTTTATTTCCAATGTTTTGATAATTACATTCAGGTTTTTGCAAATCAAAATTAATAAGTAAAGAAGTTTGTAGAATTTATGAATAAAAGAAAATCTTACCGATAATTCGTAATTAAAGTTTCAATTTACCTTCATTAAAAATGTATTTAAAATTAATTAAAATGTTCAAGAATAAAACATTACTTTTAACTCAAGTTTCATGAATTCAACCAGTTGCTTTATTAATGAAATAAAATTATTCATTATTAGATGAATTATTAATTTTATTTAAAATAATTTTTCAAATTCAAAAAATAAATTGTTCGAAGCCAGGATCTAAAACTTAACCATCTAGTAAGCTCATAGACGAGTATACTAACTTTTCGTTTTTTTACACACCTTACCTCCACACCTAGGGGTACATAATTCCCTTACCAGTCAGAAAAATGAGGGTGAAACATTGGTGGGCCCTTTGTTTGCCACGAACAGCCCACCGGCAGGCGAATGGGAGGACAGTGCCTTCAAGGAAGACTTTTAGAGGCAGCTGAACTGCACTTGAGTGTCTTACGGGAGAAAATCCAGAACACTCCCACCAGGCAGCCTTACTATCGATTTGAGACGGCCAAACATTGCCACAATCGTCATCTAGTCTCTTTTTTTTAAATCAAGGACTACAAAAACTCCGCTAGCGAATTCGAACCTAAGTCCTCTGTACACTAGCTGCGCACATTGCCATTGGGCCGCGAGTAGGGCGTTAATGCTCTAACTAAATGACGCTGTTAATAAGAGAAAATTTACTAATATGTGATATGCGTCTGAAACTTTGAAGGCTTTTTCTCAAAATTAGCTGGTCATTGCACTTTATTATTTATAATAGCGGACACTTTTAAGGTGTGCTATTAACCTACCGAGTCCCATGACGAACTAGATTTCTCAAGTAGTGCCCTTCCTTTGAAAGACCGGGAAAAAATTCCACAACATGAAATTTGGGATAATTTATGACTGGATTTGAGATTATTTATGCTGTATGAAAAATGGCTTTTGCCATTTAAATTTTTAAAAAGTGCAGTTAATAAAATATAGATAATTTACAATTCATGTTTGTAATCTATAAAATGTAATATAATATTACACAAATCTCATATATAAAATACACAAGAAGATCAAAATGACGCACTAAGAAGTTGTATCTGATTGTAACAGAATTTCGCGTAGCAGATAAATTTCGATGGCAAAATTGAAGTGATAAATTCTGACTGTCAATGATTGATTAGTAGTGCTCCAAAGCTTCATAAATGAGCATTCGGATGGTATGTAGAGAGAGGATAGATTCCAGTTCTAAGGCATAACTGCCATTCGAATTTGATTTTGCCTACTCACTTTGAGTGCACCAATACCTCGCATACGGGTTTGTGAATAGCATGAGCATATGTAACCATTTGGGAGAGGACATGCAATTGGGTTGGTCAAATCACAGGAACACTCGATATCTGGATCGAAGCTATACTGCCATTTGACAATGTTGGCAGGAATAATTGAGCCATGCAATATCACTAAGGAGTAGGCAATGGTCGACCTGGAGAGACGACAGAATGTAAGGACATTGCGACGTCAGAATGGCTCTCACAGGACTTGATTCGTCGTTATCAACGACCAACGAGTAACTGCAGACACTTAGCTGTTCTCACACCACCTGTTGACGTACGCTGTGCTAAAATGCACGAACGTACGCCAACAATATTCTATACACTGTTCTTTTATTCTTCATATAATACATTCCAGGCTTGCATTTCAGCAGGATAACTAACGGCTGCTCACAGATTTAATTTACATTGAATTTCTCTGAAAAAAAAATTATATTGAATCTCTTCCTAATAGAGCACTTATGTGCTACGACGAGTAGGCGATTCCGATCTTCCAATGTTCTCGTCTATCTAACTCGGAATTGGGTGGCCTGGTAGCCAATTGGCTAGCGCTCTGGCCTTTGGTACCACAGGCTCCAGGTTCGAATCCTGACGGAGAATATGTTTGTTAGTGGTTCGGAATACACTTTAAACTGTAGGTCCCGGTATGTTTAGCCCTCGCGTGCGCAAGATGGTCGATAAACCAAACCAAACTAATTCAAAATTGGAGAGCTTGGCAATAAATGCCGCAAGGAAACATGTGCCAATTCCGCTTTTTTGAGTAATTATTTATATGTAATTATATTTACTGAATAAAATATTCAATTCCTTTGAAATTTTTATTGTTTTTTTAAACATGTAACGCATTTTTTCTTATTTCCGATTAACTATTTCAGGGGTCTTTTTTATTAAATTTGTTTTTTGTCAGTGTGATAAAAAATATGGAATGAATAGACAACTTGCTCTATAATTAGCACACTGTTTGCGGTGATATAGAATATAACGTAGAAGAAAATGAGGTTGAGGATATGATTAAATGGATTTTACTGTTATTAAAAAAGGATAAAACACAGCTAAAACCACTCAAATTTGTAAACGAGGAAGATATATTGGAATATTCTACGGAAATAAGATACAAAAATATGCAATAAAATACTCGATATGTAACAACTTTATTCGGGATGTTAGTTGCAATCTTAAAATTATTTAAAGCGTATATATATACATTTAATGGAGTGAAATTATTATAATTATGAAATGATTCACTCTGTTGAAATCTTTTAATAATAATAATAATTTTTTTAATAATAATAATTATTTTTTTAATAATAATAATTATTTTTTTAATAATAATAATTATTTTTTTAATAATAATTATTATATTTAATAATTATTATCTATTTGAGAGATCGGAAAATATGTATATGTTAAAATATGTATATGTAATTTTTTTAAATTTGTTTTAAACTATTGTTTGAAAATTTATTATCAATTAAAGAAGATATTTTTATAGCTTTTAATTTCATAAAATTCTTAATAATTATGAACTTTTCAACTTAAACTAAAGAAAAAATAGCTATTGAGTTTATTCGTAAGTTAATTTCAATGTTTGTATGTTAGTGGTAATGTTATTTACATATATCAAAATACATAAAAACTGTGCTACTAGTCATTAATTTTTTAAAAACATGTAAAAAAAAAAAAATTTCATGGCTTTAAATTTTTACCATGGTATCCTTTAGTTCATCTTAACTAGGCGAAAATCTGTAATTGTTTACATTGAATTTGCTATTACTATTCTTGGAATTATTTTTCTAATATTTAGTAATAACTATTTTATCATAAATATTAACAATGATTTTAATATTAGTGTGACTGAAATACAAATTTTAAAAACTGTAACATTTTCTAATGAATATTAATGAAAACGTACTGATTGTAAAACTGTTTTAGCTGAAATTAAGTAATTATAGTTATTAATATATGTAAATAACTTGACTAATCATAAATTTACTTCTGAAACTTCGCAATAGAAAAGATAGAATTTAATTAATTTTCCTCTAGAATTCTGCTAATTTTCAAGTGCGATAGCTATTTTTAAATGTTTATTTTTTCTTCATTTTCTTTCTTTTCAATATTTTTTTTTTTTTTTTACTTTCTTTATGGTTATATATTAATTTGATTTTTTCATTGCATACATAATTTTCATGCTTTACTTCATGGCCATAAAAATTTCATGTGTTTTCATTAAATATACTTAGTATATGTTTATTTCAGTTGACTTTTTACAAAGAATCCAAATGAATCAAAACAAAAAAAAAAACCAATTTTATTTTACTAAGAGCTGAATAAATATGGTCTTTTCAGTGTCTGTATCAGGGTAAATATTTGACGAAAATCCCTTTCTGGCCATAAATCCTTAAAGAAAATCTTCTCTTAAGAAGTCAGAATCGGAAGCCATAGAGATGGGCAATCATACTGAATGATCTGCTGTGCTTGGAAGAAAAACGGTATATCTAAGTGAATGATTTTTCCATCAAATCAGTGTATTATAATGGATGGTTTGCATTAATTTCAAAATGATGCAACTCTTATCATAATATTTCTCACTCATTCATAAATCATTTTCTGAAAAATTTAATGTAATTATATATTCCATTATCCAGTATGATAATATTTACTGTAGATTAGATTTATTACATCCAACCAAATTATAATAATTAGCCATTGCATAAAATAATTTAAATTCTTAGTATTTAAAAATCATAGTAGTTTTATATTTATCGTCTTAATGCAAAAAAAACTTTTTGAAGGTTTTAGCAAAATATCAAAATTTATTATTACTAACATATGTTAGAACTGATGGAAACGAAAGAGCAGATCTTCTGGCAAAAAAAGGAACAGAAGTTCCTGGACAGTGTTCTATCCCTCTTTATACAAGACAAAGTCATCATATATTATTGAATTATTATCAAACACCAAAGGAAAAGTCTGGGAGACACTTTGGGATGACTGGAAATAATTTAATGGAAAAACTATCAAAGATACTGTAGCCAATTTTACTGGATACGACTGCCTGGGCTAACATCTGGCCGAAATAGGGATTGTGAACTCTGATATATATATTTTATGTAAGACAGAAAAAATGAATAAAGCCCATCTACTTGTTTGCTCGGAACCAGACCCTCCCTTACAACAGAATGGTGATTTGTGTACTCTTTACTGGAGGGTCAGTGAAAACATGTCCTGATCCCACGGACTTTTATTATGGTGCTTTTAGCTTTTTAAATTTTTGTCCTTAGAATATTTAACTTATTTTAACTGTTTTAAGGCCTTTTGATCGTTTTTGTTAAGAATTTTTATTCTTTTCCCTTTGTAATTTTGATTTGTTTATAGGTTCTTTTTGTTTCTACAATAAGTGGCCAAATTTGTATGGATTGAATTCCAATAAAACCATAGATAACAACAACAACATTATTACTAACATTAAACTTAAAATGCATCCATATCATTTATACAAAACAATTGCTTCGATGAATTTACTGATGAAATTATTTGTAGAGAAGACTTCTTATTTATATTTGCATGATATAAATGTCATAAATTGGGAACATGAAAATGCTATGAAAAAATTCTAACTATTCTCCAACAGGCATTTTAAACCACATTCAAAAATTAAATCTTCATAGGGAAACATTCAAAAAGTTTTAATTTTCAGGATTGGATGTATTAACGATAAATTATTTTATTGTTTTTTCATTTTATTAATGAAGCAAATTTTTAGAAACATATGTTTAAATGTCAGAAAAACCAACAAACGAGGTTTCCAAATTTTTTCTAAAAAAGAATTTCATTCGTTGGACGAAGAATATTACAGAATATTATTCTTTTTATTATCATATTTTTTTTGCACTGTGTTCGTTTTGTTAATATGATACTCGTTTAAGTCAACAATTTAATATTTCACAGCAATATATTTAATGTAATTTAAATATAGTGTAATTAAATTTAATGTAATTTTTTAAAATGTAATGTAATTTAAATCATTTACGTATATTTTTTAAAAATAAAATAACTTTTTTTTATTTTTTATACAAAGATTAAAGAAAAAAATCAATAAAAATGTATAAGAATTTGCAAGAATGATAAAGATGTTAAAAAAATATTTTATGCAGATTTTCTTAGAATTTTTTTTTCATGCGGCAAGCTTATTAATGCTTTATTAAAAATTCTGATTCTAAAGGAACTGTCACGAAATTTTTATTTTTAAAAAAACATTTCTTTATATCATGCCAATAAATTGCATGTTAAAATCAAAAATGAAATATGAACGGGGAGCCAATAAAAGTATCTGAAGCAGAAGTTGTGCACCATTCGTCAAAATATATTTGTGTTGAAATCTTGAAAGAAGAGAATGACCCTTTTTTGATGCTTTCATTTCTTCAAACGAATTCTTTTATTATAAGACGGAATATTTTTAAAAAGGCTGAATTTATTTTTTAATGCATTTGCTGTAAATGGAACGGAAGATTTTTTAGCTGGACAAACGGAATACCAGAAAGAAAAAGCAAATACAATGTTGACAGAAGATCAGATTAATTTCAATGGAAAGAAAAGCCAAATATGAATGGATTCATTTAATATTAAAGCATTGAAGTAGCCAAAATAACAGTTAACCTTTAGATTCCAATAAAAAGCATCGTAAGTACAACATAGTATACAATTTAATTGCAAAAAAGAAATGGATTTGGGCAAGATTCAAAAAACCAAAAATTATTTTTTATCAAAAGCACCCTGATCTAAGCACATAAAAAAAAAAAAAAATTTTGTCGCACCAAAATTCAATCGAAAATATTCTTTTTCTTTAGTTGTGACTAGATTCTTTTCTTTATAATATATTTATACACATAACTGTGTCGTAAACCTGACTTAATAAGATTTCATTCGTAAATATAAAATTTATGGTTAACTTACGAATCATTCTATAACTTGAAAATTTAATGAGTTCCAGTTAACGTGCCCCAATTACTATGGCCTTTCCAAATTATATTTTTAGATTCTTATATATGATAATTTGTAAATCCATTTGCGTTCATAAGTAGCAAATAAAAAGAAAATTTAGAAAATTTATTTAGTTATCATGTAATATGTAGAATTTTTTTTATAAGAGCACTTTTTTTTTATATTTTTGCAACTTTTCTCTCCAAAATGTTTTCCTTCTTTGCTAAAGATATAAAAATAAAGCACTTAAAAGAACGAACATACAAAAATAAAATAAATGTGTCTGCCAGAAAATCCAGCTATTTAATTTTTTTATAACAATTTAGTCAATAACGTCTTGGACAGAAAATTATTATTACTTAGGAAACAGAAAAAAAAACTAAATAAAAACTGTCAGATGAGGTAGTTAAACGGAAATAGATTTTTTAAACATTAGATCTGAATTATTTTTTTTTCATTATCTTCAGATAAATAGAAGTGTATTTTCTAATGTAACTTTAACACCAAACATTTTGTTAAGCATTTTACACAAAAATTTATAAAAAAAAAAAGTTTTTTTCATTTTCTTTTGCAATATTGAATCTCGTTATTTAACATCGCTGAACAGAACAAATGTAGCAAATTACGAGTTTGATATAAATTAACAAAATCATCTTCATTAATGATAATGAAAGAAAAGACATTAAAATATTCAAATAACACATTTGCAAATTTCAATATATGCAGATTTTGTCTGTGACGGCAAAAACCACTTATTATTATCGTTGACGGATCACATTTTACCTGAAGCAAATTTTAAGTAAAGGATGAAAAGAAATTAATTTAAGTTGAATACGCAGTGGTATATGTAATGGTGGGTGAGATGATTAAAAA
Organism: Caerostris darwini; assembly: GCA_021605075.1. Classification (NCBI taxonomy): domain Eukaryota; kingdom Metazoa; phylum Arthropoda; class Arachnida; order Araneae; family Araneidae; genus Caerostris; species Caerostris darwini. Next base: position 140,332 of record BPLQ01002818.1, on the reverse strand, counting down.
AATGAGTTTTAGCCGCATCTATAGTTTGGAGTGTTATCGGTTGTTTAAAGGTAAGTCAAACACAATTTGCTACAGAGGAAGCTATTGGACTGTATCAAAGTGGGATTTCCAGAGTTTGGAATCAATTTCTGAAAAGTGGAAATATATATGTTGGAGACTAGGACAAGGTAGTAGGTGTGTAACATCATGAAATGAGTATCAACATTTAACACTAAGAGTCAGGAGAAACCACATAATAAACCTTTTAACAACTTTTCGTATGTTTACTGCCACCAGTATTACGACTCAAATTGTTAAAAAACCGATAAATAATGTTTTTCTATATGTCCTATATAAGTGTATTAATATAACATCAGGTCACCAAGCTGTCTTAAGATAGTAGGCATAAAAACACGTCAGCTAGAGATGAAATGAATGGAGCTATGTTATCATTTAATATAAATAACGGTTTAGTGTACAGGCTGATAGTAGACGACATCATTCAAAAGGCACTTTACACTCGAAACAAGTTTGCACCTGTGCACAAAAGTGTCTAATTTGGAGAAGAGTGATGGTATACAGAAGGACTTTTATTTTCTACTTCATAATATTTTCAGGAATGAATCATTAAGCAATCTGGAATGGGATTCCAAATTCTTTGAGGCAATTGAAGATGAAATCATATTAATGACAGTGAAACATGGTTCTAGACTTGTGAATGACTTTGATTTTACTTCCAATGGATTGGCTAGCTCTCCGAACATAATTCGATCCAACATGGTCGACATTCCAGGGAGAAGAGTTTGCCGAGGGGAAGAAGGGAAGTTGTTAGTCACTCATTTTCTCCACAGCAGTTCTATAATTGGAAACCGCACCATTTCATTAGTGGTACAATCTTCCCCCTTCAACAATTTTATTGATGGTAGGTTTTGAATGCTTGCCACTATGGTTTCAATCAAAAGTAACTATTCCCTCACTAAAAATGATTTTCACCTGGTAAATCACAGGGCCATGTTAAAAATTACCATCAAGTGACTGAAAATTAAAACTTCATTAAACTGGGAACTCTATCCTTCAACAAACATTTCATTTTGGGAATATTTATTATAAAATGATTATAGACCTTATGTTCTAAAAAATAATTTCTCTTTTTCAATAGCATTGTTATATGGTCTGGAGCTACCTGATAGACAGAACACAGGGATTCTGAATTTGGGAAGTTAAGTTCGAAACCCAGCAAGAAAAGTCAAATCGAGTTTTGGTTGCCAGGCATGAATCTGTAGGTCAAAATGTCCTTTTATTGGGCTTAAAGAGAAGGGCGCAAACTACACAGATGCCTCTGTATGAGGGTGTTCATTCTAAATTGCAGTGGAAAAGAGTTGATACTGAGCTCTAGTTAACTCCGAGTGTTACAGATCGGCCTATCAAGTGGCAAATGGTTTTATGCCAAGTATATAATATTTGACATTAATAATAACAAAATAACATTGTTGCATTATTTTGCTCATTTTTGGATAGATAAAATAAGCATTTAGGAACTGCAAAGCCCTTTTTATAGAAATTTAAAAAAGCTAAATATATTTTTCCTGTTTTCTTATTTGGTAGAGTACAGAAAAGTTCTTTCAATTGAAAGCACAAAATATCTTCTAATAATTCTACAAGTTTCTTAAATGCTAATGATACTCAGAGAATAAAAATTGTAAATATTTTTTAATTGTTAATTTGTTGTGAATGTATTTGGATCTATAACCTTTCAAATATCAATGGCTTATTATGAAAAATTAATATGAATGTAATGAATTATTAAAAATTTATAGCTTGCAACTTCAGCTGCTTTTTTTCTACACAAATAAGCAATTCTTATACTGGTCACTATAAGAATAAATTCAGATTTAAAGGATTTTATCATCATATCTATTTATTGATAAATACTAAAATGAAATTAATCAAACGAATATTTTTAATGAATATTTAAAAATATTCATTGAAATAAACATATTTTACATTTTATAACTTCATTATTAATAAATGTTATATATATTTAATTATCGAATTTCTCCATATGTCTCTACTTACTAAAATGCTCATAAATTAGACAGCGATATTATTTAAAGTAATGTAAATAACGATTAGCGAACATTGATGAATAACTAACGAAACATAACAAGCTTTATTATTTAACTTACTATACCACTAATATTGTTTTAAGGAACGAGTATGCAGTAAGTTAAAGTACTAATTAAGGTAGTTTATTCTTTATTAATTTCTGTATACAAAATCATTTCAATCTATATGAGGCTTATTAAAGGGATATTTATATTATGTTTAATGTGATAAAATTTCACATTCCTCGTAAAATAATTACACATATTTAATCAAGATTTCCCGATTCTTCAGTTTCCTCTCAGCTCCTCTCATCCTCTTCTTCTTTCCTCTCATAAATGTATTTTATATACGTCCTGAAAAATTCAAGAAGCTAAGAATATATGTTTCTATTACATGCAATTTCCATACAATGATTGCCCATTTAACCACAAGATTAATCCAGCATTTGTTAGCCATTCAATATTGCAGACAATTATAATGTATTCTATCGCATTGTCTCTTAATTAAAGGGTTTAAGTACTGTTTGCAATTCAGGAAATCTCTCCCAAAATCCAGTACTTAGGTGTTAATTATGAGACAAATTCGAGAAAACTTAGTTCGAAGTGACTTTCACAAAGCAAATTATATATACTTTCAAATATAGTCTTGCATGTTTGAAATAAAAAGTAGAAAAAACGCAAAGAAATATAAATACATAATAAATTGTTGTGAAACAATTCTAACTTTTCTTCACATGAACAAGAATATCTAAACATTTTCTTTATCTTTAGAGCTCTTGAGGCATAATATCAATAATTGCATAAATGTAATTCTGAATAATATTTTAAAAATACAATCGTATATTATAGAAGAAATTCTCTTTGTTAGATTATATAATAACTATATAATTATTTTAAAATTAAACAATGCTTACTCTTTAGGATCAGAAACTTTGTATGATATGAAAAGTTTCTAATTCTAAAATAAATGTTTAAATCTGAATACCTAGCTATACAGAATATTAATTATTTTCGCTTTATAACTGTATATATCCAGGACCTTACATTTAAATGGAAGTTTAACAATTGATATTTATTTTTATTAATTAAAGGTTTATGTCTATCTTTTATACATTTTTGCATACAGTATATTTTGACTATACATAACGTTTAAACTAATGACAAATACACTCTAAGAACAAAAAACTCGAATCATAAAGAAGTAATCTCATTGAAATGATAAAGGTAAATAAAGTGTGTATACAGAAAAAAATAGTTAGAATCAATTAAAAATAATTAGAAATAATTAATTGTGATAGAATACATTATAATTGTTTCAAAAGATTCAATTGATCAAAACAAAATCAAAACAAAGAGTAAAACAAGATGAGCAATAAAACATTGATCAACATCAAATTTGTATAAAATATGGCACCCAGTGAGGAAAAAAATTGGAAATTGATGCATATCAACAACAAATTGACTCATATAATTGACTCAACAAATATATTGACTCAACAAATTGACTCTGGAAGGGTTGAAAATGTATGGAGGAGCGATCTGGCTACTAGATGTCCAAGAATAGGTTTGGCAAGTACTAATGCGATAAGTGGAAAGGTGCGCCTACTGCAAATTTGTATACATTCCAGAACCTTACATTTAAACGGAATTTTGACAGTTAATATTTATTTTTATTAATTAAAGGTTTATGTCTATCTTTTATACATTTTTGCATACTGTATATTTGGACTATATATAAAGTTTAAACTAATGACAAATACACTCCAAGAACAAATTCGAAGAGTAAAGAAGTAATCTCATTGAAACTACAAAGATAGTTGTAAAGAGCTTATACAGAACAAATAGTTAGGAACTATTAAAAATAATTAGAAGTAATTAATTGCGATAGAATACATTAGAATTGTTTCAAAAGAATTGGATAGTTTAATCAAGACAAAGAATAACACAATAAGCAATAGAGCAATAAGAGATTGATCAACATCAAATTTGTGTAAAATATGGAACCCAGTGAGGAAAAAAATTGGAAATTGATGCATCTCGACAAAAAATTGATTCATCTAGACATTCTGGAAGGGTTGAAAATGTAGAGGAAAGATCTAACAACTAGATGTCCGATTGGTTGGTTTGGTTTGCCAGTCATCTTGTGCACACAAGGGCTAAACAGATTGGGGCCTGCAGTTTAAAGTAAATTCAGAACTACTAATAAACATACATGCCACCACCAGGATTCGAACCTGAAGCTTGTGATACCAAAGGCCAGAGCTCTAGCCAGTTGGCCACCAGGCCGCCTATATATCCAAGAAAAGATTTGGCAAGTAATAAGACAATAAATAGAAAAGTGCGCCTACTGCAAATTATTTAGCTGAAAAATTCTGGTTAGATCAAAATTAATTGCATCACTGCATATCGTTTAATTGCTAAGCATTCTATGAACAACTGAATAAAGGGTTATCAAAAGAAATGACCCCGAACCATAGCAACCTGTTATTGGATGGAGACATGCAAAAATAAATAGTACGATCCCAACACTGTTATGAATATTTTTGGACGTATTTGGAAATCAGTTAAAATACTATATAACATTAGTGATGAGACCTAACTAGTCAATGCAGTTTTAAATCAGTCAAGACAGGCACTCATGAAATCGCATTCGTATTTTCTTTCTAGTGCAATAATAATAAAAACCAACCTACATGATCTACAAGCAAGGAATTTAGAATAAGATAATTTGCAACAGAAAATAAGTATTGTTGGTTCTTTATAAAATTTCATATAATATATTACCAACTATTTCTCTATTCATCATTAATGTTAATTACTCGTAATTTCAAATGATGATATATACTTGAATTTATTTGTAATGATGCGGCATGTATCAAGAAACAATAGTCCCCCTTTTATAGTGGTGTATGCAATCATTCCATTTTAATGAATTACTTTATAATTGTTACAAATTCTATAACAGAAATAATTTTTAAAAATATTCTTCTTCATTTTAAAATACAGTTGCTACACAAAACACATTTTATGATGTAGAGTTTTCATTATCTGAAAAATTGCAATGGTGAACCATTGGATGGATAGAAGAGGGTCAGATTATCCTATGCAGTAAAATGGTGAATTATGAGCCCTTGTGTAATTCATAGATTTTGGAATGTATTTCTAAGAACAAAATCAAACTCTAGAATGTTTATCCAAGGGAGAGAACTAGATCTCCATAATTCTTAAAAGACCGTTACTTGCAAGAAGACACAGCACGGCTGCACCAACCAGACTCAGATCTTTCCTTGTAGCAACCACTGGAAGACTGATATCCAGATCTCTCAAAAGCTTCAAGAAAGAAGGTTGTTTGCAAGACGTCCTGTATTATGGCAACTCCTCTCACAATGTCACGGAAAATGAAAGGTTTAATTTGGCACGCACGCATGCCATTGAAAGTTTGGACTGTTTACTGATATATACAGATTTTATTTTTAAACGGATTTCAGAAGATTGTTGATCTGACAGGAGCCAGAAATACGCTATTATCCTGCTGCATCCATGAAAGAGAATCCATGAAATCCATGAGAATCCATCCATGAAAGATTTGTTGGGACTAGATTATGTGTATGGGTTGCTATCTGGCATGTTCATAATACCAATAGGAACCTGCTCAGCTATTTAAAATTCGTATTCCAATTGTTCGTTTACTCAAGTTCAGCTGGTAACTTCTGCATCCCACAAAATAATACTAAATTCAACAAAACTCTGTTGATGAAGAATTACCTTCGTGAGGAGGCTATTATGCATATGAATTATCTCGAGATTGAACCGATTCATCGTTTTTGGAATTCTCAAGGAAGATGCATTGCTGCAATTAACCCCCCCCGAAGCCTATTAGGGTTTTTGAACTACTTTGACCCAGCAATGGATATTGTTGCCCATTAGCTAAATAAAAACCATCATCTGGAGCATTTAAAGCCGCTATCGCGGCTGTATAAGTTTTAGTACTGATCACATTCACTGACCCTCGCTTAAAGGATGGCACAAGGAAAGATATGGTGTTTTACTCTCAACAATCTGTTCGCGCATGACTATCCAATATTATGGCTAAAGAATACAGAAAAAGTTGGTTTCCAGTACGAAACAGGAATAATGAATACAACACACATACAAAGCTGGGCAACTTTCATCAAAAATGAGACTGGCTGAACTGAAAAATTTAAACAATAAAGTACATTGGTTAGGTATGAAAAGTAACTTAAGCATAACGAAGATTACTGTAGCAAAGAAGGTAAGCTTTCAATTCATTGCACTAACAGTGAAAATGAAAGCATAAGTAAAATATTCACAATTAAAAAATGACTGTGATAACGAAAGCTCGTTATTAACAATTTATCAAAATAATTTCTCTTTAAGTTGCCACTTTCACAGTTTCATACAAAAGTACCAAGAACTAAAAAAACTCCTAGAGTAATAACTGACATGTTAACTGTAGAGCCAATAGGATATGGCAAAAAAGGACAAATAAGACATTCTTTTGACATTAATGACATCTACTGGAAGCCACATGGAAAATGGTGGGTCGGGTGTAGCAATAAAAAAATTGCCATATTCGAAGAATTCTATTCACGGTTCAGTGACCTATTCTATCATACAATGACCTTCGCCTCCTTGACAGGTATCCATCAAAGGCTCGTTCTGCGAATCCAACAGTGAATTGGTTGTTTTCACTTTTAATAAACACTGGGACATATTGGAGTTGATAACACATTGAATTCAGTGACCCTGTTTTTTGTACTCGTCCATTTTGTGTGTTTTCAGAGAATAAGTCTATTATTTTTCTGCCTAATTTGTGAAGCACTGTTTAATTAATGATTTTGCCGATGATTCATTAAATTTCAATGAGAAGTTCCCTAATCGCATTTATTTTTTTAACTTAATATTTGGAAACTAGTGCAATTAATGTGATGAAATTAATATGGAGTTTTTCCTGTCAAAATATGTATGGCAATAAAATGGCTCTTTAAATGAAAAAAAAATGAAATGACTCCTTGAACGAATGCAATTGAAATGGCCCTTTAAGCGAATGCAAATTAAATGATTCTTTAAATGAATTCAAATTAAATGAATCTTTTAATGTATGTAAATTAAATGGCTTTTTAAATGAAATATTGACTTTGCCTTTGAATGAAAGGCATAACGAGAAACGTTTTGGGTTTTAATAAATAATTAACTTTCTGCACTAGACGAAAGATGAGTTTTTCCAGTATAAAAAGACATCTATGAAGAAAGCTTTACAATATCTTTTAATAATATTAATTACCCTTATTAAAGAAGTGTGAATTATTTTATACATTTTATTTTTTCTTATTTTCTTTTTTTTTTCTGCTGTAAAATTCAAATAAAAAATTTGATAAAATTATTTTGAATAAAAGTTTGTTAAACATTCAAATAAAAGCCTTTCCAGGATTCATTTTAATTGCGAAATGTTTTTCATAGACCCTCCTTTCAAAGAATCAAAATGATATTTTCGCAATTCTCGTGATTAGAAAGTGTAAAGTTAATAAGAAAATAATTAAACATTAGTTTTCAGTTTTAAAATTAAATTTTCATCTTCATTTTTTAAAACATAATTAGATTTTATTTTTTTATTAGATTTATTTTTTTTTATAATTTTAGATAATTCCCATAATGTAAGCGAAAATTTTTTTGTTGGATTTTATATATATCTGAATAAAAAAATAATTACGATTTTTTTTTTGAATTAATAAATTACTAATTAAAATAATTTCTGCTTTGTTGCTTTTCATTTAATACTAGCAAGTATGGCCCGCTGTTTTCCGGTTTTATTCAAATGACATATTTTTTACTTAAATGAATTTTAAAAATATAAGTAAAAACTGCAAAGAAACCAAAAGAAAAGTTTTCAGAAAAAAATCTATTTTATTTATATAATAGTGTTAAATTCAAATTTTTTTATTAGAGAAAATAGAAAGCTTAATATAATCCTTTACAAATCGAATATTAGCTTGGTGCTTTTAATATCAACAGTGAACATTATAGCAACAAAATTCAAATATAAAATACGTTAAGAAATGTGAAATTAAAAGAAAACGAACGTTCGTAAAAATCTAGAAACTTCTTTCTTTTTCCAAAGCTCCTACATAATACCTTTTGGTGCAATAAACTATGGAATATCTAATCGAATTATTTGATTTGCATGTAAATTGCTTTATATAAATCAATAACAAAAAATGTACAATTTTATTTCAAAATATAGAAAGTTATTAAATAAGTTCTAAAGTAAAATAATATGAAAAACAAATGCCTTTGTATTTGTTTTTAACTTAAAAAAAATTTTTTATACGCATTATTGATATATCAAAGAAGTATAAAAATTAGCAATAATAAATATCAAATAACTATTAATGCAAAATAAAATCAAATACGAACACAAATAAACGAATTTAGAAAAAAAAAATGAAAAAAAAAAGTAAAAGCATATAAAAATATTAAAAACGAACAAAAAATATTTAAAAAAATATAAATATGAATATAAAACAATTCTTTTTCTCATTAACTCAGATGTTTACGTTTGACTTTTGATCATAGCAACAAAATTCAACTGTAAAATACGTTAAGAAAGTTGAAATGAAAAGAAAACACACATTCGTAAAAATCTAGAAACTCTTTTCTTTCGGCAAGGCTCCTACATAATACCTTTTGATGCAAAATAAATATAATCAACGGAATCTCTAATCGAATTATTTGATTTTCATGTAAATTGCTTTATATTAATCCATAAAAAACCAGTTTTATTTCAAAATATAAAAAGTTTGTTAAACAAATTCTAAAGTGAAATAACAATATAAATATCAAAAATGTCTTTGTGTTTGTTTTTAACTTAAAAAAATAGTATTTTTTATATCCATTATTGATCGATCAAAGATGTTTGGTATTTACTATTGCCAATTTTTTATACAACTATTAAGTCACAATAAAATAAAATATGAACACAAATAAACGAATAACATAAATAAACGAATTTAGAAAAAAAAAAAAAGTAAAAGCATATAAAAAATATAAAAAGCAACAAAAAACTATTAAAAAAATAACACTATCAAAAATGGATATAAAAAATTCTTTCTCTCATTAACTCAGATGTTTACGAATGATTTTTGAGCAAATAAAAATACAATATATTAAATATTAGTTATGAATCACAAATATGAATAAGAATATTTAAACAGCTATGACGTCATTTTCCTATCAAAATGTACACAATTTTTGAATTAAATAGTTTAAAGATGCATTAAAAAAAGGTTTTTATGTAATTAAAAATAACTAATAAGAATCTTTTGAAGATTTTTAGTTACAGGTAAAAAATAAAGAAAAAATGAAGAAAAAATTATTTTTTTATTTTTACAGCTTTATGTTTTGAGAAATACAGACACATACATAAATCTCTTGATGTTTAAGTATTTATTTAGCATTAGCATTTTAGAATTCATAGTCATTAAAAAGATATTTTAAAGATGTTTAAAATATATTTTTTTTAGATTTGAATATACTTATTAAATTTAAAAATATACTGGAATTATTTTTTTCATAAATTCAACATGGCTCCTAAATTCTAATTATATTGTTCTTGGCCTGAACATAAAATATGATTGAAATTTAAGTATGAAATATAAAAATAATATTTTATAATTTAATTTAAACCATATTATATACTTTATTTAAAATTTTATTTTAAAGAAAATATTAAAATGGGCCTTTAACAGTTGAATTAGATTTGATAAATATTATTAAATTTTGTTTCAACAGATTATCAATCTCTTGATTAATGTGATCAAGATCCAAAAATATATATGTTGCATATGATAGTATAATATCTATAGAAATTTTTAAAGTAAAATATCACGACTAATAAAAATTAATGAAGTTCGAATGCATATTAAAATAAATAAAATTTACTATTAACGTTTTTTAATTAATTTCAAGATTAAAATTTTAAGATTACTAAAGGATTGTTCATAAAAATTCCTTCTTTATTATTATTATTTTACTGTAAAATGAACTATACATTATATTGAATTGTTCACGTATAAGAAGTGCAGTAAAAAATATTTAATTTTGTAAATTTTTTTAATTGAAATATTATTGAACTTATTTTAATATGAATTATTTACAATAAAACAATACAACTTAATTTACTTAAAATAAACAATTAACAATAACTTAAAATAAAATAATTTTATTTTACGAAATAATTTATCTATCTTTTTCTGTCGAATAACAATTCATATGCTTAACGTATCGTCTACGATTGGACTGAAGAAAATAATAGTAATATTCGACTTAGAATAATTTAGAAAAATAGTTCTAAATTATTCTAAGTCGAAATTAATATTCGTAACTATTAGTTCTAAGTCGAAATTAATATTCGTAAATATTAGTTCTAAGTCGAATTTATATCTAATCTTCACGAATAAAAAGTTGAAGTGATTCATATCAGATGATTTTTAAGTGGCTAGAAATTCGTTTAAATACACAGGAAGACTCTTCAAGAAATTCCTGTATTAAGAATAGACTAGAAAAATTTAAATAACTAAAAATTCTATTAAGCTATCTATTTCAATTTTTTCATTCCGTGAAAAATAGTTAAACTGGATTTCATGTAGCTTTAATTGAGTTTTAAAACTGGAATTCAGGAAAATTGAATTTCAATCTATTATTTTATTTTTTAGTTTTCTTTTCTCCTCTTTATAAGACTTATAACTCTTTATAAGACTTTATAAGCTTAAGACACGAATCTTCAAAATTATTGATTACTTATACAGACCAAGTAGATAAAAATGTCAATTAAACATTTTTAAGTGTTTAAAAAATAAGAACATAAGTTAAAATAAATGTACAGTTTAAAAAAAACTACTTTAAAGTTTATTAATGATTGGAAAAAATGTATTAAAATAAACAATAATTATAATTTTTGGAATCCTATAGATTAAATTACTCAAGAAATTTTCTCACAAAACAACATTCGGTTTAATTTTGTTAAAAACATATCAGATATTATCAGAAATCGATGAAAATGTTTTTGGAACACCACAATGGAAAGCGGTAAATACAGTTAAAAATAATCTTAATCATTTTCTGTTTAATGACTTGTAAATTATAACAACACAAAAGCATTTCCTCTTCATTATTCAATGTCCTTTTAAGAGTTCCAGTAATTCTAAGTCGAAAGTCCACAAAGAAGGAATAAAATAGCAATTTCATGTCGTTTGCCTCTTTTTGTAAATTCAATTATTGTAAATCAAACTTTCGAAAACTGGTGGGTTTTTTTTTGGGATTTATTAATGAGGTTTTAGAATGGTATAATTTTGATGAATGGATTTAAAGAGAGCCTCATAATTTACTTAAGAGGAGAAAAAAAATCCCCTGTAGTGCTTCGTAAGATAAATGAACACCAAAGTGTCACTCGTAAGACATAAAAGATATCTACCTCCCTGTGGATAAATTACAAGCATAACTGATTTATGTATAAACTCGTTAATTATGTTAATTAAGCAGTTTTGCCGAAACGAAATAATTAAATGAGGAACATAAATGAAAATAAGTTGTTTACTTTAAATTATCGGAATACTTGAAGATGCTTGAAATTTGAATAATCAATCAGTGGCTTCTTTAGGCGTTGGGAATCAACGACTCAAGAAGGTGCGTGAGACTTCTCTCCAGTCATTTGTTGTAATTAGATTCTAAATTAATCATCAGACTCAAGTAGGAAAAAAATGCATTTTGGTCAATAAGTTATTTAAATTTTATATTTGTTGTCATTAATGGCGTATAGAGTTGAAACAAAGTTTTGAATGTCCTTAAAGTTCTATAGCTTGTTTAAAAGCTAATTAAAGGTGAATTCATGTCAGTAGATAATGAATATTGATCTTGTAGTATATTTATAACATTGTGAATATTTTAGAACTTGGGAAAGCTCTCCAATTTGTGAATAAATTAATGCTAATAGAGTTTAATGGAGATCTTTGGATCAAGATGTTTATACACCATAAATATATCAATGGCATCTTAAAAAAAAAACATAATTTTTAATTATATCCAACAATAAAATCAGTTATATACTTTTTTTCATAAAAAAATTCTATAGATGCAAAATTAATTTTAAAAGAAATGCAAACATTGACAAGTACACTAAAAATAATGTAATTTTTAAACTTTTTATAGAATATTACAAATAAATATTTTAATTTATATGCTAAGATGATAGTACGTTTAATTTAAATACTCAAGTATTTTTTTCATAGAAAAGTTTTGAAATTACAACTTTTTAAAAGATCATGCCATTTAGTTACATTTTTAAATATTGGAATTTCTAACATTTTATTGAAACCAATTTTAGTTGAAAAGTTCCTCTCTTATAGGTAAGTAGAAAATGTATTCCATTCTCTCTTTAGCAGTTATTTTATTTCTTAATTTTAGATTCAAGAGGACGAAGAATGATTTTCTTCTTTTCCACTTAAAAAAATTGGTCAAGGTAAGTCATTTCATGAATTAAATAAAAAAAATTACACCTAGTTTGTGGACATTGATTAATAGCATCTAAATCTGAAATATTTGAAGTTAAATAGTTTTTTGCATATTGCATTCATGTCTAGATCTCAGCTAAAGATATTACCATTACCTGTATCTTGTATTTACTATTATTATTACCATTACCTGTATCTTGTATTTACTATTATTATTACCATACCATATCTTGTATTTACTATTACCCACTGCAAGATATTACCATCTTACTAGTCAGGACATGAAATTAGTCCTGAATAAAAGGATAGTAAATTTAATTTAAATACTCAAGCATTTTTTTCATAGAAAAGTCTTGGGGTACAACTTTTTAAAAGATCATGTTATTTAGTTAAGTTTTTAAAAATTGCAAGATCCTGCAAGATATTACCATCTTACTAGTCAAGACATGAAATTGGCCCTGACTAGTAAGAGGGTAATACCTTGCAGGGGGACTTTCAAGGGAAATTACCCAGCATTACTGGTGAGAAAGCCCCCATTAGGCATTTCTAGTCAAAATAAAACCCTCTGCCATACTCACCATTTAGTTTGCTTGTTTTTAAAAGTAACTACTAATATGCACGGTAATAGCAAGAATCGATTTCGTGCCAACTCCCATGCTGTTACTGGGACACAAAAAGAATATTTTCCGGTATTTTAAACTTCTATTGCATTTTTCAGAATTTCAGTCCATGCCATGGAAGACAAAATATTTTTGTTATGGTCATGCTAATTTAGTAAGATAAATCATGAGTTCTATTTTATTTTTGGCAAGGCAAGTTAAACGACAACCCTAAATAAATAATCTAAGAAAATATTTATGGATTCTTTGCAAACTTGTTGATTTTATATGACTTCTTCTGCTCATTAAAACATTTTTAAGTACTTTGATAAACATATTAAGTCGGTTTTATCGAAGGAGATGCACTGCTATCACAAACCAAAATAGGAAACCTTTCTTAGAATTAAAATGCTGTTATCCACAGCTGCTAATTTTCTTTAACAGAATCATGACTTAGCCCATTCTTGCTCATCCAAGTTATCATCCACTGGAAACCAATCGATTTAAGAAGGATTAAGTAGATCCATGGAGGATTAAGTAGAATTAAAGGCAGATAATTATAAGTTTGAATATAATAATTTAGTCTTAGGAAAGCATTGTATTAATATTAAATTTGATAGCATTTCAAGTAATAACTACGAGTAACCAAATACCAAACGTTTAAGTAAAAGATTTTAGTATGAACGATATACAAAATTCATTGAAACATAATATAAATTTATTGCAATTATTGTATAATTCTGATAGATTTAGATTGATTTCTTTCTTGCTTAAAATTATACATGAACGAAAATATATAACACATAATCGAATGTTTGAATTTCAAACGATGCGTTAGTTACAAATGTTAACACATTTGGAATTTTTATGTTGCACGTATCAGAATATCTGAATCTGAAAACATTTCTGTTTCTTAATTCAATTTATAACTTTTGTACCAGACAATTTATAACTTTTGATATTAGTAGAAATAATCAGCAAATACTATGTGAATTCCTTTTATTGGAAACCTGTTCACTTACAAAACAAGGCAATATGGATCTTGGCTTACTTCGCCTTAATATATAAAACAGAAGATGGCTCACATGCGTACTATAACAAACGAATGTACATAATTCATAACAAGGCTGAACATGCTTATGTCCAAATTAATTATAATTTAAGTAATTTGTAAATATTGCGTTTAAACAGTCTCTTGACTGTTCTGACTGTGACAAGTTGTAGAAGCTGGTCATCGCTGGGATGCACCTCTTAGATTCGGCCTAAATATCAAATGACTGGTGGAATTCTTTTATGATGACTAAGTCTCTAACTTCGAGATTCTCTTCCAGATTTCTCCACTTCGTTCTTTGCTGGAGAAAATGTAAATACTCTCTCTACCACCTTTTCCAAAAGCGATTTTCCAATGTTTTGAACAAGCCGTTATCGAGTTGGACGGGTAGTCATCGTTTACTGGCTCATCTGGAAGAAAACTTAACTTTTCGCCTATCAAAAAATGAGAAGGAATTACAGCATATAATGAATCAATAATGCTATCTGATTAAACTGAAGGTCTAGAGTCTAGGATCGCTTCGATTGGGCTCAGAAGTGTGCTCAACTCCTCAAGTATCAATTTACTATCACCAATAGGCCTTTTGATATAAAATTTAACAGATATGATACCCGTTTCCCATATTCCTCCAAAATGAGGTGTAGAGGATGAATGAAATGCCAAATAATTTCTGAGGTATTTAAAAAATGAGAAATTTTTGGACTCTCTTTAATTGTTTTAATAAATTTTTGACTTTATCAGTTTTACGACGTGCCTCTATGAAATTTGAGGCATTGTCTCAATATATATGTGATGGGCAACCACGCGGAGATAAGAAATTTCTGAATGTTTAAATAAAAGATTCCGCAATTAGGTCTCCAACTAATTTCAAGTGCAACGCCTTTGTTGCTAAGCATACAAATAATGCTATATAAGCTTTAGTAGACTTTATCCACGTCCCTTAGCAATTTTTATTTCGATTTATCCACTGTCCCACCGTAGTTTATAAAAGCTCGGATAATCTCGACTCAAGCCTTAGGCAGATCTTTCATTAGCTGTTTAAATAGCTTTGAACGATACCTGTAACAAGCAACACATTTATTCACAAATTTTCGAATCAACTGTTTAACACCCATGATCTAATAAGTTTGTTTTAGAATGCGATCCAAGAGAGTTGATCCGGCATGTAAGTTTGCAATGTAGACTTCTTGAATAATCATCGTGCTGATTTTGTGTTTTCCCGGTAGCAAGATAGGATGTATTGATTTAAAAGGTAAGTGGATCTTCTAATCTGCACTTCTGCCCGTAAAATACCATTGTCCAAGAATGGAGGTGAGGTAAGGTAAGGTAAGGTGAGGTGAGGTGAGTATTTTGCTGTGGGGAGATAAAGTTTTCTTAGCTTGAAAACGATTCAGTTTGTCCAGAAAATGCATTTCTTGAACCCAACGAAATAAAATAGACTTGGTTTCTTCGAGAATGTTCATACTCAACCGATCATCCTCGTAAAAGTTTTTCGTATTGCCTTCCAAGCAACTAGATAATTGTTTTCGGCATCCATTGCTATTTGTTGTGGAAACCTAGTTGCAAGAAAAGAACATCATGGAAGTCCATAAGTTACAGTTGTGAGTTTATACTTTTGAATCGATTCCGAGCTGTTAAACCTCCATAAAATTCTTTGATAAGCTTAGTATGTTGGATTAACTATTACCTGATGATACATTTTTTGTTAGGTTTTCAATGCGAAAATCCAATAACATTTCAAATATGTCGCTTTGTTTTTTCTCTCCTACAGTTAACATTTCGTTTAACGATACTGAATTTTCTATTTTACAAGAGTCGTCAAAAAACTGCTTTCAATTCAATTGTGGCGTTCTTCAAGACGAAATAATGAGGGAGATGAAACTTGCTGTGAACAGGAATTTGATCCGAGTGACCATTAGTTAGTTTCATGTATACTAAATAAATTGCTTGTATAAATTACCAATCTCTTTATCTTTAAGAAATTTTCGGACTTCAGGCACAGGAAAGTAGAGTTGCATGAGTTTTTTAGTTTTAAATTTGTTTTGATAGACGGAAGTTTAATTTAAAATCTATTCTTTTTGATAATTTGATAAGATTTGATAGGCAGATTTGATAATTTGATAAGATTTGATAGGCAGATTTGATAATTGATTTTAAGGCATATTTGATAGTTTAATAAAAATGGTTCTTCACAGAATTTTTCTTCTGCTGTTAACTCCTGAGTTTTAACAACCAGAATCGATTCATTTTCCTAAAATTGTTTTAAATCTTCGTAGATATTTAGATTTCCAAGAGTTAAATTAGTTATTTGGCAGTCTTTGATGTTGCCCGCCACAATCCATCCTAAGAGTGTATTCGGAGCTATAAGTTTGCCATTGGCACGTAAGAATTGTCCTGGTAAAATGATAGAAAAGAACTTATCTGCTACAGTAATTAAATCAACCTCATCTGATTGAATGGGCCACGAATGATGGACTACGAGATCACGTTCAGGTCACCAAAAAATGTACCATATTTGAAGACGATATTAGTAGAAATAATCAGCAAATATTCTGTAAGTTAACAGTTTCCAATAAAATGGATTCACAAACTGGCAAAATAAGGCTATATAGATCTTGGATCACCTCACTTTAGATATAAAACATAAGAAGGCGCATATGCGCACTATAACAAACGCAATTTACATAGTTCGGGGCAAGGCTAAACAATTTTAATTGATTCTTTTATTGAAGTTATATTATTGAAATGAGATACGGAACAGGAAATATAAATATATTACATATATGCATACATACATACACTTTGTTTTATAAATACAAGACCCCACCAAAGCTGTGTCTTTATATATTATCCTAGAGAAGATAATTGTGGATTTTGAGTTCGATGTTTTTGTTTCACTTATTTTTTTTTTATCGTGATCATAGATTTTTTTTCTTACATTACGAAACTCGTGTTCCAAATTTTATATAGCATATTATACGTACAGTAAAGTGAAGAATAAAGGAAGTTTATCGTCAAGTGGATTTTCAGGAATAACTGCCCCATATTTAAGTGTCATGTGAAGGAATCCCTGAAAATTCCCCAAAGCAACACGACTGTCAATGCTAGACGTTTATACATGCTGCATAATCGAAATATAGTCTCTGTCTTTATGAATCAGTAACTGTAAAGCCCGATAGCAGCCGATTCATACCGTGGTCCTCTTTCACACTGCGTACATCACTACTGATCACGAAAAGAGCCATTTTTTATGAGAAGAGTTTAAAATGGGAGATTCAAGAGCGTTCAACAATAACTTTCTAATTATACTAAGAGATTTCCTAGTTTCTCTTTCGCAATGAATACGAGACAGTTCTTTCTAATAAAAAAAGGTCTTTCTGATTGCGAAGCAAAAAAAATAAGCAATTATAAATATATTAAGTGAATCACTAAATAAATGCTTGAGTGCAAAATATTTTATATGTTTAAAACATATTAATATTATAATAATTCAGTATAGAAGATTATAAAAGAAGATAATAATTCAATATAAAAGATTATAGAAGATAATAATTCAATATAGAAGATTACTTAATAATTATCAGTAGTTTATAAAACTACAATAATAATATTTCGGATAAAGTATTTATAAAATATTAAGAATAAGAATATTAATTCAAAATGATAACAGGAAGATGAAGAAAGTTATTAAATTTCTGAGAGTTCTTCCATTGATACAAATTACTTGTAGTAAGAGGGCTAAGATTAAAGAGTTCAGATTATAATTATTTAATAGATTATTGAATTTATAATGACATCATTTTTTATGATTATGTAATTTTTATTAATGCAATTCATGTAATTTTTAATGGTTATGTAATTTATGTAATTATATGTTAAAAGTACTTTAAAATATTTAATTTATAATCATCAATTCGAACAAATTGTGGTTTTAGAAAAGTATCATGAAAACTCTAAAATGGTTTCAGTTTCTTTAAATTGAAATATTTTCAACAATTATCAACATTAGGATGACGCCTTTTCTTATTTGAGTAAGCATTTGTTATAGAATAAATTAAGGAACCCATAATTAAAACGAGGAATTAAATTTTGCTTTAAAATCTTTTTTTGAAACACACAAGTATAATACATTATTAAGGTTTTGAAGCTGACTTCTTTATTTTACTTTAAAAAATATGTTTGCTAAAAAATATCTCTGAAAGCGTAATATGTTAAGGATTGCTTCTTTTTTGTACGAAAATAAATATTTCTACTAAAGAAATGAAAGCTCTTGGTGTAATTCTCAATTTATGAGGCTACAAGAACTTATCCCATTTGTTAGCGTTTGTCAAGAGCTCTTGGAAAGGCAGGGGAACTATTGGAATATTTGGGCGGATCTTTATGGGGCAATCAAGTATTACGAAGAATTTCAAGTATTAAGGAATTTTTGCGACATCGTTTGTCGTGATTTGTTTGGAAACTTTCCTTGTTAACTATTTAGGCAACAGCATTCTTTTCGCACAAGGAAACTCTTGTCGGCAAAATGCCGCACATTTTATACCAAACAGACATTGATGCAAGTTGTATTTTCTTACTATAATGAGTTAAGTAAAAAAAAAAATGGACTTTTTTCCATGTACTACATTTTGCAAATGAAATGCATCGCATTGAACTCTATGATATTTATAAGATTAAATGAAGCAAATCTATTTGAAAATATTACAATTTTTGAATGTTAACAAAATTAATTATTTCATTGAGACTTAGAAAAAATCCTGAAAATTTGAAGTCACCAAGTTTACTTATACGTTTATTTGTTCAAAAATTAATTAGAGATAAATGGAAATTACATGTAAAAGAAGATATGTTTTTATTTTAGATTATACTAACGAGAAAGTCATTTTCTCTCATCTCTTTCAGCTCTAGTAGTATAATAAATAAACCTACTAATCAAATAAAAAATTGTAATTTTAACCGAAAAATTCTGGCAGACGTAAATAATCGAATGATTATTTTAACACCTTAAATTCAGTAACTTTGTTTATCTGCTAGCTTCAATTTAAATATTATGGCTTGACAGATTTTTAAGATTCGGATATTTATTTGAAATACATGATTCATTATTTGCCAACATGAATATCCCAGTTGAATAAAGATTTGAAATGATCGATGATTGTATAAGCTAATTATATTTTTTTTATATTTATCGTTAAATTAGAAATTTACAAATTAATTCATTTTTTTTCTCAATAAAATTAGATGGAATATGTTATATTTGAAATAACTATTGTAACATTACCGTATCGTGTGATAGTATGGTATAAAGTAAATATTCAAAATGGAAATTATGCAAGACTTTTTTTTTTTTACAATTTGTTAGAATGTATAGTTGAATGTATAGTATCAGGGAATTTGTACAATATGTAGAATATGAATTGAATATGTATAGAATCCTTATACAGAAATTATTTGAATAATTTCTGTATATTAATTATTTGAATAATTTTATTCAAATTATTTCGAATAATTACGAAAACTTTCAATCAAACGATAATTACATTTAGAATTGTATATTCATTAGATAAGTTATTATATTACAGATATAATATATCACAATGCATTATATCCTGTTCAATACATATGCAAGACTGTTTACAGTAATTAATCAATGAAATATTTGAAATATTATTGTATATAAACTAATTATATTTTTTATATTTATCGTTAAATTAGAAATGTATAATTTTTTTTCGTTAAAATTAAATGGAATATGTTCTATTTGCAAAAACTATTGTAACATTACCGTATCATGTGCGCTAGTACGGTATAAAGTAATTATTCAAAATGGAAATTATGCAAGGTTTTTTTTTTTTTTTTAATAATTTGTTATAAGGCAATTTTTAATCAGGAAATACGGGATGGACGGTAAATTATTTGACTTTCGAATAATTAAGAAAACTTCCAATTAGTTGATCAGAATTGCATTATTATAGTATATTCATTAGATAAGAATTGAATAGTCATTAGAAGTCATTATATTACAGATATAATATATTGCAAGGAATATCTTGTCCAACACATATGTAAGACTGTTAAAATTAAGTTTATAGTAATTTATCAATGAAATATTTGATTAATCATTGATTAGATAAACTTAATTTTTCTTTAAATGGATTTTTTTGTTACCCGTGTGTATTGATTTAAAATATTAAAATAGTCCATAATAAAAGATTATATTTTTAGACAGTGTCTAAAAACTATTACTGCCCCATGTTCGTTTCGCTCACCAACCTAAGAAGTTTTCATATGCTGTGTCATGATATTGAATTTTTTCGCTGCAGTTAACGGATCTTAAATCAACATTTCTGATTTTGTGTCTTTCAATTTTGATAGGAGGGACACATAAAAAGTTTTGTAAAATTTTTTAACAGCTTTCTTTTGCAGATAGAATTATGCTTTAATCAGTCTCCTTTTTTTTTTTTTTTGTTTTTGTTTTCATTTGCTAAATTCTCTCTTTTAATTCGCTTAAATTTTTTTCATCAATGTTTATTAAAGATTAAGCGAATTTTTTTTTATCCTGATGTTGTTTCTTATCCCATGTGGTCGACAGCAACATCTAGATCAAGTTCCATGAACCCGTGTGTTCTGATGGAAAGAGGGAAGGGGTGGATTGTTTACGTCGTGATGGATCACTTGTAGGTGGTAGAAGTCTGACTTGGCTCCGTGTCACTAAAGAAGGAGTGTAGTGCCTTCTGGAAGGGCTTTTAGGGGAAACTAAGCCACATTTGCTTATCGTACGGGAGAAAACCTGAAATTCCACCAACTAACGTGGCAAAATGCTGAACATCGCAAACCCCATCAAGTCTCTTCGTTTTTTGAAACTGTGTCTACAACAAAGAAGGCAGCAGATTGAACCTCAGCCCTAATGCTCACCAGCCGCACACGTTGCCACTGAGCAACAAATAAATATCCAATAAAATGACATATATGTCCAATAAAATGATCAAAGAAATTTATATGATTTGTTGATTAGTTGGTTACAGTAAGTTATAGATTCAATTAATTGCAATTTTTTTGTTGCAATGGCTCTTTCTAAACTTTTTGGAACTTTTATCTGAAATATTTGTTATGGTCTGAAATTTGATTTTTAGTTTTATATATTTCACGATAAGCATATTTAAATATTTCTTTGAACTATTTTATAAGGTAAATACCAAAAAAATGTTTATTTTAACATTCAAATTTAAACATTAGATTTAAAAGAAAAAAGGTGGAAAAATAGTAATGTAGAAGTAAAGTTTAATTTTTAAAACTAAATTTTTTTTAAAAAGTACATTGCATTAGCCGTAACGGAATCTACATGAAGAAAATGGATTTATGTACCTTTTTGAATACACACAAAAAAAAAATTCTGGAATTCGTACCGGTATGAAAAATTTAAATTACAAATGAAATTAAGGCATATGGATTCAAATGAAATATGGAAATGACGAAAGCTAAAATGCACAACTTCCATTTATTTCTGGGCGTTTTTTTTCTGTCCTCAAAAGGAAGAAATTGTCTCCTTTGGCAGGAAATTAACATTCTGAAGACGGGAACTCCCGCCTTTTATTTCTCAACTGTTGGCGACGGATAACGGAAATTCACTTCATTTACACAGATGCCAACTATTACAGAATATATTAACCACTTATTGTAAACAGTATTTTTATAAGATCTCTTATCAATTTTTTTATTAAATGCTTACAAAAAATATGTGGGAATTCAGGCTATATACTTTTCACTACATACCGTCTTTAATGTTTAAAACCTTTTGTTCATTTTTGTTTTGATGCTCTGTATCAGTTCTCTTTACAGCGTAGCTGTTGTAACGTCTCGGCCTATACTAGACCTATACCGGATTTAAGAAGAGATTCATGGAAACATTTTAGTTTTTATTTAAAAGCAATTTATATATATATATATGCACAGAACTCTAATTATTACAAATCATTTACAAAAAAAAAAAATAAAAAATAACGAATTAAATTTGATTTGCAAGTGCAGTTCACTACAAGGACAGAGACTTTCAAAGTTCTCGAGTCTATGACGAATATAATTACCTGGTCTACGGCAGACCTTAATTATCAGATGGCATGATACACGAAACCACAAATGGCTCATTTTTAAAACAGGCGGAAACTACGGCCTGCTCAGTCACTTCAGAAAAAAAGACAATACCTTTTCGACTCGTTTCATAATTCTGTTCTTTTTTTCTCCAAAAAACTCCTTTTAAGAAAATCCATCAAGATGAGGGAGGTCAGTTTCCCTCCCCATCACTAGAGTAGACACTTTCTCAGCCCATGGTCTATCCCCAATACCGATGCAGCAACTCCTCACGTAATCCATATCGAGACTGAAATTGTGTGAAGGTCGAACAGACAATCGCTAATTTCATGAGGTCTCATTGTCTATGACACTGATAATCTTCTAAAAGATTTGAATGACAGATTGTTCTCATTAGTACAGAACACTAATTGCATGCAATATAAGCATCTACGACACTGCTTATTTGTTGTCAAATTGAGTGATAGGTTGTTATAATGTACTTGTTAAAGAATTTACATTCCTCTCTCCTGGGAACAGAATGTTACAACTCTTCCCGTGGAAAAAATGTTACAATGTGTACGTAGTCACGGAAAAAATAGTTTCCGAATTGACATTCTGTTAGAGATCAAATATATATTGGTGGAAATAATTTTAGACCGTCATTGAAATTCTCAATAAAATGTGTTTTTCAAAATATGTATGTAATTTTGAAACTTATAACAACCTTGCAACTCAAAAATTACTTCGATCAAAATTTAAATAACATTTAAATAAAAATTTCTAACTATAAAAGTATGAAAAAATGTTGGAGACTAAAATTGTAGCTTTTAAATGAAGTAATATTGAATATATGTACTATATTGAAGTTTTGACTAGAAAGGAATGAAATATTATTATAGTGTTTTACTTTGATGTCTAGAAGTTTGATAAATCTCAAATATAAATAGGCTTAGCAAACGCTTACAACTATCAAATATTGTACCTTTTCTTCGTATAGGAAATCTTCATTTCATTTTACAGAATATAGAACTAAAAGAAAATTGTTAAAATCCTAACACACAGAATTCCTGAACAAAGAAAATTCTAAACTAAATTTCATTAAGCCATGTTCAAGCAAAGTTGAAATTTGTTATCAATACATTGTATGAAGCTATGTATTTAAAAATGAAAATAAAAAATTTAATTGTTTAAGTAATAAATAATAATTAATATTAATTATTTAAATAATAAATTTAATTATTTCTATTATTATTATTGGTACTGTTTGAGTCATTTTTTCAAGCATGTTCAAGCAAATGGATCAGTTATAATCTATAGAACATTAGTGGAAAAGAAAAAACAATTTTAACAAAAGCTAAAATAAGCTCTATAAATTACCAGAACATATTTCATTTTTTTAGATAATAATTTATTTTTGATTAATATATCTAATATTTTGTCTCTAAGATTTGGTCAAAAGGAACTAATAAAAGCTTAATTTAATGTTAACTGGAAAGATCAGCATTGTAAACTCCAGGAAAAAACGTGTAGGGTATTTTAATTCCCCAGATTTATGCACATAAGAAATAGTACATCTGAGTTTCAAAACCAAATACAACAATTTAAAAGTTAAGAAGAAAAGATTCATTTATTCAAGTAACAGCTTCTTCTTTTTTTTTGCAGAGATTAATCCGATCGGATTTCTATCTGATCGGATTAAAATATAGAAAACAAAAAAGCATAGCATTGAAATATTATACCATCTAATGTAGTGATCTCAACTTTGTTTACACTTATTTAAATAATGCAAAATTGCAACTATAATTATTGACCAAATAGAATTTGAAGTAAAACTGTTATTTCTATAGTAAAAACTGTTTTTATTTCTGTTATTTATGTGTAAATGAAATCATCCATTTAATTTCACAATCTCAGATTTTGACTAAAAAATTACGCACAAGAATCAAACGAAATATATAAAATATATTCATCCGTTTTGAAAATACAGTTATATAAAATTTCTAAAAATACTCCCTAAATACACAATTGGAATCGATTTAAATATTCATAGTTGCTTTCTTAAGGGTTTAAATGAAAGATACGTCTTTGTTCAACATAATGTACAGGATGGTTTTTGTATATAATATACAACACAATAGGGTTTAATGAAAACATTTTTAATTTAATTGAATTTTTGAAATTGAAAATTAAAAACCGTATATTCAAAAAAAAAAAAATTTTCTTATTATAAAATTTACACATTTATATTAATAGTTGTTAAAAGATTTACAAAATTATTACAAATTATTACAAAATTATATTTAAGGTTGCCATAGTCCTAATTTAAAAGTTTTCATTAATATTTGTTTTTATAGAGATTTAAATAATTTAAACGTAAATCTTAGGTCAGGTTTTCATACTTTATTTTATAAATCATTAAATTAAGCTAAATTTTTCATTACTTTATTAATATAGTTGAAACTATATAAAAAGATTAATTTTTACTTAGAATTGAATACTCAATTTAGAGTTCGTTAAGTATTCCAATCAATGTGGATGTCTCTTCAAACTCAAGAGGCATCCGATAAATAGCCTCTATCTTCAACAATAACTCTAATCCAATACTTTTATCTGAAAGTGCAGTTAGTAAATATTTGCAATGAAATGGTATAGCTCGTTAAGTGTTAATTTGAACAAACAGTGAGCCCTCGCAATTTAACGACTGCTTTAAGTAACTTTCAAGAAGTAGACTGATATCAATTTTCTGTTAAGATTTTAATTTCCTCTTTTTCAAATGATATTATCGTATTGCAAAATAAACATTCATTTAAAATTTCAAAATTATGTTCAATGTTTATCGAAAGACCACATTTTATAAATATTTAAGAGGAAGCTTATATTTTCTCTTTTCATAATTTAAGAAAAACTGTTGTTTAATTTCATGTGAAAAGCAGAAACGAGGCAATAATAGGGTTTTAAAATTAGGAATAAAAATTTTATTTAAATAATACTAAAAATATTATTTAATCTCAGATTATTCTAAAAGTACTGTATATTCTATGAAAAATGTTACTGTTTAATCTTTATATATTTCTTCTGTACATGTGTTTATCACTGAACTCCTAAAGGGCCGGGCCGATTTTGATGAATTTTTTTATGTGTGTTTGAGTGAGTCCCTGGATGATTTAGATTCACAATTAGATCCGGTAGGTGGCGATTCAATCTATATATCTTTATATATATGTATATATATAATTCTACTGTACGTGTGTTTGTCACTGAATTCCTCCTAAGCGGCTGGGCCGATTTTGATGAATTTTTTTCTGTGTGTTTGAAGGAGTCCCTGAAGGATTTAGATTCATAATTGGACAAGGTAGGTGGCGCTACAATCGAGTTCTTCTGTACGTGTGTTTGTTACTGAACTCCTCCTAAATGACTTGACCGATTTTGATGAAATTTTTTGTTTGTATGACAAAACGTAGATAATGTTTTTATGCTATTCCCTTCGTTGTAAGTCGCAATCAGATGGAGTTGCAGTAAAGCAACTTCTATACCTTTCAACCAATCCCTATGAAAATTGATAGTAATATATATTCGAGTATGGAAAATATGTTCGCGCTATCCACTTTATTATTACTTGCCACCAGATGGTGCTGCAGCATTTCATCTTATATAACCGTTCAAACGATATCCATGAAAATTAATATGCACATATATTGGAACATGGAGAATATGTTCGCGATATGTAATTTTCTACAATGTATTTTTTTTGGCAGGACAACGTATGCCGGGTTCTACTAGTATATAGTTAAAAAAATACTACATAAATTTCTAATTTGTACTCCTGTTTTTTTAATTTCACTGCGTATAACTAACTGATATTTCATTAACAATTTTTCTGTTTTATAAATTTAATTATAATAAATTAAATAATAAAGTCCATTATCTATATCTTAGTGTAACATAAGAATATTCTCTGGTCTATTAAAACTACATACTTCTAGTATACTGTATCTTTTCCTCACAGGATATATAATTCTTATATGTTCTAAGCTACTAAAACTTACTAAAATATATATACTGTGAGAAAAGTAGCTTCAAGAAGACATTTGAAAGCATTAATATTCCACTTCCATTCGAAGGAATGGAGCAGTTGGCCAGCATTCGACTTATAGGAATACACATAAATTCGAAAAGAACATTGAAAACGAAATATTTCAAACATGGTCACGTAGGAGGATAGGGTCAACTGTGGGTGAAAACACGATAAATCGTCTTTCCCACTGCTACGTGAAAAAGATATCAAAAACCAAATGTGTCCGAGTTGATTTTCAAGAAAACCGTTTCAAGGAATCGTGTGTTGTGTTAAAAGGACGATATTCTTATAAAGTTCTCAAAGTTCATGACAGGCCCCCCTGAAATAATGTTGAGAACTGCATAAGACCTCAAAGCAAATATTTATTATTTGATGGATCTTCACTGTAGTAAAATTCATTCTAGAAAAGAAATGTCTGTCAAGATTTATTTCCCTTTATGCGTGATATGCCTATTTGTTCTTTCAGATTTAACTTTTGTCAGTTAAAAATATTGTAGAATCATAAATTAGAGGCAAAAGATGGAGTTCCATTTTAAAACATAAATGGCTGTCAAGTACCAAACTTGAGATATTAATCGGTAAATATAATATCTATATTTTTAACTATTTGAGAAAAAATCAGAAGATATTGTAAAACTAGTTCACTTAATATCATTTAGAAAACATTATTCGTAACATAAATAAACAAGGACAATTAAAGAAAGAAAAAAAATAATAATTACTTTTTATGAAAAATTAGCTTTAATGGTCTAAAACAAAATTACAAAATTAACACTTATTACTGACACTTATAAACTTATTACTTAACACTGACTTAAACACTTATTACTGAAACCTCATTATAATTAAAACTTTTTCGCAATTAGATTGAATATCCATACACATTGCTAAAAACATCTTTGAAGCATTATGCAAGAATTTTAATTATAGCTTAGATTCATTAATATTAGCTAAATTACAAAATTAAAAATTTATTTGAAGGAAGCTCTTTCAATTTGATTTCAATATATGGCGAAAATTTAAAAATTGCAGTTTATAGTTAATTTAAGAATATGCATGTTTGGGACGTATTACAATGACTTTTTACAATGAAGTAATCCCATTGTTTTGTAAGCATAAAATTGCTTTCAATTTAAGGCGAAAATTATAGAAAATCGTTAAAGATCGTTAACAGTTTAAAAGACATTATAAGTGATTAAATAACGAGTAAGCAATGCAAAATAATTAACAACGAGAAATGAATGAGATTTCACTAAAAATATTTTTTTTCGGCGTTCAGCTTTGTTTGCATTTTTATCATTTTCTCTTCAAGATGTTTCAGAAAGTAATCGTCAATGGTGAAAATGAAAAACTACACAACCTGTTATGATACATAATTACATAGGCTATTATAAAATATAGAATTACATAGGCTATTTTAAAATATAGAATTATATAGGCTATTGCTCGTTTTCCTACAAATGCATTTACTCATTTTCGTAAAGAAAACTGTTCAATATTTTTTGTAAATGTTTTCAGGAAATTAATTATAATATTTGTATACTATACTTCTATAACTGAATGCCACTTATTTTTAATCACTTCAGATGTCATTAAAATAAAAATAATTTACAAATTAACCATCAATAACCTTAAAAAGACTATATTACATATTTTATGAGCTTAAACACTTATTACTGAAACCTTACATTATGTTACGTAAGAATAATTCAGTTTTTTTCGCAATTAGATTGAATATCCATACACATTGCTAAAACATCTTTGAAGCTGATTACATGCAAGAATTTTAATTATAGCTTAGATTCATAGAGAACAGAAAATAATATTAGCTGTTGAAATTACAAAATTAAAAATAGCAATTATTTGAAGGAAGCTCTGGTTAGCTAATTTGATTTCAATATATGTCCGCGTTAATTGTATTTTGATTTAAAAATTGCAGTTTATAGTTAATTTAAGAATATGCGTGTTTGGGACATATTTTTAAATTTTTACAAAGAAATTCACTTTAAAACAAAGACTGAATTAAAATTACAAAGACTTGAGTCTGTATGGGACACTTTTTAAAATCCTTTTAAACAAAACATAAGAATCTAACATTTACATAACAACATGCTAACTTTCATTTATCAATTACTTAAGAAAATTCTAATTTATTTGAGAAACTCATTTACTGTCAAATCCTTCAACGTAGATTCTAGAATCCTTTAAGAATTGTTACGGACGAATTCTTCTAAGAACATTAAAGGATATTTGAGATGCTCTTGGTGTGCCTTTCAATTTGGATCAAAGCCATCCATTTCAAGGCAGATAGTCGAGATTTAAGTGTTTATTTAAAGAAAGGACTCAGTCAAACGTAAAAGGATATTTCTGAGTAAATAACCTATAATCACAGAGTCAACTGGTTTTAATAAGATATTACGAATTTAAACATGGTAGACTTTACAAATTTTAGCTTATTTTAATTTGAATCAATTTTTATTTCATTTCAAAAATATAAAGATACTCCAACTTAATTAAGATTAATAAACTATGATTAAAACTATGATCAATAAACATGGAAAAAAATTGGGATATCCGAAGAGATATCGTATTACACTTTATTTTAATTAACGACACAGATATCTAAGGAAAATATATAGGTCATAAATAGTAAGTATTAAAACTCTTTTCATGAATAGAATGAAGACTGCTTTTGGGGATAAATTTAATTTACTCAATGAAGGAGATTTTTTTTAATGATTTCTTCAAGAATAACCAAAAGTGGCAAAAAGTTGACTTTATGGAGGCTAATTAGTTTGTACTCTGAGGGAAATTTGTGTGATGTGTTGTCAGTTTTGCCCTTCTGAATAGTAAATGAATTTGAGACTTTTCTGTATAATCAGGGGCATGATTTAAAGAATTTTTATGCGATAAATATTAAAAAACACATTCATTTTTAGGTTCTTAAAAATTATTTGGCATAATAATTAGCATATAATTCCTATAAAAGATAATATATACTTTGTATATGCATTTGGTCAACGTGGTCTTGGCAAGTTTCTTTGCATTTTTAAAATTGCTTCATGATGTTGCAATTTTGATAAACATTAATTTATATTCTGAGAATTTTGATGAACTTGTTACAAGATTTTTTACCTCTTTAATCATTCAGATGAATAGTTTTTTTTTGTTAAAATATTGATTTAAAAATCGAATTAAAGAATCGAAAGTGTCATCTTTAACAAGATGTTAATTTTACTTTCTGTTCATCTCGAAAAAAAATCTTTGTTTTGTCTCCTAAATTCAATTTTCCATTTTTCCCGAAATACAATTATAAAAATTTCCAAACTTGATCTGTAAAACGATCTTTTTTTTTACCCTAAAATATCCTTTAAGCATTTTTCTTTTCATTTTTGAATCCATTTTTAAAAAATCTTTGAAAAGTCCTTTCTTTAATCTTCAAAAGTGCCTCTGGAAATAAATTCAATTTTTTTCCAAAAATAAAAATAAAATGTTATCATGTTCGTTTATTTAAATTCATTTATCATGCTTATTTTATTCTTCAAGGCATTTAATAAAAAGAAGAATATTTATATTTTCAAAGGATTCCTCTTATGATCTAATATGATGGAGTACTACCATCAAAAGATACAGAATGATCTTGTTAGTAAGACTAATAAGGCGATAACATTGTTACAGATTATCACTTTTGATTAAAAGATACAGAATGATTTGTTTTGATCTTGTTTGTTTACCCAGTTCCATATCACATTTCAATAAAAGATGTAACATTTTAAGCAAAATGCTTTAAGTCATTAAAAGTGTCTCAAATAGTTTTTTTTTAGTTATTTTGATTTAGATAATTAAAAGAACTTGCAACTGGTGAACAATCAAACAGTTTCTGATTCAAACATTTTTTTTATTGGATAACCTGTATAACTGATAGATGACTATTTAAAAGCAAGTTGTCATTGTTTGATTAAAACCTTCACATTATTTGTTCTCATTTCCCATTCACATTATTTGTTCTCATTTCCCATTATTATTTGTTCTCATTTTTTTCATTCACATTGGAATGTTTTTGTTAAGCTGTAAACTAAATAAATATTGAATTATTGCGTACCTTTTAATCGTGAATTAAATGTCATGGAATAAAAGTTTTTGTCAAAGAAATCAATGAATGCTTTTATTAATCAAATATGGTAGTTTTTTATATTAAAAGAACTATTTTTAGATTGAATTGTACACAAACATTTAAACGGTAGAAAGAAATCAGCGTGTAATTTTAAAAAAGAATAGCAAGAGCAAATTTTGTGAAAAGAATTGGGTTATTTATGTTATCGTTTAATTCTAGAAATATCATTCATAAAATATTTTTAAAAAATAACATTTTAAAATAGCTGTTTCAAAATGAATGAATGGTAAATATTTAACAGAAATGAAATATTTATCAAATAAAGAAGAATGTTTTCTTAAAATATATATTTCTATTTACTTTAATCGCGATTTAAAAAATAAAACTCAATTTATAATTGGTTGTAAATGAATAACCATATTCTGTATTTGTACAAATATTTTTGTAATTTTAAAGTTCAAAATATTTTCACATTAAATAAACTCGAATTTTAATTCAAATTAAATTATAATTTAAAAATTGTACTGTCATTTACGCCAGAGCGTCATCATTGATTAAGTTCCAGTGCATATTGTTGTTGTTTTTTTCTTATAGATTAAGACGTTTCAATAGAAATTCCTTAAATTCTTCATGTTTTAAAAAGTCTTAAACCTTTAAACAAGTTTTTTAACTTTTATATTACGAAATATATGTAATGTGTATAATGACAAATTTGGGGTTTGGTTTGGTTTGTCGATCTACGGCCATCTTATGCACTCTTTTGGGCTAAACAGACCGGGACCTACAATTTAACGTGGATTCCGAACCACTCACAAACATCCATGCCACCGCCAGGATTCGAACCTGAAGCCTGGGATACCAAAGACCAGAGCGCTAGCGATAAATGTGGGGAGTTCAGTTTTAAAAATAAATATTACGTTTTGTCTTTAACATTCCACTAAACTAGCATTTGATTTGACTTCTCTTTTAAAACTAGGTTAGAAAAGAAATCAGAATTTATGGGCTTCGTAAATCTTGTAATAAAAATTGTTCTATTTTTCTTAATTTGGGCTGTTTACTAGCAAGATAAAGTTACACTAAATTTTAATTTTTAAACCTCTATTTAGGATTTCACGAAGAACATTTGAGAAAGAAAATTTGTAATAAAGATTGAAAGTAGGTGTTAAGAGTCTTAGCAGTGTGATATAGGAAATTGACTAAAAGAGTAATAGCGTGGTAAAGCAATGTACAAGGTTGTTTTTTTTGTGGTGCACATATTTTGTGTAAATCTTTTCAAAATTTGAGCGAAATGTTAAGCCAAAAATTCATTTAAAAATAGTGCTATAGAACACATACAAATATCAAGCAGTTTTAAAAAACTCCAAATGTGTTTTAACGAAATGAGTTTTATTCGAATACATAGAAATTATTTATTTAATATATGATTTTATTCCAAAAGAAAAGGATTCACAACATCGTTAAAGAAGTACGAAAGAGCATTAGTCGAGCTATTTCGATTTATTCGCAATATTTTGAAATATTTTCTTATGTTTAGGAATATATTTTAGTATGTATATGTTTATTTAAATCAAACTTTCATATAAAAATGAAGTATAAAAACATTTTTTAACGTTACTTAAATGAAAGAGTCGTATATAAATAGAACCATTTCCATATTTATACATATTGTATTATATTTAAGCAGCAAAATGTTTTCCAAAATTCCTTTAAAGAGTTTGCAGTAATGGAAGACATAAAATTTTGAAAATATTATATATAAAATGTCATGCAATAAAATGGGTCAATAAATAATAATAAAAAAAAAAAAAAGAAAGAAATGCACATTTTATGAAATGCTGGTATGATAAACCTTTTAGCTTACTTGGTCCACATTGGAAGAAGATGAGTTGCTTTTGGGCCACACAAAATATATCTAACCCTAACAATAGTTGAATGAGAAACAAAAAAAGAACCCTAAAATATGTAGTTTAACCCCTATGTAAGTAATTTAAGCTCAACTATTTTATGATTTTTTTATTATAAATGCAGCAACATGGAATTAATTTTACATTGATTATATGCCGACATTTTATATATAAAATTTCACTATAAATTTATAATTATAAATAGAAATCATAAAGGGAATATGATATTTGTCATTGAATTTGAGGAACTAATGCACCATTTTCTGTTTCAATTAAAGTGGTTGCTTTTCCCAGAGATCTCTCAAGGTGTTCATCCGATATTTTGATTCTAATTTTACTCTTAATTTGCTTCATTCTTGAAAATAGTTGTTCACAAATGTACGTTTTTCCAAACAATGCTGATATGAATAACGTATTACTGTTCAGCAATGGATATTTGTCTCTGGGCAGATATGATTTACAAAAGTCCCACCAAGAGATATGATTAAATCTCTCTAATTTGGATGTAAGATTGCAACTCTATGCATTCCATTTGAAAATATACTAACTGTATGCATATATTGACTGTAAACAGACAAGACATATATGTACATGGACAAATATTTGGATTGTTTTATTTGAAAATTCTGAAATCGATTTTTAAATTATTGTATCAAATCGAAAAATAAGGCTGTGTATTTTATCCTCTTTTTAAGTTTATGTTTTGTGAATTCAAATTTAGCAAAATTAATTGCATTTATTTGGGCTTGCCATAGTTTCAATTTCATCTCGGATGCGTTAACGGTTTGAAATATTGTACCTATAAGTTGGTTTTTACCTTGAAGACTCGTGTTTAAGTCATCTAAATGAGCAGTCAAATCTATCAAAAATTCTAAATCTACAAGTCAGTTGGTATCATCAAGTTCTGGAACAGATTTTTTTACCATAGATTACACAGACAGTATACGATATGGCCATACTCAGCATCCAAACTTTTGGTAATTCCTGGAATTGACGATAATTTAATCCACGAGATCTTATAGAATTCACAGCCTTGGCTACGATTTCTATAATAGGATCCACTTTCAAAGCTTTTCTGTATAAAATGTCTTGGTGTATTATGCAATGGTACTTCATCAAACAAATTTTGACAGAAAAGGCAGGGACTTCTATTAATTGTAGAAGTCCCTCTTTTTTAGCTATCATACCTGGTCACCATCCATCAGATATGTTAAAGAGACAACGAAAATCACTTTAGCATTTTTTCACTGCTTCATACGTTGTTGTTTCTTATCCCACTTGATAGACAGCAACATCTAGACTAAACTGCTTCACATAAATCTCTTGATGTTGTCATGTCTTTTAATGGTACTAAAGAAGATTAGCCATTAGGTAAAAGACCTAAGGTAAAGACCTAACTAGCCATAAGGTAAAGGACCTGTGCGTTTTCACGGATTTGCCGGTTATAATATGGCAGGTTTTTGACATGCACAGTAAACATGATACATTAAATCGAATCAACATAGGGAAAAATTGATATTTCTTTGGTTCCGTTTCTTGGGTCACATTGTTACTTTCTTTGGGTGGCATTCGGCCCGTTGGCAGGACACTCCAGATGTAAAGGAAAAATAAAAAAAGCATCCTATAAATTTCCCTTATTTTACTAAAGAGTAGAAAAAGGAATTCTGATTCTGTTACTATTACTATTACAAGTGTGTTTACTGACTACTAATCAACAAGAAAAAAATTTTCTTTAACCCCATTTAATAACTAATTTATATGACTGAGAAATTCTAGCATAGCTATCAAATCGGCATAAATCCATGATCCATAAACTGAATCCGATAACTGAACGATATGGATACGTAAATTAAGAAATTATGTTCTTCGAAAAGCCATGCTTGTTTTTTTTTAATTGAATTGTAATTTTGCGTCATATGAAGAAAATGTTTATTTAAAAATTGATTTATCAAATATATCGATACATATTTTAGACTCTAGACCTGCTTAACATACTATTATTTATTTAACTGAATCATCAATCATGATACAAAGCTTCACAATCTCTAAATTGATTTCTATTCCAAAATAAATCACAGTGAAGGCATTTGTCATTTATAACTTTAAGAATAAGTGAGACGTTTTCTATATGGAAAAAAAATTCCATGGCGTATTGTATTTGCGAAAAGTAATTTATTAACAATAACCGAATCATTAATGATCACAGCATCAACTTTTTCTTTGCTGCAATGAAGAAACGCTCTATTCTCCGGTTTCAAATATTTCTTATTTTTGTACAGCTTCTTAACTAGGATAGTAAAAATAACTATCAGCCTTTAAAGACAGTTCCAAGCGCTGTTGATGAAAATTGACTTTTCCATTTCTGTCATGTATTCAGACAGTGTTTTATGTGTCATGTATTCAGACAGTGCTTTTGAAACTGTCTTTTAAAATCATGTCATAATAGGTACTGAAATAGTTTTTATTTTATCGGTTAAGACAACTTTTAAACGAATACTGTTTTGTTTTCGTGTGGATATGACATCTCTTTTTCCAATAAGTTCCAAGTTCTTTTAAAATTGTGTTACTTAGATTTGTTTTTCTAGTCTATATTTTAGAAAATATTTATTAAAGTTTAAAAGAAATATATATAATTTAAAATATCATTCTTTTAATGCAAGAAATAACGCAAAATAAAAAAGAAACATAATATTGGGTTGACAAGAAAACTCAATATTATAAAGACTATAATCTAAATTTATAATTCATGTCTTTCTGATTTAAAATTATCTAACAACTGCATATCCTTATAAATATAAAACTAATTCGTATTTTTTTTATAAAAACCATTTAATTTATACATAACGCATATATAATTATATATTAAAACCGATATAATTTTACATTTCGTTTTTTAATAAAAGAAATAATGCAAAATAAAAAAAAAAATATAATATTGGGTTGGCAAAAAAAAAAAAAAAAAAAAAACCAATATTGTAAAGACTACAAACTAAATCTATAATTCATGTTTCTCTGATTTAAAACTATCTAAAAATTGCATATTCATATGATAAATGTAAAAAAAATTCATATTTAAAAAAAAAAAAAAAAAAGAAAAAATTAAAAGTTTTAATTCTTTATTTAATTTTTCCCAGATGATTAAAAACGTTATACTATAACAGAAATACCTACACCTAGTTTTCCTATTAGTGAAATTTGATATAAAACAAAATAAAAATAACTAAAAAAATTTGATATATAATATTATTTTTGAAAATTAACAATAGAAATTTTTTAATTCGAAATGAATCATTATTGTAGCAACAATTCTCTTTTAAATTATTTTTCGTGAACGAAAAGGGATCTACCTTCCCAAAAATTGCCGTTGTCAAAGAAGTGCGAATCGTAGTCGGCTGATTCCTAATCAGTAGACTAGGTCACAGCTAATGCCAAGTTCTGTCGCTGACAGTCCGATTAGGATCAATATCAATCATCCCTTCGACCCGCATGTCCAAGAAACAGTTATCTGCTGACATCTCTGTACTAGGGAAATATTCGTCTTCTGTAATGCCAAGACAAGAACAAGCAGTGTTATTTGACATCAGTTTTTTTTTTTTTTATTTTTGCTTGTGCACGATCACAGTTGCAGTTGGAGAAAATTTGCCATAAAATTAATTTTTATGCCAAAAGCAGTAAATATTAATTGGTGCCGACTTCTAATTTTCAACTAATTGAATGTAAATCCAAATTTCAAGTATTTTTAAAATAAATGGTTGTAAATTTAATGCATTTTGAATACTTATGCAAAAATTCCTCTCATTTATGTTGAAAATTATGGATTAATTTCTTTCTTTTTAAAAATTTAGAAATTTTCTTGATGATCAATAGTTTTCTCGCTCTAAGGTCTTTCTATCTTTCCTAGAAGCTTCATTGACGTAATCTATAAATGTTCAACCTCCGAGTCCAATACAATGAAAAAAAAAATACCATGAAGTAATAGTTTTAATATTGTGGAATTTATCTGAACTTTAAAGATAGCATCAAGAAACTGGTTTAAACTTAGTTTATTTTTGGTTTTGAAGTGTGATTGAACTATATATTAATATGTTAGTTATATAATTACATAGTATTTTTTCTGTATTCTAATTCATTGTAGTACTGTAATTCTGTACTTGAGAAAGTTTTTTATTTTTATTGTTTTTTCATTGAGTGACTAGCTGTCGGGCGCTCGATGCCACAGGTATCGGATGCGATTCCTGGCGGTGCCATGGATGTCTGCAGTGGTTCGGAATATATTTTATACCGTAGGTCCCGCACTAATATGACTATCGGTCATCGGGCTCACAACCCTACCCCGTAAAAAGAAAACATCTTCTTCCTCATCTGTCAATAGGCAGACGACCTTGGCCCACCATGGGGCAGTTTAGCCAATGAAGAAGATTGGTTTGGTTTGTCGCTTTATGGTCATTTTGTGCACACTTACGACTAATTAGACCGGGACCTACAGCTTAACGTGGATTCCGAACCACTAACAAATCCTATGAAGAAGGGGACTATATAGCCATTGGTATGAGGGTCAGGTGAGGAGTAAAGTAAAACAAAAATGCACATAATTGAACTATATATTATCAAAATGTTCTTGTAAGGTTAGGCAATGAATAAGATAAGACATATTATTAGGAATATGCATCTTGAAACAGATTTCTATTAAAAGAAAAAAAATATTAAACTATTGAGCTGGCAAGAAATTAATTTCGGCTTTCACCATTTAAGTACATTGCAAAACCGAACGTGCCATCTTGCCAACCCAATAGATTGAATTTAATTTCAGAGACATAAAATAAAGAACAATAACCTTTTTGCTATGATGCTGTGTTAAATTACGTAAAATAAATTGACAGAAACCTTCTATTTTGTATTATTTCTGAACAAAGCGGTCTTTTACAACGATAATTAATGTTTATTCTGAGTAAACAAATTGATTGAAAATTTTCAAAAGTACTTAAATTGCTAGAGGTATTTTTAGTACTTGTTGTTGACTTCATTTTAAAGAATCCTTAATTATTTTCCAATCCTTTAACATAAAGTACTCGACGCTCTTACATAAGTGAATCCAAACATTTAAACATATAGGCTTCGAGCGAGATCAAATTGCTACATTTCAGCATTGTTCACTATGCTCTTCATCAGTTACAGAAAATAGAAATGCTAAAATCATTAGTAAGAATTTTTCGTAAATAAATTTAAGAAGACACATTAAATTGAATAGATTAAGGAAAACTTTTGATGTTTAAAGTGCAGTTGTTCTTTTGAAGTATATTATTTGAGGAGTAGAAATTAGTTATTTGAAGAGAATCCGATTTCAGTCCAATTTCAAAGAAAGAGGAAATTGTTTTACATGGCTTTAATCATAGTCTGTTGATTGAAGATCTTTACTTTCATGATGGAGAAAATTCTTTGACATCATTTCAGCACAGTCAATAAATATAGCAAATACAATTAATGGGATAAATAAATAAAGTAGGTATTTTAGAAATCGTAATTTAGTTGTTAAATTCAAAGTTACTCTACCAACTGGGTCATAAATTACTAGTGAAAATAGTAAACGATGAACCTCATTATATATTGAATCATTTTGAGTAATACAATGAATTTTAAAAAAATAAGAGGATAGATAGTTCAATTAATAAATCTTAAAGCTATGCAATGCAATAAAAAATCTTTAAATGTTAATAGTTTTAAAAGACTCTGTAAGAGAAGACAGCGAAGAAGAAATTTTCTGCTACAATTTATGTATTATGTATTAATTTTTCGATAGATGCAACTGCATTCTATTGTTCAGGAAATAGGGGTAAATGTCCTGCAACGTGTTTTATAGAGAGAAGCCCAAGAAAATTCCAAACAGGATGTCTAAATCACGTTTTATTTCACTTTTTTTTCCTGCATCGGTAGTCTTCACGTTTCCCTTATACATACACAAACAGCCCACTTGTAGGATAAGGAGGAAAGGCAATGCGTTCCGGGAAGACTTTTAGGGGTAAATGTCCTACATTGTGTTGTGTTGTAAAGAGAAATAACAAAATTTTAAACAGGACGTCTATGTGTCAATACAGAAAGCTTATATAGGATGCTACAAGCACTTCAGTTTTGAAAGCAAGGGCTGCAATGGAATCGAATTTGAGTCTGCAAGCTAGTTGCTCGTGTTGCCACTGTTACCACACACTTATCCTTATATTCACTGGCTACGAGTAGGACTCCCAATTAGTTTGAAGGTGTTTTTTTAATTTCTATTTAGGAAATTCTTTTGCTCCTCCCATAAATGTTTCAGAGATTTCAACCAAGTTTCAAGATGTTATATTCCATCATTCAAGAAATTTATCCTTATATTCACACAATATTGCCAATCTTTCAAATTATTGCCTTATCGGAATACAGACTCAATTAAGAACTCAATTTAAACTCAAGTATTTCAATATCAGATATTAAATGTGCAATTCAGATCAGAACAAATGGAGTATCTGATAGCAGTACAAAATTTATGTTCATCTTGTCCTGATTTGAATTTCCTTTGCGAAATTTCCTCATTTTGTTTGAAATATCTAAAGTTTTGATTAGTTACGAAAATATGTAAAATTCATTTTAATCAAGTCATTTACAAGATCTCTTTTATATTATTCTTTATGATTCAGATCTTCTCTTTGGTAACTGATCACTTTCTACATTAGTAGTAGATTTGGCCGGCATTATCTGACTTAAGCAAATATTATGCAATATATTATAAAAAATAGTAATAGTATAATTTAGTAAGCTTTGTTGAAATTTAAAAACTTGAGCACCTATAAGGGATAAAGAAGAACTGCAGATTTTGTGTTCAAAATTGTTCCATTTCTATTTTAGTCAATCAATTTGGCAAAAGTAATGCTGTAATTAAAATGTTGTTTTCGATTTTTGATTAATATTTTTTTTCTGATTCTCTCACTAGAAGGAGGAAAACTACTTTGTTTCATCTTGTTTTGGGGCTACATAGACTATTTTTCTATATAAAACCGAGCCAGTATTTTGATCTATGAAAAAAAAGATGCCATGTTTCGTCTTTTAAAGAATTGATGGACTTAAAAAATAAATACACTATATACTTGATATCAAAATCAACATTACAGCAGCAGATCAGATACAAAAGCAAA
Source organism: Caerostris darwini (assembly GCA_021605075.1). Classification (NCBI taxonomy): domain Eukaryota; kingdom Metazoa; phylum Arthropoda; class Arachnida; order Araneae; family Araneidae; genus Caerostris; species Caerostris darwini. The sequence continues at coordinate 100,749 of BPLQ01002818.1, read as the reverse complement.
AATATTTAAGAACATTGTGAAAAAAAACCAAAGTGTATCGAAGAAATGAATATAAAATATAGTTTCAGTATCCTGGAAGTAACTTTATCAAAGAACACGTACATTCAAAATAATATATTTCCATATTATTTAATGGGATATATAATTATCCATGTTATTTAATGGGATATATAACTATCCATGTTATTTAATGGGTTATATAACTATCCATGTTATTTAATGGGATATATAACTATCCATGTTATTTAATGGGATATATAATTATCCATGTTATTTAATGGGATATATAATTATCCATGTTATTTAATGGGATATATAACTATCCATGTTATTTCTACTGATAAATTACTCTATCCAAGTTAACGCATCTAGCAACGTGTATTAAACAATAATTATATAACTATTTATACATTTGGAACCTTTCAATCATTAAATAATATATTTATTTAAAAAAGTTCAATAGAATTTAATAATGACTCTATTTCAAAACCCAATGATTCTTTACAATTACTGGTCTTGACTCTTTGTTGGTACTTTCTAATGTTTCTTGGGCTCTTTCTTATTTACATACGAGTCTATGATATTGGTCTCTTGCCATTGATTTGATGATTTTCCCTAGATCTTATGACTTAAGAAACTGAATCTCAAAGCGTGATATAAAAGCCAATAAAAGCGAATAACTTTATCTCAGAGCTTTCGAATGTGCATTTGAAAACAGTGCGATCGCTCCGTGGGGAAATATCTTCAATAGAAGCCAACTTCCTTCCTACTTTACAAGCCATTTAACAGATTGGAAGACCTTTTCGATTTCAAGATGCAAGTGTTTTCCAGCGAAATAAATCGTTATCGTCGATGTTCTAGGAATTTCCTTTAATCGACGCCATAAAAATTAGGATTGACGATTACATGCTTCATAATTTTTGGAAACTATCAGTTTCTGATGTAATGAAGGTAAATGAAATTAAAATTTCACTGATAGCCCAGGAATAAAAAAAAATTGTACAGAAAACACAATTGTTTTTTCTTCTTTTGTAATCGTGGGTGAATAGCGCAAACTTTTTGAATGAGTATGTTAAATAACCCATGCGGCCAGTTAAATATAGTGTGCAGAACATAAATTAAGACTCAATAAAAAAAAAGCATTACAATGGTTTTTAATCAAATTCAGAAAATTTCTACATTTTCCAATGATTTAAAACATTAAGATAACACAGAAAAGCAATTCTTTATTGGATATTATTTAAACAATTATGCAAACATTGTCTTTTTTTAATATCTTAATGCTATTTATTTAAATACCTGTATGTATTTTTTCACATATAAAGCACAAAATTAAAACTAATCAATTAAATTTCTAAATTTTTATGAACGATATAATATTTGGATTTCCCAGATCTCCCACAAAACCGTAAAAGCAATATTAAAATTGGCTGTTTAATTATAAAAGTAATTTAATCTGCTACTTCGTAAAGTTTATTTCTTAAAAACTGATAGAGATGTTTGGCACTTATAGTACTTGCACTGTTTATTGATTATTTAAACAATGCAGACTCTTAATTTATTTCAGTTCTAATGTCAGTACCTCATGTCCCGAATTCTATATCACTTAGTGAAATGCCTACAAGCTGTTAAGTTTGTAGAAGTAATCAACTTGCAAATGAGTCCTTTATTTAACTGACGGCAGGTGCTTTTGTTACAAACAGTTATTTTAAGCTCCTTCTAGATACTAAGAAATACTTCATTTGTAGAAGGTTCGTAGCTATTCGTGGATTTTGGAAACAGCAAGTTTTGTTAAAACCAAATTGTTGTGGAAGGCATTTAAATAATACTTGAAGTCTTTAATATTATAATTTTGAAAGTTAAGTTTATCTGCAAATATTGCTAAATTTAAACTATCTAAGCTTATAGTTGCAGAAAAACACAACTTTCGATGAAGATTAAATGAAGTTTAAGCTACAAGCATACTGGCATCGAAAATTAATGTTACAAATAGGAAACTTAATTGTGGTCCAGTGGTAACCTGCGCAGGCCGGTAGTGTTTGAATTTAGAGGAAGTGTCCGTTGCAGTCATTTTTCAGCAACGAGTAGACTACATGGCGATGTAAACGAGTGTATTGCATCTTGCATCGATATTCAGGCTTCTTGGTCAGAGTTTTTCCGGGCTTTCTCCCAAACGCCATTAAATACAGGACATTTACCCCTAAAAGTTCATTTGGAAAGTACAAATAACCCTTCATCGCCTTGTGTTTGTGGTATATATAAGTTCAACACGAAATCCACAGATATTCAACAAAAAAAAAAAAAAGAAACTGACAGTGAACACATTTTGAAAATTTGACATAGATGTTACTTACCCAGACAATAGTAATAAAATAAAAAGGTGACACTTTTTTTGCGATATGTAAATGATAAAATTGGCGAAAACATGATACATCACATTTATAGAATTGTCTGGCTATCAATAAAGGTGGCTATACAACATAACTATACAGTTTATAAAACTAAAATTCATGTAATAAACGAAATTGTTGATTATATATCGTGGTAACAAATTCCAATTATTTTAAAGTTAGAATTTCAACACATGGAGATCTTGAGAAGGTTTAACATTTTGCAGTGGCTCTAGGAAGAGCCATAGAGTATAGACAGCATAACGCCTGATGATGGTCAACCTCATCAGTCCATCATCAATTAATTACATCAATCAATTGCGCAATTATACATCAAGCATTAATGTATAATTGCAAAGCACAACCTGCAATTGCAGATGTTCTATGCGTGTTCAAAAATAAACATGTTGTATATGTGCAATTACAATGCGAAATCCATCATCAATTAATTACATCAAGCAATTGGAAAACTGATTTTAAGTAAAATGTAATCACTTTATATTGAAAAAAAAACTATTGACGAGATAATAGATTCACAAAACAATCTAACTTTTTTTTTGCTAAAAGCTTCCTTAGAGCAGTTTAGAAAACACTAGATGGGAACATTATTTTCAATGTTCTCAAAATTTCATGCTACTTTAAGATATTGGGACTATTTTGAATTATTGCAAAAATTTATTTACAACAATGGTATACCAGAGTACTCAAGGACAATATTTTTGTATAAAAAGCAAAATAAAAAGAAAATCGATAGTATATGCAATAGAGAATGAAATAAGTATAGATGATTTAAATTTTATTTTTTAAATCCTCATCACCGGCTTTTGTAATCAGTTTTTGATGTATACTAAGTCCTAAAATTGAAAAAAAAAACAGAATATTTAACTAATTAATTTTCAAAATTATTAACAAATCCAACTTCAATAGAAAAATTCAAAGCTTAAAGAACTTGAAACTATGATTCTAAATATTAAGACAAAAAGTAACCTTTGAAAGTCATTTTAACAGAGAATGGGTTACTCTAAAAACGTAAATTACCCATGACATTTACTTATTTAAAAAGTGAATATGCTCTTTGTGCAAGCATGTAGAAATAACATATGTCTTTACGCTAGGGTGACGAAGTTAACGAAGCTAAGAATAATTTTTGAAGGAAAAAAAAAAGATCTGTACGTTCAAGTTGAACATTTTGCTATTAATCTCCTAATTAGTAACTACATTATATACTATTATTTACTTATTTTTATGGTATCTGTTCTTCGCACGGGGGAAATTAAATATAATGCACAAATTAAAGTTTTAATCTTGATAGAATTCATACATGATAAAATAATATCAATAACATTTTTACAAAATGTAATTTTTAATATTATTTATGGTAAAAATTATTCTAAAAATTACATCCATTTTCGTATAAACAGCAATTATAGAAAACAACTATAATACTTATTTCGTAAATATTTAATTAGTAATATTTTGTAAATATTTTTATTGGAAATTATTTTGTAATATTTCATTTCGATTAGAAATAGTTTTATATATTATATACATCAGATATTTTGTACTTTTTCCTTATTTCAGAATCAAATTCAGTTGTTCATATTTTATTAAATAAATCTTTGAAATATGGCCCTTTTGGGACTATAAACTTCCACATAATTTAATGAATAATTAATATAAACATTTGAATAAATACTTCACTGAAACAAATAATTTTAAATGTTACCACTAAATTTTTCATAGAATGTATTACATTTTTATCTGAAGAGCAGCCAATATTTGTAACAAAATCCTCATTGGTTTGTTTTTTAAATTAAATAAAGAAACTTTGATACGAAAATTAGACGATCCGATTATGGTAATTCTGTTGTCTTATTTTGTATTTATAATTTAATATCTTTATTTATTCATACATTAGAAAACTAAAATAATTGCAAATTAGGTAACTATCTTTCATATTTTGGATTAAACATATGCAATTATTTATTCAACGTTTATCTTTTATTTATCATTTTTAAATGTTAAAAAGCGTGTAATTTTTTTTTAAATTTAGTTACTTTGTATGATAAAATTTTATATGAATATTGAAGTGATTTACTTTTCTGAAAATACACTATTCACAAAAAAATATTGGATATTGGTATTTTGAACAAAACCTGCAGGTGAAAAGTTTTTTTTTACTAATAAATAATTCATAAATGCTATAAAATTAGAAGAAAAGGAAAACAAGAAATACAACCTTGTCTATATCATAAAAATGGGAATTTTGTATGGGACAAAAATGAATTTCTGTAACGGATATGATTACCCCTGACCAAAAGCAAGTTTCTCATTCTTTAGACATGGACTCAATGTGCTCATCAACGATTGAATAAGGTATTTTCTTCCACTCCTGTAGAAGACAGCTTTCCAGCTGCTTAACATTTTGAAGACGGGAGACTTGAATTCCCTTTATGTACTTTAATAATGTACTTTAATAAATGTTATAAATATCTCTTGTTATAAAATTTTTATTAAATATTTCCAATAAATATACAGGAATTCAGAGTATATACTTTCCACTGTATACGTCTTCAATGTGTTAAAATAACTTATCAAGTTTAAATCACAATTTTTTGTGATTTTAATGTATGGTTCAGAACTTTAACTTTTGAAAACAATTTGGGACTAGTTTCTAGATTTATTAGAAGTCTATATACAGATATTTATTCACAAACTATTAAGATACTGAACCCAGGCATTAAAAATTTTAAATTGAATTTCTGAAAAACTGTAAGACGATAACAGTCATAACTCCTAAAATATAGTTGAAATTTCACTAAAGCCTAAAAATGTTTTTTTAATGATGTTATGTATGCATAGAACCAAAAGATTTCAAATATATTCATTTATAGACTTTATTTTCATTTTTTTTAAAAATTTAATTTTTTTCTGGAACTTTTACTCTAAATTTTTTAACTGGCTGTTTATATTTTTTAATATACTTTATTATATTATCATACTTTTTGATTTGATGCGTATATAATGGATATATGTCTATATTTATGCAAGTAAATATATGTTTTAGATATTCTTGAAACGTTTCCGTTAAGTTAAAAATTATTTACATTTGTCAATTTTTTCCAAATTTTAACAAAAAAAAATAGACGTTTATATAATAATTTTCGCGTTTTTCAATGCTTTATAACCTAATTTAATATTAGCAACAAAAAAATTTCCGTAAAAACATTATTAAAAAATAATGGCTCTGGAAGTGATCGATTACCTGAGGTTGAAGTTTTTTTTAGGCACCAGGATAGATTTAGATGGATAGGATAGTTTTAGAATAGATTTTAAGGGACTAGAATTTTAGATAATCGCCCAGGAAAGCTTCTTCCTAGAACGTTTTCAATATTCTTGATTGAGTTCACATGTGGCGAATAATGCTGGTAAATGTTTTCGAAGGATTCCTCCATCTAAAAGAAAATCAGCCACTAGCCGAGCAAGATGTAATCTGTCGTTATCGTTCATGAGTAAGAATTCATTCATGATTGCTGCATTGTAAAGAACCGCAATATATCTGACAATCCTTATATCCATGAACCGTCAATGATCTATTCCAGATGATATCTCTATCTGGTCGTATCGATCTATATAACACCCCACTCCAATAGGACATCCCTATTAAAAATGCATAGTTTTCTACGACATGGACAAAGTTTGCATATTACGAAGCTTATAAATGTGATAATTTTCCTTTTGAATCTATTATTTCTTGCTTGATAAATCAGCAATAAGGTTGTTTCAAGTTGAAATCACAATAATTTCTAATTGGTTTGAGCAGTGTATAATTGCTGTAATTGCGTAGTTATGAAATGTTTGGCACTGGGGAAATTGCATTCGAAATGTAGTGAATATCCTCTGTCAGATTTCCTAATCGCGCAAATTTATGTTCGAGCCAAGTTATTACAGTGTAGTGTTATTTATTAAAATAGGGAATGTAGAGTCATATTTGTTATTCATAAATACGCCTGGAGGAACTACAGTAAAAGGTGTTTTGCCATATGAACAGTTATCGTGAAAAATTGATGTTGAAGAGTTATTGAAGATTGATGTTAATAAGAAGCTGAATTGAATCACGTAAGTTTTAATGTAATGAAACGGGAAATTTAAGCTCCCTGTATGTTATGTTCTGTTCTACTTATGATTGATAATTTGTGTAAACTCTTCTAAATGAAATTGTTTTAAATGTTTTTATTTCAAAAACAATCAAATTATTCCTATAAAGTCACAAGAAATTTGAGTTATTATGCAAACCAGATATTTTAATTGCAGGTGTTAAATATTTAATTATAATATATAAATAATAATTGAGACAAAAAACTGACAAATAGTAGAAAAAACGAAAGAAAATTAAACATAACGAGAATAGAAACATAACTTATTTATTCAAAACAAAGTAAATAATCTGTTCGGCCGATATACATGTTACCTTTAAAATTTATTATTTAATGTATGAACAAAACGCATAACAGCAATATTAAAAAATATAAAAAAAACTATAGAATTCCAAATGATTTTCTTATCTTGAAAAATCTCATTTTCACTTTGAAATACAATAGTCTTTGCTTTCACTTTAGAGCAATTAGATCTTTTAGAAAAATTTTACATTATTTAATTATTACTACGTAATAGAAATTTAAATAAAGAATATGTATAAAAAAGTACGTGAAATGAATTTAAATAAACCAATAAGAATAGCTCTCAAAATAAATTTTTCAAAAATAAACCAATAAGAAATGTCGAAATTGATCAAGAAAAGAAAAACTGATCAAGGAAACGAAAAATGTGATTCATGAAACGATCAAGGACACGAAATATGTGGTCAAGGAAACGATCAAAGACATGAAAATGTAGTCAAGGAAACGAAAATTGATCAAAGGCACGAAGAATGTGATCAAGGAGAAAACTGACCAAAGGACACGAAAATTGTGATCAAGGAGAAACCTGATCAAGGACACGAAAAATGTGATCAAAGAAAATTAAAATCCTCCTCCCCAAAACAATACTCATTATTTTATGAAATCGATATCTAATTCCACATCATATAAATTAGGTAGATATCTTCTATAATATAAAATATACGAAAGAATACATAAAAATCTATTTGAATTAATTTAATGATACAGTTGAATAGAAATAAAATAAATTGTGCTGGAAATTTTGTTTGCCGCATGTCAAAGATAAAGTACTTCTTTTAGTGATTTTGACATTTAAGATACTTAAAAGCAATTATTTAACAAAATTTTTTGGAAGAAGAATATTATGTAATGTACTCTTTGGAAAACATAAAAGTAAATTATCTTTTCAATTTGATTAAAAAGAAAAATTTGTTTGCAAACTCGATTTTTTTTTTTTTAGGAAATCAAACTCCAGTAAATTGATTTTTTATAAATTAAGTTTCAGAGCATGCTTAATGCCTTAAAAGAATTAATTTCTTTGTTATCTTAGTAAACAACAAAAAAAAAGCCCATCTAACCAAGAATCGCACTAAGAAAAAAAAAGTACATTCTAAGTCATTTCTCCCAGAGGAAGACAAGAAAAAAGGAAACGAAAAAACGAGGAAATGTCAACGCTAGAATAGTTTTTCTAAACTTGAATTAGCTCTTCACGCAAAACTAATTACTGCTCGACATGAATATGCTAAGATTAAACCCAAATATTTTTCTGTCTCTTCAAATCTAAATAGGCTTGAATCATTCCCCAGTCTTAATGGAGGATGGATTGAAGCTTTCCTTCTTCATTTGCAAATAAAGACACTACTTAAATAAAAGAATCATCTGGATTATTGGACTGGAAGATAAACATAACTTACTAGTTATGTAACAAACTATTATTTGCCAATTCATTTTTAAGTTCTTTTGTTGGCGGGGAATTTTAAAGTTTTTTTGACGTGACTTTTGACATATTTCTCAATATAATAATATTATATAATATGCATGAATGAAATGGCATTTTCATTGATAAAAATAATTAAGAAATGATGTATAAATAATGTATCTTTCTTATGATTTATAATCCCTTTTGCCATTTTATCTCTCAATATAACTTTGTGAAAATATAAGAAAGTAATTTTAATTTTATTCTAAAATATGAGTGCAATTTATTTATTTTTTATTTTTGCATACAATGAATATCTTTTATTTCCCTATGAATAATGACAGACAGTTTTAAATAAGATGATTTGGTGGAAAATAGGGACTGAAAAAAATTATTTTCACGAAAAATGCTTATTTTATTTGAAAGACATTTGCTACTAGAATGGTAGATGTGTAGCAGATTTAGCGTTATCCAGGGCGCCTCACAGGAAAGGCTACTACACTGCACCCACAATTTGGTACGAACGCCAGAGAGATGGCATCTGCGGGGGGGGAGCATCTTGTACCCTCTTCCTATAGTCTAACAAAACAACTTTGTATCCTACCATTCCTGGAATATACATGGAATCTTTCAGTTTGGTATTACTTGCCGGAATTCAATCCCATGTCGTCTACATTAGAAACTTAACGTCCTATTCACTAGATCTGTCTTCCTCAATGGCGTAACAGCCCCATGGTGGGCCAAAGCCGTTTGCCTATTGGCAGATTTCGAAACATGAGATGTTTTCTTTTTACAAGGTAGGGTTGTCAGGGCTACGTCCAACTCTCTACAATAATTTTAAACAGTGACCTACTGTTTAAAGTGGAATACGAAACGCTACAAACGTCCATGGCACCTCCGAGACTCGAGCACGAAAACTTGTGGCACTGAGCGCCACACACTAGGACCCTCTAGCCTTGGGAAAAAATTAAAGCAAAGAGGATGTTACAATTTCTTTTGCTAAATTACGAGTAATTTTGCATAAAACCCAGTTTACCTTGAAAGCAAATACGATTCTTGATGCGCTGTTGTTTTTGAAAAAGAATAATTGAATTTTGTTTAGAAGAAAAGAGTCATTCATCAGGCAAGTTAAACTTATGAACGACTGAACTTTAGTCATTGTTTTGGTTGTCCGTCATTGTTTTGAAAGACAAGGGGTTCATTGTATGGAAAGGAATGTCTGGTGAAGGTGTTCATTGGTTTCAATTATGCAATGCGAAATTTACCAGAAAGTTCTCAACCTTCTCCATTACTTCTTTGTTAATACGCCGAAATGGTGTTCTTTGATTGAAGTTGTTAACAGATTAGTGTTTTCAGCAAAAAATATTGAAAAAGCAATGGTCCCTAATTTCTTTTTAATAAGTCCTCCTAATTAATTCCTATTAATTTTAATTTAATATTTTTTTTTTAAAAAGTACAATTTTATATTTTTTCTATTTATAACTTGTATCGTTTGTAACTAACTTGCTTATATTATTAATTTTCAGGATTGAATTGAAAAAAAATGTAATAAAACTCGTTGAAAAAAGGAAATTTTGAAATCTATTGAATGCTATAATCAAATCAATGAATTTTTTTGCTTTTGATTATCTAAGATTATATTCCAGTCTTATAATTTTGCAGAATTGTATTATGTTTCAGAAATAAAAACAATTTCATTATCATTTTTTTTCATAGTAAATAATGACTAATGACTAGAGATAATGATAATGACTATTATCTCTAAAGTTACTAATATGCATAATTCAAAGTAACGACTCTAGAGATATAAAATCCTACACAAGAAATAGAAATATCGACTTAATTTAATGTAAATCATTAAAATTTCAATTACTTTGTAAACTTATACATTTTTTGATATTCCTAAAGAGTTTTGAAGTCAATTTCCAAATTTTTAAATTCTTGTTTTAAAACAAATGTGAATCAGTATAAAAAGTCCAAATTTCATTTTAAAATTTCGTTATGTACAATTATTTTAAAAAGGTACTAGTCTAAATAAGTTTGCGATCTATGAAATTTCTTTTTACAGTTCTATATCAAATACATTCATATACATATTTTCATATATTTTTATAGTTTTGAATTACAATGCTAAATTCCTGAAATTGAAGTAAATAGAAATTTCTCATTTACAATTTTTCTGATTTTTCCTTTTTTTGAAAAACAGTATATATTAATAATACTTACTGTTGAAAACACATTTTGCAATGAGATTTAATTAAGCAATTTTCTTTACCATGTTATTTGTGAAAGAACTAATTAATTAAATTATTATTATCATTAAGTTTAATTATCTACTCCGTAATAAGAATATCAGCGAAATAGAGTACGTTTTACATTTTTCTTCTTTAAGAGAAATATTTTCAAGTTACAGAAAAATAAATCCATTGAAAATGTCATCATTGATTCATTTTTAATTGAATATTTATCTTTCAGAATAATTTTTTTTAATTATTTCGAAAAGTTCTTTACGGTTTCCTTAAAAATGATTTTTTTATGTTATTTATTGTGAAAAGTGACTATTTTTACTCATTAAAAATTTCAGAAATAAGTCAAAAATGGCTTTAGGGACTTATTAGCGAAATAATTTTACCATTCAAACGGTTGAAGTATGATTAATGAATTCTTTTTCATTTCAATGCTTGTCCAAGTATGTTAAGGTGGCTTTAAATCATTTGAAAATGATCTTTTTTACTGAGTAATTATAAAGAACATTTAATCTCAGAATTGTTTAACAATGTTTGCTTTAAAAAAACGCTCTCATTAAAATAAATCCATTGAACTAAAATTCTTTCTAAATTTTATTAATCCCATGAGCATTGCAATGATTTATTCATTCACAAATACATGCGGATTCGGGGATTACAATATTTTTTTAATGAATTAATATTCTTATACAATGAGAAGATGTTTTCTTTGAAAAATAAAATGTTTCAAGAAAGGTATCATTAAACCTAAAAGTAAGGCAAAAATAATTTCCATTATTTAATGAAAAGAAGAAATGCAATACTTTGTTTCAATAAATAGACATAATTTAATTTAATTTAATTTAAGTAATTTAACTTCATTTCATTTTAACAATAATAATTTCATTTAAATAATTTTAATCATAATAATAATTTCATTTTAATAATAATTTCATTTAATAATTTAATTTCATTTTAACCATAATAATAATTTCATTTCATTTTAATAATATTAATTTCATTTAAATAATTTCATTTCATTTTAATAATATTAATTTCATTTAAATAATATTAATTTCATTTTAACAATAATAATTTCATTTCATTTTAATAACATTAATTTCATTTAAATAATATTAATTTCATTTTAACAATAATAATTTCATTTCATTTTAATAACATTAATTTCATTTAAATAATTTAATTTCATTTTAACAATAATTTAATTTAAATAATTCAATTTCATTTTAATAACTTTATCTTATTTTATTTTATTAATAATAATTTCATTTAAATAATTTAATTTCATTTTAATAATAATTTCGTTTAAATAATTTAATTGCATTTTAATAATAATTTTATTTAAATAATTTAATTTTAATAATAATTTTATTTAAATAATTTAATTTTAATAATAATAATTTCATTTCATTTTAATAATATTAATTTCATTTAAATAATTTTATTTCACTTTAACAATAATTTCATTTAAATAATTTAATTTCATTTAAATAATTTAATTTTTTAAATAATTTAATTTTATTTTAACAATCATAATTTCATTTAAATAATTCAATTTCATTTAAATAATTCAATTTCATTTCAATTATTTTATTTTATTTTATTAATAATTTCATTTAATTTTAATAATAGCTTCATTTAAATAATTTAATTTCATTTAAATAATTTAATTTTAATAATTTTTAAAAAAGTAATTACAATTTTCTGTTTCTGTTCTGACGATACAAGTTATAAATAAAAATAGAAAATTGTAACTACTAATTTGCTTATGTTAATAATTTTCATTCACAATGATGCTCTTTTTTTAATTTTCGCACATAAAAAAATGAAACTCACATAATTTAATTAGATTAAAACCTTTGGTTAATGAAGTGAAAGTTTGAAAACTACATTTACGCTTACCGTTTATTATTTCTACGGAATTCTCAATATTTTCTGTAATTATGGATTTTTTTCCCAACTTAATATTTTGGTTTGGTCGATAAATAATAAGTAAATAAAAAGTAAATAAAAAATTGTGTACAAGTCGTGTATAAGTGAATAAAAATTACGTAAATAATTATTTTTGTTATCTTAATTAGCGTAAAAAAAATCATAAAAAGGGGGTTTAGGCGTATAGAAATATTAATTTGTCATGTAATTTGTCTTTATTTTTGCCAAGTTACTTTAAGATAGGGCGACTATAAACTCCAAATGAACTTTAAAAATCCATAATGAAAGAGCAAATAAGAATATGAAACTGCAATTTTCACTATGAAGCATTTTTTGAATGCTGGAGTTTCTTCAATATCAAAAAAGAATGTAGTTAAAAAAGTTACTTATAGGGGTAGCTAACAAGCATTGGATTTCCAGAAGTTTGCAAATAAAGATAATTATAAAAGAATTGATTACTCGGTCGATATTTTAGTCGTACTATACATTAAATTAGTGATTCAACAAGTTGTTTTACGAATTCGATGGAAAATTACATCCATTTATCTAAACAAGCTACACTCGGCTGTTTTAAACTTTATTACTCGCATTTAACCTGTTTCATTCGGTGGTAGTGAACATGCGGAACACTTGCTGTCGCAACCCTACCTCAAATATAGTGTTACTCATTTTTGGTGTATGTTCATTTTTATTTTGTTTAAGTTAACAAAGCTACATATGCTCCAGCTAAAATTCCTACAATAACACCAAACTGATTATTTAACCTAATAAAGAATCCACCGAGTAAGATCTTATAAAATCACCCTTATTTGCATATTTCCAGAAGATCAATACTTGCCAGCACCACCTAACTGTTACTTTTTAACTGCACACATTTTTTGCTATTAAAATTTCCTTTTCCTGATAAAGAGCTTTCTGGGGAAACTGTAGTTCAGTATCATTATTTGTTATGAATTTTTAAAGTCAATCAATATTAAGCTAGTTTAACAATATTGACAACTACAACAACTGAATTTCAGTTAAAAAGGTATGTTATTTTATTTTGAAATTAGTTATGGTATTAGTACTCCATATTAGTTATTATATTCCTCAAAGATTTGATATTAACAACTAGTAATAAAATTAGTTAAAATCTTGAAAAGACAAGTGTCATATTGAATTAAATAATTAAGTTTCACAAAATGGCTGGAGGAATTTTTCAGAAAATGAATAAAAAAAATTCCGTTGGTTCTTGAATTTTGAAATAAATATGCATATTTTTACTTCTCTTGTATCATTTAATGATAAATTTTAATTTCTGGAAATATATTTTCCACACCAAAATATTTTTGCACTCGAAAAAGATTTTCGCAGTTGGTTGTCTTTATTATCTATTTTTCCGAGTTTTCAGCACACATGAAACTAGATTTGCATTTGTCGATTTGTTGCATTTGTTTCCTATATATCTCCTTGTTTTTGCTGTGAATTCGAAGGAAAATGTTTTAGAAGCTGTCTCCAATTTTTTCATACATAACCTACGATTTTTTTCCGTCTATGTAAAGAATATTGAAGAATCCTGTTCGGCCATAGATGATATTTCGATCGTTCATTGTATTTTCTTGTAACATCATATGCCACGTCTATGAGGAATTCGATGTTGGAAACTACTACTAATGCTACTAAGAACTAAAGATGAAACTTGCCACCTCCCTCTATCTGTAATTTTTTAACTACACACAGTTTTTTGCTGTTAAAAAAATTCTTTTTTCTAATAAGCTTTCTGTGAAAACTGTATTTCCGTTATCCTTATTGACATGAATTTTTAAAGTTAATAAATAGTAAGCCAGTTTAACAATATCTTAAATAATAAAGGTAATTGAATTTCATTTAAACAGGTATATTATTATATTTTGAAATTAGTTATAGTATTGGTACATCATATTAGTTATTATATTTCTTCAAAATTTGATATTTATAATTTATAATAACTTTAATTAAGTCTTGAAAAAAAAGTGGCACACTGAATTAAATACTTTTTACAAAATCACAAATGGAATTTTTTTCAGAAAATGAATAAGTACAATTCCGTATGTTCGTGAATTTAGAAATAAATATGCATTTTTTACTTGTCTTGTATTATTTAAATGTAAATTTTAATTTCCGGAAATACATTTTCCACAGACAAATATTTTTGCATTCGAAAAAGATTCTGACAGTTGGTTGTCTTTATTATCTATTTTTCCAAGTTTTCCGCACCCATGAAACTAGATTTGCATTTGTCGATGTTTCCTATATATCTCATTGTTTTTGCTGTGAATTCGAAAGAAAATTTATCAGAAGCCTTCTCCGATTTTTTCATACATAACCTACGAATTTTTTTCCATCTATGTAAAGAATATTGAAGAATCCTGTTCCGCCATAGATCGTTCGATCGTTCACTATATTTTCCCGCAGTATGATATACCATGTCTATAGCTATAGTTTTTATTAGCATTAGTAGTAGTTCTCAATGTTGAAAATTACTATTAATGCTACTAAAAACTGATGATTAATATTTAGATAATCTATAACGGGTGTATATTGCAAAAATTAATGACCTGAACCTTAAAGTAAATAAATTTGTCACTTGTCAAATGACCGATTATGGCAAGTAAGATACGTTATAAATATCTCTCAAGGAAACATACCTATATAATATGAATATTGAAAAAATTGAATGTATAGTATAAGAAAGGTATTTAAATTAAACAGCGACGTGATAACATTCTTCTTCTTCATTGGCGCAACACCCCATGGTGGGCCAAGGCTGTCTGCCTACTGACAGATTTCGAGACAGAAGGACTCAACTTCAAGACTTTTCAAGTCCTTTTTACGGAGTAGAGATGTAAGCCCTACGCCCAACGCTCTATAGTCATATTAGACCGGGTCCTACGGTTTAAAGTGGATTCCGAACCACTACAAACATCCTTAACTCCGCTTGGACTCGAAACCAAAGCCTATGGCACTGAGCTCCAGACCGCTAGTCACTCGGCCCTCATGCCCGATGTGATAACATTGATTATGTGAAATTGAAAACGATTATTAAGCAAATAGGTGAAGGTCCGATGATTGTATGGTAATTCTATAAAGATGTAATTCATTCAACAAATAAGTGTATCTATTACTAAATAATACTCTATCTGATTGGTCCATTAATTTTTAGAACATAGAATTTTTAACGAAATTAAAATTCCATTTTGAGAAGTCAACCAATTTAAGAAAAAATTCGCAATTAGCAAAAGCACTGAAAAAACAGGTCAAGACGCAGAGGTTAATTACAAACAGAGCTATGGAAAAAAATTGAGTCATACTTTGTTTCTGTAAAAGTATAATAAAAATTCAAAATTCAGATAAATTTACACATAGTTAAGTTAAAGACAAGGTAATTTAAATATTCCGCGAAAGTAAGTGATAATAGTTAGGGTAGTAGTTAATAGTTTGGGTTATAGTTAGGGGTAGGACAGGGTAGTAGGGCGTAATTAATAGTAGAGGTTAATAGGTTAATATGTTCTTCAACTCGGTTTCGTATCCTGATTTATCTGTCCTATAAAATGCGTTGCGCTTCTATATATTCTTCAAAGAATTAACTGTGGTAATACAATGATTGTAAGTATTAATAGTATTTGATAGATATTTTTAATGATTTTTACTCAAATGAAATTTGATATTGTCGATATGTAAATTCTCATTATATTCCAACAAGACATTTGAATGATACTCATTGAATAAAATTTCAAAATCCAATTTCTGCGAAACTCCTTATTCTTTTGACCCTTTTGTGTTTTTTAACAGTTTTTCTGACTTTGTTTGTTTTTGCTCTGGTGTTTCGGTTAAGTTACTGATTTCAATTTCGTTGTTCCTAGATTGCTCGATTTTCTTGCTCATACATTGAATGGAACCTTGCCATATTTTTGAAAAGAAATTTTTAAATATGAAAGTAAATGAGTTTGTGAAAGGCTGAATAATATAAAACTTAAATGCTTTTAAATTGCAAAGTAATGTAAGTTTATTTTATTGAAATATTTTAAATGTTTCTATCTCCATTTCATACATTTAAAATACAATTCATTGCATTATCTTCACTATTCTTACATTTAGTTCATATTTTTCTAGGCAAATTGTTTTAAATTTATATAAAAAAATCTTTCAAACATTTAAATCTTTTGAGTAATTTAAATATTGTTAAATTTTAAATTATAATGAAGTTTAAATATTAAACCATTCGAAATCTTTAAAGGTCTCATCTTTTGACCTATGAAAATCATCATTATCTATCGTATGTATTTAACAAAATACGCTATTTCCTCTTCCTGAGTTAGTCTTGGTTTATTTTTTTTAATTAAAAATAAAAAAAATTTTAATTTGATGATTTCATTAAGTTAGATAATTAATATTTCAATGATTTTTGTAAAATATTATAACATTAAAAATAAAATTACATATAAAATAAAACTCAGAATAAAATTGGGAAAATCAATAAAAATAAAAATAAAAATCAGAAGCTCTCTGTAAGAATTTGAATTTACTTTTGACTGCAAAAGTTTCAACATCATAGAAAATTCATACAAATGAAATGAAACCTACAGGAAATGTAAAGAAGGATGCGACGTGAAAATGATTAAAATTTCAGAGTGAACCCCCATGCGTGGGCAGTACTCAAAAGAACAATGCCAAAGTACCTTCTGAAAGGCGCTGTTGGCTGTATGAATAAAATATTGCAGAAGAACGTTATATGTATTCTCATTGTCTGCTATTACACCACTGCGCACTCTTATTGTTTATCAGCGATAAATGTTTCATCAGATATTACCATTTCTCGTAGATGAAAAAGAGTGGTCTAACAGTTCAAATAAGGACGAATAATCGATCTACGTGAAGAATATGAAGAAATTGAGCCTACGCAGGACTTTATGCAAGGGCAGCGATGAGAATGTAAAAATGATGAGTCCAAGGGAACCAAAGAGACTGCAAATTTGATACTGGAGTAATTAAATGTAATATAAAGACAGAGTGAAAGTCATGCATATTTATTTTTAACATGCAGCTTCATCTACATGATTAGAAAAACATTGCAGCAAGAGGAAGCCAATTTTGACTAACTGGTATCTGCTGCGACGTAAATTATGCTCACGTATTGCTTTGCGCAAGTTTCCACTGACCTCTGTCAACAATGAATTCAACAATGCAACTGGTAGCGTGCCGTTTAGTAATTTAATCTCCCACTAATCGTCTTTCCTAATAAGCTCAGCTTCAATTCGAACTACAGCAATGGTCGATAACAGTTAGACGCTATATAGTAAGTAAACGGTATCTTCCAGAATGCAGAATGAAGTGTTATTCTGGACGAACCCAAAGCATGATAGTATTAGCTACTATTTTATATAATATCATGGATGATCATATAATGGGGATCATGGATTCTTAGAACTGCGAATATTCTGAACAGTGACCATTACATAGGAAGATTTTGGAATCCGTAACTGTACCCTTCTTGTAAACTATCCCTAGAGATGTTTTTTCAATAGGAGGAAGTCCGCTCACATAATGCTAGAAATGCTCCAATCCTAACTTTATGCGTAACAGAATCTCTTTTCCTTGGCCTGCTCTTTTACCAGATTTTGTCACCTATTGAACACATGTGGGATTTTCAGTCGGTAATTAGCTCCTATACTAAACATGGCAGAACTTTTGGCTCTGATAGAAGCAATCTGATATGTAATTCATCAGATATATTCTCAAAATATTTTCTGAAATATCATTCAATTTTATTATCAGACACTGCACAGTAAAAAAAAAATCAGAACTACAGGTTAAAATCAGTATCTTTCCCTTTCTCTATAACTATTTACAATAAAAACTATTAATATTTAATAACACAAAATATATAGCTATTTACATACCGACAAGAAATTTTCGTAGCTAAACTGTACCATGACAAACCTCTTCAAAAGTCATGTTACTGAAAAACATAATATTTTATTTGATTATATATCACAATCCTAGAAAAGAGAAACTAGTTAATTTTTCCCTAAACTATTACAGAGCTGAAAGTTATCTATAATTTTCCTTCCAATATTTCTCCTCGTTAAGAATTTTATTACTTATCTCAATAAAACACTCAATTAACTATCTCCACGTGCTTCCTGCATTTTTACGGCGTACTTTTTTTATTTCCTTAATTGAGAAATTATGAACAGCATGAAGAATAGAATCACTTAACAAATGAGTCTTGCAAATGTGCCCTTCAGGTAAGCTTGAAATCCAATTAACTTGACTCTAATATGAGCTTTTTGGACTATTAATGTGATTGAAGCTCTAGAAAAATAACATTCGAGAAAGGCAAATGGTTAATGAGCCATGAATTTGTTAATTCCTTTTAAACGTTTTATTATCGAAAAACTTAATTGCGTTTAGAAAGATAGCATCTGTGTTAGTTGTAAGAGGAGGGAGAGAGGGTTTTTTATCATCAAGTTTATGGCTCACGTGTGAATTAAAGAGACTAAAAGCTTGTTAAAGATTAGAGTAATTGTTCATTGAAGAAGGTCAAAGCAAATAAATAGTACTTTTTGTCATTTTAAATGCATAATTTACAAATTTTACAACGTTTTTAGTTGAAAACAAAATGTATATTGCCATATGATATGCCATATATAAATGTAAACTGCCATATGATATACCATTTATAAATGTATATTGCCATACATATGATGAGCCTTATTTAAAATTTTTAATAAAAGTTACTCATAGTTACAGTAAGTATATTTACAACTATAACTATACACTTATGCACATTTGAAATTCGAAATCCTTACATCTTCTAAATTAAATGGGCATTGAAGCAAGATTGCCTAAGAATTCGAATTTTTTTCTAAATTTTCTTTTTACTGTAGGTTTTTATCCAGCTTTAAAAACTATTTTCATATAAAGATAAAATTCTGAATGACACACCAGCATTAATATCAGATATAGTTTTTAATCCAGAATTTTGATTAAACCATTTTAGTTGAGAAGATTTTTTTAATTGCATGCAGGAGAAGATAATTTCGTTAAAAATGTATTTAAATTATATTTTTTGAGCCAAGAACTCAGGAGAATAATATAGAGTTTAAAAAATAATCTTTTATATCTATCATAAAAGTAATTTAACTTTTTAACACAAGCTTAACTTTGGAAACGTTATGCAGAACATGAAATATTATACAGAAAATATACCGAGATAAAAATCTGTTGATAAGAAGTTAGAGTATAACTTTCTTTTTAAAAATGTCAACTACAGGAAATTGCTTCTATGAGCTTTTAAGAAAGTGAAGATTTTAATTAAAGACATGCTTCTTGAGCAATTAAATCAAAATATCCGGTGACAGACGCAAAAAAAAAAAAAAAAAAATTATAAAATACAAGATGAATGCCTCAAAAATAGCATGAGTTCCGTTTGACTTTTTTTCTGGCATTTTAACAAAAAACCGAAGCAATTTTCAGAGTGTTTGAACAGTCAAAATTAATTCATGAATTTCAATCTTTTAAACAATACGAATTTTTTAAAGGGAAACATTTAAATAAAACAAAGAAAATGTAATTGAAGCTATTTGCGGCTAATTAGCCGTAACTACAACTATTTAGCGGCTAATTATTATTAGCTGTAACTAAAGCTATTTAGCGGCTAATTATTATTAGCTGTAACTAAAGCTATTTAGCGGCTAATTATTATTAGCTGTAACTAAAGCTATTTAGCGGCTAATTATTATTAGCCGTAACTAAAACTATTTTAACTATTTTGCGGAATTATTAGCCGTAACTAAAGCTATTTTGAAGTTATTATTAGCCGTAACTAAAGCTATTGTAGATATTTTGCTTTTAATTATTATTAGCCGTAACTAAAGCTATTTTAACTTTTTTACGGCTAATTATTATTAGCCGTAACTAAAGCTATTGTAGATATTTTGCTTTTAATTGTTATTAGCCGCAACTAAAGCTATTTTAACTTTTTTACGGCTAATTATTATTAGCCGTAACTAAAGATATTTCAGCTATTTTGCGGTTAATTATTATTAGCCCTAACTAAAGATATTTTATCTATTTTGCGGCTAATTATTATTAGCCGTAAAATAGTTAACGTATAAAAGAATATTATTTCCATTACAATCAAAAAAAATCTCAACCTACTGAACACAGCATATTAAATGAAATTTTTCTTGGTGATCAATAATGTCTTTCAATCTTGCTTTATTTTTATTATTCCGACAGAAAAATGCAATAGCTGTCATTTTGTTTGAACAGCTTGTCATGGCAATTTTTAAAATAAGATAATCGAAAAATGGTTACTGATAAATTGGTAAAGAAACCTAATAGCAAAATAATAAAATATGTATTTCATTTAAACGAAAGCAAATAATGCAAATAAATCCGAAATGACAAAAAGGAACTCGAAAGTATTTCAGCAATGATTAGAATGCATTTGATAAAAGCGAAAGGAAGATGTTTGTTTGGAAAAAAACTGGTTTTATGTTAGAGTAATAAATAAAGTTGAGTTTATCTAACAATCCAAAATATTTTATTAAGAAAATTACAATTTTCCAATTCGATAAAAGAATAAACGAATTAAAAAAATTAGAAAAGATATATTGTCGCATTATACTTTAAAGATTATATGAAAAAATTTTATCATTTACACAAGACAATTTTTTTTTCAGACAAAGATGGTTCTTATAAAAGAAAATAGATTTAAAAAAATAATTTCAGTTCTTTGATATTGAGTAAAATGTTTACTTTAAAGTATCCCATTACTTCCATTAAAGCAAAATATACTGAGATAATAAAACCATTTACTTTTTTTTTAAATTTTTATTATTTACTTTTGTGCATCCCGGAAAGATTACTAGGAATTCCATATCCAGGTGTGTGTTTTGTTTTTATTTCTACAAGCATAATTATTTTTATTAATACAAAGTAAAATCCATTAAGGTAAACCAGCATTCATATGCTGGATATTATCTATTAAAAAGGATGGCATTCGCTAATCTTTAATATATTGAAGATGCAACGAGCCTATACTAATTAAAGAAAAATATACAAAGGCATTTGTAATGAAAATTTACTTTTAACAACATCGAGAATTACTTGCATCTTATATTTTCTTTTTTTCTATATTTAAAATTATTTTCTTTATAAAGAAAACAATACCTTTTAGTAAATACTTCCAATGTATCAGCTGTAAAACAAACATTTGAAAACTATAATTATTAGCAAGGTATTTTTTTTATTCTAAACAAGGAAATTCAAGGAAACAAGGTTCTAAACAAAGAATGTTGGAAGTATTTGATTTCGCGTTACTTCCGAGTTTCAGATCTCTACAAAAATGGATATTATATGCTGATGTGCTGGATATAATCTACTAAAAGGGATACCATTCGCTAATATTTAATATATTGAAGATGCGACGAGCCTATAATAATTAATGAATAAAATTCAAAGGTATTTATAATGAAAATTTGCTTTTAACAACATCGAAAATTACTTGCATCCTATTTTATTTTTAACAATATTTAAGATTATTTTATTAAAAAAAAACAATACCTTTCAATACTTCGAATATATTAGCTTTAAAGCATAACATTTTGAAAACTAGAACTATTATCAAAGGTTGTTTTTTTATTTTAAACAAGGAGTTCAAGGAAATAAGTTTCTAAACAAGTAATGTTAGAAATGTCTGATTTCGCATTGCTTCCGTGTTTCAGATCTCTACAAAAAATTTTTTATTGAATAGACAAAAATTTATGAGCATTTTTATCAAGTCTGCAAATTTATTTTGCAGATTTGTCAATTCGACGCTGTATTGAAATGAAAACAGCGTTATGTAGCGATCTGGCAGTCAAGGTCAATAAAAGCCCGAATTCACACTAAAAAAAAAAAAAAAAAAAATTTCTTTTTTTTTTCTTTCAGCACCGGTTTATAGAAATTGCCGAATCATCGAATGCCATCGAATTGATTTTCGCACTGCGCCGAAGTGACAAACCATCGAATGTCGGATTAAAGAGCAATTATTTTTTGTGGTTTTCATAAGTTATGAGGGTTTTATATATTATATGATTGAATCATTCAACAATACTTATTTCTAAGCCTTTCATTAAGAAATATTTCTTGGTACATTTATTCTAAATGGGCCTGATTGCAGAGTGATTAGATCTCTGGCGCCCAGTGCTACAGGTTTCGAGTTCGACTCCCGGCGGTCCCATGGATGTTTGTAGTGGTTTGGAATCCACTTTAAACCGTAGGTAGTGCTAAATGAGTAACAGCGCTCGTCGGTGCAGCCCACATGGCATGCTTTCTTCAAGACTAGTTTGTATTGGGCTGCTCACAGACACAGTCCTCGAAATTTATTCTAAATCATAAAAATAGTTCATTTTTTTCTTCTAATGACAAATAGACCGTGATCTTTCGCCATAAGGGCTCCTCGACGTGTAAGTTGAAAAAAAACATTTATTCTAAATCATAAAAATAGGGTTTCATTGTACGTCTTTTTTTAAATTCTGAATGTGAAAATTGCATTAGCAGTGATAATAATCTTCATCTTCTTCTTTTACACTAAAGGGAATCTATTTATTTTTTTATTTATAATAATTTAATAATCATACTTTAAAAATATTTTTCTATTCTAAAAAACTTTTTTTCTATTTTGGGAACGAAAATTTTGGCCCTCTGGTCTATTTTCGAATAAATTATGATTTGAACATTTTGGACAGACAACATTTAATAACTCTTTCATTAAAACACTCTTGAAAACTTCTCTCCTGGATTTTATAAATACGTGCATTTTGGCTAATTCTTTTTCATTCGGAATAATTATTTAAATAAGCCAACTCAAATATTTTCAGTAATAGTTACCATTTACCTTTACCAGAAAAAAGCTTTTTATCATCATATGTCTGACTTTTTGATTTGGTTCTATTTTTACGAAAGAAACTTATTCATTACTTTGAATTTTAGAATTGCTCATCTATAATTTAAAAGCATCTGTGGCATTGGTTTTCCTTCTGATTTACTTTTCCCACGCATGTTAGTTTGAACTTCTCTTAACTGCTATTTAATCAATTTTCATCTTCTTTTATTTAAGCACTACGTATCTTTGCATAACGAATTTGATTGCTTCTAACCAATATTTGAATAGACAGTATACATGAATTCTTTATAAAGGTTTTTTTTGATGCACACTAAAATATTAAAATCTTTCAGAATACGAAACTAATTCTAATAATCCCCTAAATTTCTGAAGTCATTCCATTTATAGCAATTAAACATATCGATCATATTCTTTGCTGATATTTGGAATAAACTGTTAAATTCCTACGTAGTTAAAAAAACATCAGCTATAAATTTTAACAATCTGAAAAAATTACTGCTTAGAACCATATCGAACAATGTTCTTGAAATATAAAATACGCTTTTTAGGATTTATTGCTTATTCATTGAATAATGTGGAGTATAGAATTCAATTATGAGACATTACTGTTATAAGTTTCGAATTCAAGATTTAAAACATTGTTTAGTATTCAGAAAATAAATATCATTAAGCAATTTAGATTGATTTGGAACTGTGACATTTTCTTTTTCAAATTATCCATGAATATTTTAAAAATATTAAATGGTCTAAAGTTAAATTTTTAATTTTTGCCTTCCATTCTTATACTCAATTGATTTGTTATAACTGTTGTTGTTGCATTAAAAAAAGTTGAGGGAATATAGAATAAGTTGTTGTTGTTGTTCTAATCCTCAGTGTCCTGGAGTGTCGGACGGACAGTCTATTCATGGACGGAGGGAAAGGTGTAACTTCTGTTGTGATAGGGCACCTATAGATTGAAGTCTGATTTCGCTCCGTGTCGCCGAAGAGGTAACTAAGTGCCTTCAGGGATTGGTTTTGGTTTGGTTTGTCGATCTACTGTTATTTTGTGCACACTTTAGGCTAATTAGACCGGGATCTACAGTTTAACGTAGATTTTGAACCACTAAGAAGCATTCATGCCACCACCAAGATTCGAACCTGAAGTCTGTGGTACCAGAGGCCACAGCACTAGCTAATTTATCATCTGGCCGTGTGCCTTCCGGGAGGACTTTTAGGGGAACTACCAGCATTTGCTTTTCGTATGGGAGAAAACCCGGAAAACTTTCACCAGGTAGTCCTCCTAACTCCATCCGAGGCAAGATGCTGAACATCACAAACGCCCTCGAGTTTGTTTGTTGTAGACAGTGTTTCAAAAAACGAAGTCGCCAGCTGATTGAACCTCAGCCGGTAGACGTTGCCAGTAAGCCCCGAGTCGGACATTTTTTTTTTTTTTTTGCATATATATGAAAAATTGAGCGGAGACTTTTTGGGATCTGAATCCCCAGAAATTATTAAAATTATTAATAGATAAATGCAGAGAAATATAAATAAACTTTTTTGGAAATAAATATTTTTCTTTAACTGTTTCTCTTGCCATGCGAAATAAAATAATTTATTTATAGGTTTTCATAAGAAAAAGTAATTTATTCATTATATTATTTGCATTAGATAAAATAATTTATTTTACGATTTAATTTCAAATGCTAAAGATCAATCAAGAATAAAAATATAGAATTTCCTAGTAACTACACAATGTAAATAAAGATACAATAAAACTATTTAAATGAGATTTAAATCTTTTATTAGATTGATTTCATTGCGCTTACTTCTTTTCTGTTTCTCACGATGCATAGCTTTTTCTGTTTGTTTAGTTTTCGGAACTATTTCAAACAAAAAAACATAAAATTGAAATCCACAAGAAATGAAAAAGATTTGTAAATTCAACTCTAGATTTTTCGCTCTAATACGCGGCTAGTTGTGTTACTATTTAAAATGTCGAATTGATTTATTAGATATAAGACATTTGTAAGATAAATATTTTATTCGCTTATACAGAAAGTCACAAATTTAATCATCAGTTATGCAAAGTCTAAGAAATTTATTAGTTCCAGAATGCCAAATAAAGTAAAACACCAAAATCTTTTACATTACATTTTACTTTTGCTCTCCGTTTTTGTTCACATACGATAATTCTATTTATCAGTAATTCACAAATTTATTCACTAGTTTTGGAAGTCTAAGAAATTCATTAGATTCAGAATGGCAAATAAAGTAAAATACCAAAATCTTTTACAATGCATTTTCTTTTTGCTCTCCATTCCTGTACATATAATTATTCATTTTAATTCATTTATAATCATTTTCATTCATTTATATTTATTTATAATCATTTTCATTCATTTATAATCACTTTCATTCATTTATAATCACTTTCATTCATTTATAATCACTTTCATTCATTTGTAATCACTTTCATTCATTTGTAATCACTTTCATTCATTTATAATCACTTTCATTCGTTTATAATCATTTTCATTCATTTATATTCATTTTCATTCATTTATAATCACTTTCATTCATTTGTAATCACTTTCATTCATTTATAATCACTTTCATTCGTTTATAATCATTTTCATTCATTTATATTCATTTTCATTCATTTATATTCATTTTCATTCATTTAAGATAACAGTATATAAGATATCTTTTTAACAAACTCAAAAAGTAACAGTAACATATCTACGATTCTCAAAAGAACGAATACCTTTGTATTACACAAAGGTATTCGTTCATCTTGTTATGTGTACATTTTCTCGAATGATTCGTTAAAACTAATATGTCATCTCCAACTCAAATGATTACTATAAAATATTTATTTTAAAGTTAAATTTTGTTTTTCTGGATTTGAAGAAAGTTAAAAATTAAGTATATTGTCAAACATTATTTTTTATTAACATAAAAACTAAGGAGCATCTCAAAAATACATAATCATCTGGTATTATACTATAAAAAAGTGTTAAAAGATAAATAATATATTAAAAATATATTTATAAATCCGAGCCATTTGCCAAATACCACATACACAGAAGTCCAGATGAAATATCGACAAAAAATATTCCCCAAGTTAAATATTTTTGGAATGAATTTAAATAGTGAAAATTATCGTGGAATACATATGAATGGCGTATATATATATATATATATATATATATATATATATATATATATATATATATATATATATATAATATAGAAGAGGCAGAGAGAATTTCAGCTCAATGCAGATTATATCTTCCAAAATATTAATTAATAAATATATTCTCCGTTATAATACAATGATTTTCATTAATTAATCAAAATGTCAGAACGAAGCAAACTAAACTAATCAAAGTTTCAGGTATTTAAACACAATATGATGAAAATGGTGTGGACAGAATCCAAGTTTCACAAATATAACATCTGTTCTGCTGTTAATTACAGCATTAACTTTTCAATAGTCTGGATAGGAATAATCAGTACTTTGCATAAGTGCAAAAATGTCAGAACGATATTATAGATATCGAGTTATATTATCGATATAACTATCGATGATATTACAAAGTAATTAATAAATATTTTTGTTTTAAAATGAAATTTTACAAAAGTAAGTATAAATAAGAATCAAAAAATAAATTTAATTTTCTATAATAAAATGAGTTTATTAATATATGGCAGATTCATATATGAGTTGATTCATATATGGCAGATTCATATACGGGTTGATTCATATATGGCAGATTAATATACGAGTTGATTCACATATGGCTCAATGATGATCCAAAGTATCTTGAAACCCCATTACATTTAATGATTTTAAGCAAATATTTATTGGGTGAATTTGAGAATTTGTGCTTAAAATTTAAAAAAAAAGCTCATTATCGAATTTTATGGTAAAATATTGGACTTTCGGTCCTATACATTTATCGAGCTTATCCTCAGTGCAAGGAAGTTTTCTGAAGAATGTAAGCATAGATGAACTTTCGATTCTTTTTAGCTTGTCACATACGAACTGACCTCCCCAAATGTGGAAATTCAAAACAGTAAGTACCCCATTCTCGTAGCAAATTATAGAAGGCGGTACTAACCTTTCGAATTTATTAGATTTATTATTTATATGTATCATCTGGATACAAATTTTTAAAAAATAAATGTTTTTTTTAAATATTTTTTTTAATTGTAGGGGAGACAAATAATTTTGTGACTCACGATATATTTGTGAATTTTGTAAAGAAATGAATAGGTATAAAAATTTAACAGGAGTTCTGGAAAAGTAGAAAATATATTCTTAAGTATTTTTATTGAATAAAAATAACATGTAAAGCATTTTTTAAATTTTGACCAATTCTGAAGATTTGAAGCTCATATTTTTCTTTTACTTTGAGTACTGAATTTTAAAACGAGACGTGCAAAAAAATCTGTTGAATTGTAGGAGAATGTGATAAAAAAGGAGTTATATTTATATTTTTTAAATTGCTTAAATCTCTTAATACTACGTAGAAAATAAATTTGTTTACTTCCCTAAAATTTACTGTTAGATGTATTGCTGGTAAATGCTTATTTATGGAAGCCAACTTGCTTTTCAAAAGGTCAAATCTCTAGACAAGGCTTACTATCTATTCAGAATGGTGTAGCAATTCCACATTTTAAGATAATACAAAAAATATATAGAATATTCATGTTTTTAAAACAATAATCTTGATAGTTCTAAGTTAATTTAGTGTAAGTGTATTTAAAACTCTTTATTAAATACTTAAAGTAGACTAAAAAAGGAGAGTTTAAAATGCATTGTTTTTTAAAAAAAAAATACTTTTCTATTGGAATATAAAATTGTCTACTGAGATATATTGACATACTGAGAAAATTGATGTACACTAGAGTGAAAAACATAACCACGGAGTAGTTTATTTAATTGTTGATGAAGTTCAATACATTCAATATTTGTCGTAATGTGTTTTTCTTTGCATTAAGAAAATTCATATGAGTTTTTGCAACATATGCCTTACTCCCACTCGCTGAAAACGTCTTTAATACGTCTTTAATTTTTAATATCACCCTCACCCTCCATGTGCTTATCTTCCTTATCTGTTCTCTCCTTTCATGCTTTTACATGATCTGTGATGTCGCATTTCCACTATTTGCATTCGTATCTCAATTCTAAACTGAGTGTCCAAAATTCAAATGATACAAGCTCCTTTTTCCCATTTTTATGGCAGTCTACTTCAAAATTAGCTTAGTACAGAAAGGTATTTATTGGTTAAATCAAATTAAAATCTAGTATAGTTTAATTGAAGTTATGCTTTAAATTCTAAATTATTAGAAGTTTGCCTTTCTTTCCAAAAGTAATCAAAATTATTTATAAATAGAGCAACATAAGAATTTTATACCCTAGAAACATATAATGCATAACGCTGTTTGACTGCCAAAACCCTGAATGTATTGAATTTTGTTATACTAAGACCGATGAACAGAATTCTCTAAGTCATCAATATTTAGTTATTCTGTGTCATTTCAGTGATCATGATAGAAATGTATATTTGATTCGTGACAATGCAGGGGGAAGAATGTTTTTGCCCGAATTTAAATGAATGTTAGTGCTTTATCTCAAACAGATTTTGAAGAGGAGAATCTTCTTTTTTTTATTTTTTATTCCCGATTGTAAATCTCGGCTGCCGGAGGGACTCAATAAAAGAGGCTCGATAAGAAATACTAGCGGGGATTTTCAAAATGCAAAAGATGAATCTATGAATTATTCAATTGAAATATTTCGAGGATTATAAGAATCACGCTGCCTTATATATCAGAGATCAAATGTCGAAATGAACATTTCTCAAAATATTCCGGAGGGAAAAAATGTTTTAAAATTCCCCACATTCAATTTTATCCATTTTAAATCAGTTTCAATACATTTTCATGCGTTTAATCAATATTTCTTGAACGCATAAGTAAGAAGTATTGCGTTCGTTCTTATAATATTCAAAGTGAAATATCAAAAACTTCTAAAAATTTAACAGCAAACATGTTAAGGCACGAATACAAATGGTATATTAAACAACGACCAAGAGAAAAAAACAAATTAATTTCAACCATGTGTCCAAATTATCTAAAAAGCTCTCAAAGAAGAGGTATAATTTATGATTATACCTCTCTTTGAGGTTTTTTACCTCTTCTTCCCCAATTAAACTCTAATCCTAAATAATTCAATATAATAATTCTAATAATAAATAATTTTAATCCTAAATAATAATCCCAATAATGCTATCTCAATTCTAACCGAGGTTTTTTACCTCTAAATTATACCTCTCTCTTAATTATACCTCTTCTTCCCCACTTAAACTTCTAACAACTTAACATGAAACATGTTAATTAACTAATATTAATAGTATCTTGAACGACAGAGCGAAGAAACAAATTAATTTTAACTATGTATCCAAATTATATTAAAAAAAACCTCAAAGAAGAGGTATAATTTATGATGATTGATTTGATAAACAAATATTTATGAAATTGAATTATAAATTGATCAGTTGTTAACTTTTAATTAATTAATATCTTTATCAAAATTATAATTTTTTACTGATATTAAATTGCAATGAAAAATACTTTTGCTGTTTAGAAATGCTTGTTAATAGTTGTATGGTTTAATTTGAAAATATCATTAATTCGGTAAAAATTAAGTGAAAAATTTAGAGATGGTCAATGGTTTTTAATTGCACAGTTATTTATTTGACTCCTAATAACTACTGAATCTTATTCAGTAGTAGTAATTTAACTCCTTCTAAGCGATAACTTAATGATTATTATCACTGTCTACAAAAAATTTCGTTTGTTATTGCATTTTAAAATTTTTTAGTTAATTAAAAGCTGGATTACTGTTCCTGTAGTTAATTATCTAATTTAATTGTTATTTATTATTTCTTTATAGAATTTTGCAATATTCATAAATGTGACTTTCCCATAAAATATGATTAGACTTGAACTTAAGGTTTTAAATAATGGAATTCAGAATTGCTAAGAAGCTAACAGCAATCGGTGTCGAATAGAAACCTATTTATTTTTGGCGATCAAATACATCTTCATACAAATGGTCTCATTAGATCAAAGATGTTTTCTTCTCTTTTTTTGTATCTATAGAACCCAGGTAAAAAGAATCACTTGTGCACATAATTACTTTGATGATTCTAGATGAGTTCATTCGTGTTCCTTTTAGGAAGTGATTTGTTATCTTATCTAAGCAATAACAGCTGTGTCCATTTTTTCTTTTCCAGAAAGTTGCTATGTTATTCTGTTGATATCATAGATATCTAAAATACAAAAGCTGGTTATTTATACAGGTAGGAAGTAAAATAAAGGCTCCCCACATTGACTGAAAGAAAATGTATTTGTAAAGGCCTGCCATAATTAAGATGTTTAAAATATAATAATAAATATTTTAACTCCCGATTTAGTGTGTATATACTATTCAAACTCTAAACGAAATTCGGTGGGTTTGGCTCAATAGATATTCAGCTTCAGTCAGCTTGTGATGATCTCCATCTATAAAAAAAACTATTTGAGGGACAAATCAAACTATACTATAGTTTTTGACTACAAGATTGTAAAATGATGACAGTACAAGAAACATCATCAAGATATTGATAAGTTTAAGTTGATTGGAAAAGAATTAGGACAATAGGTTAACAGAATGGACAATATTCTTGATGAAGACATTTTTTTATTTTTAAATTACACACACGAGAGAGATTCAGAATATATATATTTAAAAGAAATGGGTATTATATGAGAGTAATATTTCTTTTATATAAAAGAATTCATCATATACTTTGTCTGGGTTAACCTGTATTACTTGAAGTAGGCTGTTTATCATAAATTCTTCCTATAATTTCTATGTTTCCCATCCACGTAAAGAATTTTATTCATAGATCATAATTAAAAAGCATAAAAAAATTTCTATTATGCTTTTACTTCTTGATATTCATTTTCCATGAAAGTTCATATATCTTCCTATAGAAATAAAAATCATTTGATTATTCCGAAAAATTAAAAAATACCTGTTTTTAGAGTATTATTTTTAATGTAATTTGCTTCATAGTTCTGTTTGCATGCCTTGTTACTCTTACATACTCTTGTTTATTTGCATATTTTTTTAACTTTATGGCTATCACTAAACTGAGAATATTCAAAATTTCTATAAATCGATCTAATAACAGGAATAATGCAAAATTTTTTTAGGTGACTAATAAAAACATGGGAAGGAGAAGCATTCTGTGAAAACAAAGAGTTAAAGTTGAACATTAGGGGAAAAATTTGTTTCGCTATAATATAATGTACATACTAATAAATTAGAATGACAAAACTGAACTAAAACATTGCTTTTTATTGATGATTCTCTTCAATATAAAGGTTTAAACTATATTAAAATCTTTAAACATAAAGATAAAAATGAAATGGTAATAAAATTGTTGTTAAAGATTTGTTATAGTAATATTAATGATTATTATAATAATAATAATCTTTTTCAAAGATTAATTCATAGCTTAATATTTTTTTTCATCATTCTTGATGGGAGCATGAGACTATACTGCTAAAACAATAAATTGAAACTGTTCGAAAATGTTAAATGAATATAAAAGCAAGAAAAAAAATTCGAGTTTTGAAACTCGCTTTTTTTCTTCTTTTGTCTATGTTGAATGGCTTAGTGTGTCTTGGTATGAGACAATATTTGTTAGATGGGTTTAATTTTTTTGCATTCAAAGAAACTTTTCATGATAGAGGTTTTAATTATTTCTCAAGTCCCAAAAGTAGAAAATTACGCAAGACATCGAAGACACAAAGACATAACGTAATTGAGGTCTTTTAAAAATACCTATAGAAACGCAATAGATTTTGAACAAAGATTTATACTTTCTTCATAACAATATGTTTCCAATGTTTCTTTTCTTCCCCGGGGAAACCTGAGAGAAAGTAATTTCAGTAGGAAGAAGGTTGGAGATTATGATTTTAAATTATCCTTTTTTTTCTTTCTTAATCGAAGTTATTGCCTGTATTAAACAATTGTTACTAATTGTGATGCAGTCATTATGTTTATCTTTGGTATTAACATCTTTCATTGAAGCATCATATTAAAAGGTGATAAGTTAGCAATGCCAATACTAGATGGAGATTTTCTAAACATTCTTCAACATATATTTTAAGGTTTATAAGAGATTTCGTTGTAAAATATATTAGTAATCAAAATTCCTAATAATTTCAATAAAAAAGAAATTTATTTTAGGAAATATATCAGAAATTCCCTATCCTATATATATTTCTAAACAAGGGAGTAAGATAAATTTTAAAAATAAGCCTATCAGTTAAAGAATTATAACCACCTATCTAATAAATGTAAGTCTTTCTTTGGTTTGTGAAAGAGCTTTGTAACTTTCAAACTAGATATTAGTAGTTTGCAGTTATGGTATAATACATCACAAACAATGTTTATTGCAATGGTTATGATTTTAATGCTAGTGCCCTTTCCTAATCTTTAGGCAAGAAAATGTTGCACATTCACATAATATAAAATAAAAAGAGATTCGTCTGTCCATGAGCTATTCTTTTAAGCATCTATAATTCAATGGGTTTACTAGTAGATTAGCACACCCGGAGACGGAAGTGTCCCACCCGTCTACCAGAAGTAGAGGTCAAAGAGATATGTCTACCCACTCGAGAGCAACAATCCCGCCTGGACTTAATCCCCGGTAACCCTTTCTCTTGGAAACACGTCGGTCAGAATACTGACATTTGAAACAAAAGTCAAAAGAAATCTAACAAATATTGTAAGAACCAAAAGAAATAAAAACGATTAAACTACTTAAAGATAAAAAAATGGAATGTTGAGTATGAAACACAGTACATATACGAGTTTTCATAAATCAAGGAAAAAATTTTTTTGTACAGAACGCTGAAAAATTGGAGAGCAGAAAAAAATCTAGTACGACTTGAATACAGTTTTAGCTGTGTTCAGTGTAAAAACTATTAGCATATCAACTATATATATTGGATAAGTTTCGATGTTTTTTGTGCGGCCTGTGGCCTTCCCAATTAATATACAAAACTATGTACCATTTAACAATTTTATTTTAAAAAGACATGAAGTAAGGGATTTTTATATTAAAGATTTTCAGATATGATAAAGAATTATAATATGGCAGATATTTTACTGTTATATAGTAAATGTTATATAGCAGTACTGTTTTATGTTTTACTTTATCAATATAGTAAATATTAAAAAAATATTTAATTGTTTTCTTATTTATTTCAAGCTAGGATATAAAAAAATTCAAAATACACTAGACCTGGATGCAGACTTCTAAATTACATCGTTTATTTATTTCATACCCCAACTTCAATAGCACGATTAACACGCCACATAATTTCTAGAACTATATATTTATGTATTTATATTCTTTATAATATAAATAAATATATATATTATAATATTTATATTTTTATATAGAAATTTTATATATTAATTTTATGGGAGTGCAAAAAATATATCCCATTTTAAAATTTCTCTCAACAAAGTAATTGCCCTTTATTATTAAATAATGTGTTAAAAGAAAGTCAGTTAGGCTTTACATATTTGTAAAGCATTTTCAAGCATGAAATGGAAAATTCAATCAATAGAAATCATTTTAATAATCACTTTTGTTCTTGCTTACAACAGAAATCAAATTGCTAACACGCTTAAATTAAGGTCACTCAAATTATTTACTTACTTTTCTTACATAAAACTTTTTTTGTGTAGCCCATGGCCATATTATAAGCAGCATATGCGGCAGCAACAATGGATCATGGGCGGCATAAAGGATT
This sequence comes from Caerostris darwini, assembly GCA_021605075.1. Lineage (NCBI taxonomy): Eukaryota > Metazoa > Arthropoda > Arachnida > Araneae > Araneidae > Caerostris > Caerostris darwini. Next base: position 66,541 of record BPLQ01002818.1, on the reverse strand, counting down.
CCAAGTCTGTGCAAGCCTATTCTATTCCATCACAATTTTTATTTATTTTATATAACACTGTACGTTATAATTTCATGCATTAAAACCATTAAAGCATTAATTTTAGTTAGACATGGAGGACGTTAGTAAATTTAAATTATAAATTCCCTTAAAATGGAATTATAAATTAAAATTAGCACAAGATAACGTTTATTAAATGTATTAGATAGTTTCAGTGGGCTATTATTTCTCTTTTGATTTATCACAGAATCTTATTTCATTATTTCAAAAGAATTTCTCACAACTATGACTTAGAAAAAATAGCAAAATCACAACTCATATTTTATCTTAAATTACTGCAACAGCGTAGAAATTAATTTTCGGAACTTATTAACATTGACAAGAAGCAATTGATGTTGTAAGAATGAATTTAAAAGACTAAATTTCTTAATAATTAAAAAGAAATACATTTTTTTGAGGTCAAATATAAACTCAAACTCTTATATTAAATACTATAAAACATCCAAGGTATGACATTTTATTATTTACAATTCTTCTGAATCTTTCAGAATTAAAAATAAAGTAATTTAAAGCTCATCTGTTCTTCTTATCCAGACTCAAACGAAGCGTAAATTTACAAACTCAAGACTTAAACACCTGTCAATTCCATTTGCTCCAGTGAATGAAATAGCGTCAAAAATTTCAATTGTGATGCTTACTTTACCGTAAAATCTAGTATAACCTGGCAGAATTCCCGAACATGCTTAACGCCTTAGGAAACGCATATTGGCAGACGCAGGGAAAAACCAAAACAAGAACAAAGGCAACCAAATAAAAACACTGTTCCTGGTACCCATTAGTTCAAAACACGAGATTTTTCGCTCTAGAGAGTGGCTATGACAAAATGGGCACACATCATTCTTCATTTTCCTCTTCTTCTAAGGTGTCACAGCTCCCCTTCATTTTGACTTCGACAAAAAACAAAAAAAAAAAAAAAAAAAAAAAAAAAAAAGCGCTGGTTGCCACAACAAGTAGTAGCTGCAGTCTCACATAACTCTTCGTATTGTAGTTAGACAGTAGTAGGATGCATTCCTTTGTTATTTAAACACTTACAGCATAATATTACGCACCAATTACATACATTATTCAAACAAAACAATCTTGTCATCATAATATTACCAATATGTAACGAATTACAATTATATATCTATTATTTTTGAGGATATCGCTTTAACAATACAAAATAAAAACATCTTTTGGGTAGAAAAAATAAAACTGATAAATGACATAATTAAAAAATATATTTTTTGAATTTTAATTATTGTATGCAACCTAATATTGTATATTTCAAGAAATTTAAAAAATAATCTTTATGGAAAAAAGGACTCGTATGGTATATTTAGTAATGTTTTATGCCTCTATGTTTGATTTTACCGTTACTGAAGTTATTAGCTCATTAAAGGCACTTTTTAGTTAAACATCTTAAATATGTTATACTGAAAAATCTTTTTTCATATTTCAGCTACGTTAAAAAATTTAGAATTATATTTAGCAACTAATTGCTGAATGTGTAACGATAACTAACTTAAATATAAACGTTTGTACTTAAATTTTAAATTACGGATATATTTTAAATAACAAAATATTTATTTCTATAGAAGAATGAAAACAAAACGTATTGATTTTCAAACTAGTACTTAGTAATTCAGAATTTGTTCTGAAAGCAACTCTGAAGTTTTCATGAAGTACCATTCTCTGAAGCACCATTTTCGATTTTTAAAGGTTTATAATAAATGCTTCAATGTTTATCGAAAAATAAATAAAGTATATAAATACCAAAACTACTTATCTTTAGTAATAATATAATAGGAACTTTCTATAGTTGTTTAAAACCAATAGGACCATCGCTTCAAAGGAATAAATCTGTGTTTTAAACCCTAAGGTTATATCTTCAGAACAATTGCCAGAGTACAATAGAATGATAAAGTCCTCTATTTTAAATGTTTATTGAGAATAACACTAAACAGAAACACACTTTGCACTTCCAAAAAAATGTTCTTTCGCACCTAATAAGGCATGCATATGGAGAAACTCATTTCATCAGAAAATTGCATTCTAAAAGAAGATTTTCATTTATTGAGATCTATTATTGGACCCCAACTAAACCGTATAACTGTCAGAAAGCTAAAACAGACTTTAACATAAAAGCCTCGAATTTTTTTATTGTCATTCAAGTTTAATCAACTGAGTTCCGCAAGTTGTAAATATACCCCAAGGACTTTTAAATATGTAAATTTTCTGTTCTAAAAGTTTACTCTAAATAGTACAAAGGTTTAGCTCTTTAGATAGAGCTGTTGTCTCTGAAATAAGGTACAAAAAATTTCTGTTGTGGGTTTTTCTCTTATTTTTTAGATTAATGCCAAATCTTATAATGCTGACAATACTTTTATATGCAAAGCTGTATTTTATTATTTAGAATGTATTTCTTAAATAAGCGAAGAAGTTTTATTTAGTGAAGAGAAGGCCCTAAAAAAGAGGCCCTAAGAAAAATAGTGAATTTAATATTTATTTATGAAACTGTTTCAGTACCTTAAATTACAACAATAGCTTAAATGACTAAACCAGTATTTTAAAGATTAAATTAGTGACAATCAAGGTTTTTTTAAAAAAATTTAATGCTTATTTAGCATTAAATTTTTTAAAAAAACCTTGATTTAACAAAATAAAATTTTCTCTATTTTATTTAAATAGAGAAAATATTATTTTATTTTTTATTAAAAAAATTATTATCATTTCGATTCGTTATTAAAGTCAAACGAGGTTTTAAAGAGAACTTAAATAAACTGAACAAGCAATTTTTACTTATTTTTTGTTTTAAGAAATACTATTTCAAAATCTTTTTTTAAAATACAATTTTCAAAGAAATTTTAACAATTTTGATACAAATGCTTTAAATAAATTTTTTATTAATATTTTCCACCAATAAAGATTTAAAATATTTTTGAGGATCTTTTTTATGCCTAGATTCAAAGATTTGCACGTGTAAAAACGAAAAAATCTTATGTTTTTATCTGTAGTATCAGAAATTATTAAAAATTGATTTTTTCCCAATTCAATTCTTCTAATAGAACAAGTTACCAACTACAGATTATTAAACTGAATACTTCAAAAAAAAAAAATTCAGTAACAGTATTGCAGAGTAAAAAGTCGAAAAATGCACAATTTTTATTAACCGTTCATTTTTTATTAGAAATATTAATATCATAATATACATCTAATTCAGAAATTGAATTCTAATATAAGATTAGATTCTATCTTTTAAGGTAATATTAGTGTCTGTTTAAAACAATTCATTAATATTAGCTTAGTGAAGCTAGAAATGTATTTGAATAAGCGAAATCTTTAATTCTACCATTCTCATGATAGGCAGATCTGAGATATCATACTTCCATTTTTCCCATCAAATATATATATAATGTATCAAATGTATTCATTTCAACAAATTGTACAAGAGGGAAGGAAAAGAAGTTATTAATATTCTCCCTTAAACCTAAATCTATAAACATGTTACCATTCATATGTTACTAAATATAAAATTGAAAAGCTGCATTTTTCCTGAGAAATACAGGAATACCATTACTAGTTGGAAGAGGAAGCTTATTTTGAAATTCCTTACAAAGTAGAAAACTATTTCTAGATGATTAAGTAAAATTCAAAATGTATTCAACGTAATGGTTTCCAGAGATATTTTATGTTTCTTCAGAAATTTAATACTGGGAGTTCTGGTTGTGTTTCAAGACAGACGAAAGATGTATCAAGATGTAACCCACTCAGGTATCCATGCAGATTACAAGATATTTTAAGCGCATTAAAATTTTTTAAATAATTAAATTTAGTTTCGTTTCGTTTCTGATTTTATTAGCATTTAAAGCCTAACATCACAAAAAATCCATTCAATAATATTTTTAAAATATTATAATATTAAATACTATAATTATATTTTTAAAAAAGCCAAATAGAATATCAGAGATTTCGAATTTTGTGACAAATGAAATACAGTAATAAAAATATTATTTTAATATCCACAAGTCTAAATTACCTGTAATGGTTAATTGGTTGCAATGGTTGGTTATGGTGCAAGGGATTAGGCCATTCCATCCAGACACAAATCCTTAAATGTTTTAAAGTTCCCCTGCCATATTTTAAATTAGTTGAAGCGCATTAATGTCTTTAAAAATAGAAATATGTTATGTTAATTATCTCACATGATGTCAATTAATAAAGGATTAGTAGCATTAAATCTAAGTCTCCTAAGACGTTTAAAACGACTACATTCTGATATGTGTTTAATAGATAAAACATTATTAGATTTTGAGCAGCGAGGAGACAGTTCTCCTTGAAGGAAATGTCTCTGGGTAATATAAGCAAGCCGATGTAAAGTATTAACAGATTTTTAACTGTAAAATTGACAAGATTTGAGTCTGGAAAACCTGTGATGGTCAGTTTTATAAAACAGAGTTTATTATTCATTTCCTGATCCCAGGATTTCTGCCTAGATAAAGCGATTGATATATATATATATATATATGTATGGTATGGAAGAACTTTTTGCTGCTTCATCTGCTTTTTCATTTCCAGATATACACGCATGTTTGGAATGCAGCAAAACTTTAAATTAGTTGAAAAAGGTTATGATATAAAGAGGGTTTAAATAATCTCCAGTATCATCAGGTGGTTATATTTATTAAAACTTAGAAGAGCGTTTATGTAATTTTTCCGAGTCGGAATATAATATAAAATGCCTATTAAAAGATGAATCTATTTTTATAGAGATAAAAGAATGACGTATCTCTCTTCTGTAAAAACAGAGCATTGTTGGTTGAATTTTCTCTTGAAAATGTTTTCCTTAAAAACAGCAGTCGCTCCTACATGTGTTCTACTCTTTGCCTTGTAATGGAAGTGATTCCATTCTAAAAGTAATGATAGATTTGTTATGCCTAACTACTAAAACTGCAAATCCACGTAAAAAAGGAACATATTTTAAATAAAGTTAATACTGCTAAACATGGGTTGTTTTTGGATGCTGAACACTCGGACCCGAGGACATTTATCATTAGAACGGCAGATGTGCAATAGATTCAGCGTTACCCAAAATTCATTACAAGAAGCCTGCTACCCCATTTTGACACCACAATTTTGAACGAACTTTCCCAAGAGCATAACAGCTTAATTTGGGATTTCGATCCTTTCACCTCGAAACCAAAGGAAGGACATTCCATCCTACATATTCATCATACTTATTCCCTGCACAGATTCGACAACTTTTGGTTCGATATTGCTTGACAAGTTTTGCACACTCTTATCGTTCAGAAAGCCAAAGCACTATCCTCCAGGCAACTCCGACTCCACATAGTAAATATGAAAAATATAAAAAATATTTGGCCTCAATACATTATCCCAGTTTTATTAGATACAAATTGAGCCTTTAGTACACAGCCGCCTTTAAACATTATCAATTCAATATAAATATCGACATATATAAGGAAAATCGAAATTGATTTATGAGCCAGGGGACTCACATTCTGGCAATGAAGCATGAACAATAATACCATAAAAGTTCAATTGAAGAACACTTGGGAAGATTGTGTAAAACACATTTTGAATACTGCTGCTAAACCACTATACAATACACCTAAAAGAAGAAAATAATTTTATCGTAATCTTCATATTTGTGTGAAGAACACACCAACCAGAGTGTAATTTTTGGTTTTATTTTTATGGACAGATATCCAATAACTGCCATTTTTAATTTGGTTTTAGAAAAATCATCCAAACTCGACAACTTTTTTTGTGAAGTAGCCTGCTTCCGATACAATAAATGATTCACCAATTAGCAAAAAGATTTTAAGTTTTAATACAATATTCAACACCGCAACAATTTTATAAAAAAATTTTTAACTTTTGCATGGTTTTTATAGAATACATTTTTTTAATCCAGAAAAGAAAAATTTTAGTTAAGATAAATTACCCACATCAGCTACAGAAATATTTAAATTTTAATATTTAACATAGATTAAGAGCGTTTGCAGCATCAACATTGTTTTTTCTCTATGTATTGTTTAATTAATGTTCGTAAATCTCACTGAATTATATTTATGGTTTTCGGTCGTGCTTTTATTGATATTTTTTCCCTAGGTTTATTTTCTTTTTTTTTAGTGTATTTTTTTTAATTCTGCTAATTTACTATCTGCTTTGCACTTTTGTTTTATCATATTTATGTTTATTTTGTTTCATCGCAAGACACTTTTACGTTTATCTTTTATAATCTATGAAAAAATGGCAGGCATGATATGTTACAGTAATTACATAAACAAATATTTGTTTGTTTAATACGTTGCATTATTTTATAAGTAGCATGTGTTAATTAGCGATATGTTTTTATTAAACCTTTTTTTTTTTTCAAATTTCGAGTACATATGAAAGATTTAATTATATTTGCAGGAAGAAAATATTGGTGGTTAATTATTATTGCCTTTCAAAAACTGATTAATTGGAATTATAATATTTTTATCACTTAAAGGAGATAAACCTTTCTACCATATACGTTAAAATGAAATAAATTGCATAAAATAACAATTTTATATATTTACTATGACATTTGGATTTGTAAAAGGTCAAAGAGTAGAATTTTCTCTTGCTAAGCGAGTGCAAAGGTAGGTGTTAAAGTTGAGTGGGTGTAAAGTTAGAATAAAACTGGCTAAATAAAGGTGGCTAATATCTCCATAAGAAAGAATTGCATTTTAACATAAGAAAGTTAAATTGTTTTAAAGAAGTGTATGAATAATAAGTTTATGTAAATTGGATTGCTTAAATATAATTAAATTAAATGTTTCCAAAAATCTTAAGTAACTAAAGATCAAAGAAATTCATCAATATATTACGAATATTATCTTTTTGCAAGTTTTATTTAGTGAAACAAAATTATCTTGACCTGTTGTTAATATAATTAGTTTATATTTGTGTAAATATTTTAATATATTTAATTTTAATACGACAAAATAAATTATAATAAGAATTTAATTTTGACTTTTAATTCAACTTTTCGTGCTAACTTAATTATGGGGGGAGTCCATAGTATTTAAATTTGTTGCATTGTCCAAGATCATACTGAGAAAGTGCTGGACAAAAGTTAAGTGAGCACCCTAATTAGGAGACAAAGAAAGCATCTTCTAAATGGCTGATTGCGGAGGCCTTTGGGATTGTTTGAGCAAATAAAAGTTTTTTTTTATCGCCATGTTTGTCTTTTGTATCCGAGAGGATTGGCCAAATAAAAGAAAGGATTTGCCTTCTTCCTTTAATACTTCTGCGTAATCTGGATTCTTGTGTTGCGAAGCAAGACATCCCGCCAAGTTTCATAGAGCAGAAAGATTTCTAATGGAAATTGTGGCAATCGATGCTTTGTTTCGGAATAGGTTGCTTGTTATTTAACAATGAGCGTGGAAGGTATTTAACGCATTTCAACAGAAGTGTTCTTGAATTTCCAATTTATGTGTTCGATTGCTTCAAATGGTCATTTGAAATGGTTTTCGTTTCGAGATTTGTCTTAGTTATTGTTGTGATAGTAACTAAATTAAAGAGAAAAAATTGATGTAGATCAATTTTCTAATTATTGAATTGTTTCTATAACAAATGAAATAGATGAATTGAATTATTGAAATGTTTCTATAACAAATGAAATAGATGAATTGAAATGTTTCTATAACAAATGAAATAGATGAATTGAAATGTTGTTTGTTGTTGTTTCTTATCCCACTTGGCTGGCCAAGCCCACGAGCCCATATGGACTCATAATTGAAGGGGAAGGAAGCAGCTTCTGTTCTGATGGAGCACCCGTAGGTAGAAGCCTGACTTTTGCTCCGTGACGCTCTTACAGTCATAGAAGACCGGGACCTACGGCTTAAAGTGGATTCCGAACCACTACAAACATCCATGGCACCACCGGGATTCGAACCCGAAACCTGTGGCACCGAGCGCCAGAGCGCTAGACACTCGGCCATTCAGGTCCCAAATTTGCCAACGGCACGCAGTGTTCCCAGGTGGTCACCCACCCAAGTACTGACCGCGCCCAATGATGCTTAACTTCGGTGATCTAACGAGAACCGGTATATTCAGCATGGTACGGCCGCTGGCTGAATTGAAATGTTTCTATAACAAATGAAATAGATGAATTGAAATGTTTCTATAACAAATGAAATAGATGAATTGAATTATTGAAATGTTTCTATAACAAATGAAATAGATGAATTGAATTATTGAAATGTTTCTATAACAAATGAAATGTATGAATTGAAATGTTGTTTGTTGTTTCTTATCCCACTTGGCTGGCCAAGCCCACGAGCCCATATGGACTCATGATTGAAGGGGAAGGAAGCAGCTTCTGATGAAAAAATTGAATGAATTATTGAAATGTTTTCTATAACAAATGAAATAGACGAATTAAATTGTTGAATTGTTTCTACAACAAATATGCTTGAAATAAGTCTTTGCAATTTTACGCTTCATTAAATTATTGAAATGTTTCTATAACAAATGAAATAGATGAATTAAATTATTGAAATGTTTCTATAACAAATGAAATAGATGAATTAAATTATTGAAATGTTTTCTATAACAAATGAAATAGACGAATTAAATTGTTGAATTGTTTCTACAACAAATATGCTTGAAATAAGTCTTTGCAATTTTACGATTTATTAAAATTATTTTATAATTGGTAGTTCTGTATTGTAGGATATGTTAATAATCATAATATATTGATCGGTGTATATTTAAATGATTATTTAGATGCTTTTAAATGTCTCTAAAACTAAACCACTTTCTTCAATGAATAGTAATTAAAATTACACATTAACTTAAGTTCGTTTTAGAAGTTTTCATTTTTACTTGCAATAAAGATGTAGTACAGAGTTAGTATATCAGATTTTTTAATTTTTTTTATGAATCTTATAAGCAGATAAAATGTATCTCAAATGTAATCATCTATACCTTACATGTCTCGTCAAAAGATTTTTTTGCAGTTCTATTGTATATAGTTATTTATATGAACTAAATAAACTCGAAACATGGTAGCTTATTATCTGCCACTCTCTAAAAAAAATTTTGAGTTGTACAAAAATATTTGTGCACCCAATGAACTGCTTCTATACGTTTAGCAATGAAGCAATATGCAATCCTCCAGTAAGATAGCATTACTAAAAACATTTATTTTAAAGAAAGTTTCCTTTAAACACTATTTGTCTGAGTTTCGAACAGTCAAAAGTGTGAATATTTGATTTAAATGAAGTAAAACTGATTATCAAATTAAAATCAAAGAAAATCTGAATCTATACAAAATAAATTATCTAACAATCCGTATTCAACTATAAAAATGTATTAAAAAGACACTAACTAATAAGAACCAGTAAATAAATCGCCATGGAAAAAAAACTGCCATATATGTAATGGAGCAAATCCTACTGAATCAGACAAATTAAATTTCTCCTAAATATTTTTCTGAAAAGAATTAAAAATTGTTTAACTCTTGAAATAATGACACGATAGTTTTGATTTATATATTCTCTATGTGGGGCTTTTTTTATGCGTGTCCCTATTTACCACATAAAAATTCTTTTAATTTGTTGCAAACACTATATTTTATAGCTACTTATGAAATTTCAAAATATTTTTATGTGATTTATTTTATGCAGTCCCTCTCCCCCTCACAAAAACAGGTGTGATTTGCACTGCACTGCAGCACTCTGCACTATTGTATTGTGGGTAATGCAGCATTTTGTTCCCATGCTGAATTCTGGTGTACAAAAATTCAACAATTTGTAATAAATTTCATCCAATGAATATAATAACGATTTCTTATTCTTGCATTTTTTGTAATATAACTTTACTTAGATCTGACTGTCATTTCCAAAATACTGACAGCTGATTATGGACATAAGATAGAAGGAAATATCTTTTACATGGCTTTGTTGGAGTCATTACGAGCGGTCTATAAACTGAGTAGAAAATGGGTTGCCATAATGTCTCAAATGCACATCCCCTTCTATCTTAAATTGAATTAGAATGTGCTCTTCACTCCGGCCCTTCCATTGGCTTGGTGATATTGAAGCAGAATCACCGGAATTGGCAGCAGTGATCACGATTAATTGTTTTCATTTATATTTAACGATCAATGTTTCATGGTGAGCTCTTGCATGCCGGTACTACGATATTAACGCTATATTTTAGATCCTAGTTGCGCATGCATTTAACTGAGCAGATATAAAGTGAGGAATAAGTGCCACTAAGGGTACGCAAGAACTCTAATTTTTTATTCATACTGTAGACGTCTCGGCCTATATTAGGCCTATAACTGTTTCAAGAAAAGGACCACTTTCAAGTTCATGGGATCACTTTAATTTTAATTTACAAGCACTAATCAATTATATATATTATATAATGAACTCTGGTTATTATACAAAGAAACATAAATTTAAAAATATAAATTTCATCACGTGCAGCTCACTCCAAACGCAGATTTTCAGAGTTCTCGAGTCTACGTCGAATTTAATTACCTGGTCTGTGGCAGACCTTAATTATCTGCCTAGATAATTAAGAGGTTTGCGATCTGGTCTGTGGCAAGTTTTAGACTTGGTCTGCGTCTGCGTGGTAGACCTGGTCATGAAACCACAATAGGTTCTCTTTAAAACACAGGCGGAAATTCCAGCCTATTCGGTCATTTCAGAGAAAAAAAACACTTCTGGTACACTCGTTGCAGAACTCTCCTTCAGGGGGTCAGGCTTCTCCCTTCTTATTGGAGTAGACATTTTTCAGCTCTTGGTCTACAACCAATCACGATGGAACAACTCATGGTATAATTAATATTCGATTTGTAGTTGTTTCGATCTGTGAAGGTCGCACAGACATTCACTAATTCCACTAATTTCATTATAAACGATACCGAATGTCTACTATCAGTTTTGAGTGACATGTTGTTTTCATTGGTACCAAACACTAATTGTATGTTATATAACTACTCACAATACTGCTTGTCTGCTGTCAAATTTGAGTGATGGGTTATTATATACTTGTCAAATAGCATACATTCCTCTCTCATGGGAAGGAAATGCCAAAACTGCCCGTGAGAAAAAAATGCTACAATACTATCGTTGGATATTTCTTACAAACTATGAATTTTTTTTTATCTAAGTCATATTAAATGTTTAGATACGATTTTAATCTCACTTATAATTAACTTTTTAAATTTTAAGACGTTGTTTTCCGATTTCAAAAAGAAGGGGTGTATTTTCGAGTTATGGCTCTGAAAGCCATACATCGAAAATGCTTTTTTTTTTCATATTTTCCTTTAAATTCAGTCACTAGTCTACTCGATTATAAGAAAGGAGTGGGCGGACTAGTCTATGCACGATATAATAAATAAATTTGGGAAAAACCTTCAGGGTGAAATATAAAATTCCTTCACTACATTTGCAATGTTTCCTTAGTCATAATATCATCATCAGCAATCACACAATGGGAATTATTGGTAATTAGAGAAACTAAGAATATTAATGATTAAGATAAATAAGCGAAAACTATAAACTTATCATGGTGTGCAAATTAAATGTTTTACATTGTCAGAGCTATAATTGCTTTTAGGAGAATACAATTTTAGGTGATATTATAGAAGCAAGACTATAGAGATCTGAAACGAGTCAATTGAAATAAATTATAAACGAAAGGCAAGTCCAAATAATAAATTTATTGGCTTGGAAAGACAATATATTTCAATATACTTGGTGAAAAACGAAATTACTTTCTTCCCGTCCCAAAATCACATTTTCTCGAAATAGTCCTATTCAAGAAATTGCAATTTTAAAACTGTAATTAGTCCTAATAAGTAAAATGATTCGGTATTTGTTTCCCTAATTTAATGCAAAAGTTTCTGAATTGATAACATTACCAAAATCTTGAGTGGGAAAAGAGATTAAACTGAGAAAGTGTAAAAAATCATTGTTTTTCATAATTAAATATTTTATATTAACAATGAAATTATTTAAAATTTTTTGATAAATTATAATTTTTATCTATGGAACCTGTAATATAATTTAGGTAAGAAAACATTTAAATTCGAATTCATTTATATTTTTCTAAAAATCCAATCCTATATTTCATTATTAAATATTGCTTTGCTAGAAAGGAAGACAAAGTCATCAAAGACTGAAAGAACTCATGGCTAAAACTCAGAATATATTCAAAATATGTATAGAAAAATAACATACTATCTCAGTGGAAAAACCAATTACATTGTATTCGTTAAATAAACCACCCCAAAGACTTAACATTATAGCTTACCAATAATTAGAAAGACCTCAAATAATTAGTGTCATAAGACGAAAAATTTAATTAAGATTCTCATCTTAAAAAACAATCAACCAAACCAAAAAACAACAAACCAACTAAAGCGCAGTCGTCTGTATGTAATTGCATGCAACAAGTGGAAAATCGATAAAGAACACATAATATAGTGACAGAGAGCAATACTCTCACACAATGTAGCATTATGGGAAATCAATCTTACAAAAAATACTTCAATTCAAAGATATTTAAAAAATTTTATTCTTGGAATTTATCGCACAATTTCACCATCAGCTTATCAAGCGGTTTCAAACGGTTACTTTTACACCTAACATATAGTATTTCCGTACAAAATACTCAAGGTTGAAAAATATTTACAATCCATGGCACTAATTTTAATCCAGATGACTACGAAGAAAAGTGATTTCAAGATACAACCAGTAAGTTTCAATATGGATTCCAAATCCGCCTCAATAACAACTTTAAGTATATTTCCGAAATTGTATTACAGATGGTTCTAAAACTAATGTCAGTCTTGGCTGCGCATTTTGCTGTTTCAAATATAATTGTTTTTGGGACGTTTTACACTCCATTCTTGAACTGATTTATCTTCCAAGCTGAAATGCTTGGTATTAAAAGGCCGAGAGTTTTCGAAAACTAAATATTGCATATCAATTCGTACAGACAACCAATCAAGTTTATCTGCCATTCTGAATCCTAAACTCCCATTTAATCCCCAGAGAAATCCAACATAAGCTCTTAAACAATGATTCTATCCAATTGTTTGGGATAGAAGCACATGCAGGCTGTCATGACAATGAAAATACAGATAGATTTTCTAAAGCAAGCTACTTGTTTTCAAGATCCAATTTTATTTCTCAAATATAATCTAAATAATTGTCTCTTATACAATGGCAACAAGATAAAACCGTAGCAATACAGGGTGACATTTTTTTCGAAATCTTACCTAAAGTTTCAGAAAATCTTTTATGGAAAAGAAATATTTACAAGTGGTCCTAGTTCAATCCCAAAATACCTCAATCTTTTAGAAAATGATTTCTGCTTCTTTTGAGAAATAGATCTATTCCATTATGGGACCTCTTATAGAATCATTACATTTTAAAATCTCCTCTCAATTCTACATTTAGTGACACAGAAATATAATTTTCAACTCAAGGATTGGTGGAAAATCGACTCAATAGACTTTGTAGAAGAAAGTGAACAATTTATCATCCCAAGGAACTAATATTCCTGAAATATTAAATAAATTTTACTTCCCGCTCATTCATTCTAAATAATAGTATTATTTCAGACTGTTTGTTGATCCAATATGTGTACATTATGCCATATTCTATTTTTATATGCTTATAACCATTGATTATTCTTTCTCTATAGTATAGTTTTAGTTTCACTTATAATAAGTAAGTTGCATAGAAAAATATGGTATAACACAATCGTAAGATTCAATGTATTCCTCTAAGTTTTTTAATTTTTCATAATTTTACCGTCTTTTCAATTGGTAGGAAGTTACATAGTTTTGGTTACAAGATTTAGCTGTGGAGTACAATAAAAACTGTTCAAACGTCTGATGTAAATATTATTTCAACGTTCATGCATAAAACTAAAGGACTGGTATAAAATATTTCCCAGTTCTAACTGAAAAACATATTTTAATCTATTTATCATGCAAAATCAATGTATTATTTTATTCGAACCCGCATTCAACTTGTTTCCCTAGATAAACATGCTCTTAAATAGTGAGGATACATTACGTTGAACTACATATAAGAATTTGGTAAATACATTTGATTTAATTTAATGTATTTCTGATATAAGAACAGATGTTTGCATTGAATATCTATTAAAATTGTTAAAAGTAATATGCTTTTCAATTTATTGTATGGAATTGTGAATTTAAAATAAATATTTGAACAAAAAAAAAATGTTTCTAAAAATTTCACAAATAAAAATGCAATAGATGATTAACGTTCTATTTGACTTCTCTGATCTTTTAAAGTTCTGTTTGACTTCATGATGAATTCTGCTACATTTTTTTTACTTCTCCATTACAACTGACAGGTGATTTTTTTTTTTTTTTTTTTTTTGTGATATTATCAATTACACTTATATAGAAAAAAATAACTCCTAACACTAACAATAAATAAATCTCAAAAAATAACAAATGGAATTTTACTAACCTTTATACTGATCCTCTTTTCGAATCCTATGGAATTTTTACCACTTTTGACAGTGCATTTTCACAGTTCCTAGTTCAGACAAAATAAAAATAAATCCTGTGTCCCAATTTACATGCATGTCGACGTGGAAGGATATTTTTCATTTTAAAGAATAATATACTTTCATCCAAATTCTTACATGCTTTTCAAACATTTTGGCATATCAGTTTGCATTGTTTCTTCAGATATTTTTGAATGAAACAGGAACAACACTTACAGATGTTTACATATTTAGTACAAATATGCCAAAAATGTTAAGGCAACCATTCTTTGACGAATAGACATTTTAAGACATGGTTACCAGCGCAAAGCCACTAGGCAATTCAAAGAGTCACACCGCCAAGTAAATCGCCAAGCACTCTGATTTCAGTTATAATGATTAAGTAAACAAAATTTTAATTAAATATCATATTTTATAATTGGATCCAAAAGGGTGACTCATTAAAAAAAAAATTCACCTTTTAGTTTGGTTTGTCGCTGTATGGTCATTTTGTGCACACTTTAGGCTAATTAGACAGGGACCTACAGTTTAACGTGGATTCCGTATCACTAACAAGCATCCATGCTACCGCCAAGATTCGAACCTGAAGCCTGCGGCACCAAAGGTCAGAGCGCTAGCCAATTGGCCATCAGGCCGCATTTATCTTTTAGAGATCTCGTAGCTTGCTGACATAGAAAAATGACTCGTTACTTTATCAACTGTTTTATGAAATGCATCAGCTAATATTTTTTTTTTAACTTATACCTACAAAATGAGATTGTGAACAGTTTTTAAAATGTTATACCCTTTTAAGGCGCGATTATTATTTTCAAGCAATTTTAAATTATAACATCTGTAATAATATTGACATCAGAATAATATGTACATGTTTCATTTAATTAATTATTCTTGTCTAAATTGTTATTCTTGCAAGCTTACATTCGAAACATTTTAGAGCTTTCTCAAATATTGCTGTCTAGGCGAAAAAATTACCTTTCCAACAGCGTTTTGAAGTCGACTCAATAGAATGTTTATTATTTAGAAAAAATTGAAAAATCAAATAATTTTCATATCTATGATTACTCAAGTAGTCGATTTTATTATACAAATATGTACATAATTATGTTTTATGTATTGTGTATTGAATTCTCCCAACATATAAAAATATACGTACATTAAAATAATTTAAATTAAAATCAGTTTCTCTAAACCGATACTTTCAAGAATCAGTGTATACATTATTTTTCGGTAAAAAAGGTTTTGTTTCTGATATTTTTTTTCACGTTTTTAACAAGGATGGCTTACAGAGACATAGATCCAATTAATCTATAATTCAATTGTGTTTACATTTTTATATGAAATTGAAAATAAAGTATACAAGCCTTGAATACAAATTAATCAAACATATTATCGCATTCTGTTAATTCTCTATCGTTGTTATTTTCATATAAATAGAATACAGGAAAATGTGTTGCAAAAAATTTCAAAGCATGTATATCTCAGGCGAATATCCGAATCAAGTTTGCATAAAAACAAGGCAAATGCTACAGAAATGGGGGCCTCCATTTTAGTTCAAAGAGGCTTGAAATGTAGGTTGTCACAAGCTAACCACATTCTTCTGAAGCTGCCAGCGACACACATATTTCCCAGAAGCTTCTTGCCTCCTCAACGCAGTTGGGTGTTCTTGGGCGGATCGCTGGTAAGTATTTAGAAATGAGTTTTTCTTTCTTTGTAAACAATGCTGTCAGAATTGAAACTTTGAGTACACATGAGGATGAAGGATCGGGTTTGGAGACATCGTATTTTGGGAAACTGAGAATTATCTGACTATCACTAATTGAATATATTTTTTGGATGGTGTGAGGTTATTTGTAAGATAAATGGTATGTTTAGTACTTAATTGCAAATGAAGTTTTCTGTGATTTAGAATCCATTGCGTAAAAAAACCTAATATAAATATAATAGGCACAAATAATTATTTTATAATGATTCCATTAATTACATATTTATGTTTTGAATCTAGTATTGTACATGAAATGCTATTATTTGTATAAAAGTGTTATTTTTTAATTGATGTTTCAGTTCAGTTTATATTTTGTTTCAGAGGTATTTATTTTTAGTTAAAATTGTATAAATAACATGTAAACTCACATTTATTTAATACTTTCAAAAACTGACCCTCCAAAATTCACATAAATAATTATAAAACATAAGGGTAATTGGTAATTATTTGAAATTGTTTGTTGTAATGTTTTTTGTAATTTTTTCTGCATTTTTTATAAGTTTTTGTAAATGTTTTTTGAGAGCATAAAAATTTATCAGTAGTTATTTTAAAAATTACTCTAAAATATGTAATGATTAATTAGATAATGATTTATTATTTAAACTGGTTTTAGCATTGCTGCAATGCTAGATTGCTCTATTTAAAATTAAAACATTCGATTTAAATAAGGATTTAAGAAAGGTAATGTAAACTGTAAGAAAAAAAATCCTAAATCCAAAATAAAATTATAAGTAAGCACCTTTTAATAAATATTTCTCTCTCTCAAATATGACTGAAACTTCCATGAAACTAACCTTGTAAGATCGAAAATTCTTTTTTACAGTTCTAAGTAGTAAATAAAGTTGTTAAAAGAAATGCTCTACCGCAGGCAACACAAATTATTCAGAAAATCAATATTTTATTATAAAAAAAATAATTCGTGTGCTTCAATCTTTAAAAAATTTAAAAAGAAATAATGAAAGCTTTGAAGATCAAGTATAAAACTTTTTCAGTTCAAAAATAAAAATGTCTAATGCCTAAAAGGGCTTTTTAAGCTTTGATTGGTAATGTTTTTATGAAGTTGTTTCAAACATTTTAAATGATAGACGTTAAAAGAAAGATTAAAATATGAAAATGTTAAAACGAGAAGCAAAACATAACAAAATTAAAGTAATGGTAAAAATGAGGTTAACATGGTGCAAATGTTCATTAACATGTAAGAGAAAATGTTCCTAAACATTAAATAAAGAAAAAGGAAATTGTGTGTCGAAACTAACCAAGATGTAAAGAAAAAATTTCCTTAAAGTCTGGAAAGACTTTATAAATAGTCTAAAGATGTGAAAGTCTAAAGATTTGAATAGACTTTAATATATTCTTTTAAAATCTCAGTCTTTTGAAAGAAGAGAAAAGGTTTATGAAATATTATTTTGGTATTATAGTCCCAATGGAGTGCGAAAAATATATTAAATATGCCACCTTAAAGTTCACTATGTTTACATATTGCATGAAACTGAATTCTTTAGAATATACAAATAATGTAAAGACAATCTTCAGGAAATAAATTACAATAAAATTAATCCAAAAAATACAAATAATTTATATTCTAACTATTTGTCAATATACTAAAGAATTTGAAATGTGTTTCTATGCCTTTGATTTAGCTGAAATCTAAATCTCTTTGCGTTTATATTAATTTCAGTTACATAACCCCTATAAATGTATTCTATATCAAATAAATTGAAAAAGTGCTTTTTAAAACAAAAGAATTGGCTTTCAATACGCATAATTAGTACACATTTTAACTTATATTTAAATTAAGTAAGGGAATAAGCTCTAAAAGGTTCCATATTCTCAAATATTAAAAATGTTTGCTTTTGAAAAATGATAAATTATTTTCCTTTCTTGAAAATCAATTACAAAGCAATTAAAATGATTATAATTTCCTCAAAACAGTGTTATTTTAGTCTTCGATAATATGTGAAAATTCAATGGTGCAAAAGAGATAAATATTTCATTTCATCATTATAAAGATTAAAGTGTAAAAGCAACTAAAATAATTATAACTTCCTCAAAACAATGTTATTTTAGTCTTCGATAATATGTGAAAATTCAATGGTGCAAAAGAGATAAATATTTCAATTCATCATTATAAAGATTAAAGTGTAAAAGCAATTTTTCTATCTAGACGCAAATACAATATCGCCATTAAATGGGAATATTTAGAATAAAATAAAGACAATAATTACTATATTTCCCACCAAATTTCAGAAAGTATTGCATAAGCTTCCTTTTTACTTAAAAAATTATTTACGTAATTATTAGGATTATCAATTACTTTACTTGTTATTTAAAATTAATCATGTAAAATAATACTCACTGCCTATGAAAGTTTCCGAGAGATTTAAAAAAAAAACGTTAAAAATCACCGATTATAAGAAAAGATCATCCAATTATTATTCAATTTGGGAATGTTTTTGAATTTATTGATTAATTTAAGTTGAAACGTCTAATTGTTTATCTGAAACCACATGTTTCCCACTCAGAATAGCAAAAAATTCAGATAACTCAAAAACTTTTGAACCGATGTAATACAATGATACTTCAATCACATCTCATTTCACGACGTTTTGGTCAATTACCATAGATGAATCCAAGCATCCAGAATTCCCGCATGGAGTGAATGTGACTTTTTATGTCTCGCAAATTGCTTGATATAAATTTACTGAATTTTTGGAAATAAGATTCACAAATGCGGAACTTAAAAATTCTTCGATTATCACTATTGCAGTGGACTGTTTTTAGTATACAGTAGTGAACCATGAAGTCTCGATGTACAAAAAAGAAAAGAAACACTCGGCAAATTGAAGGAATACACAAAATCTAGAGCATTCATGTTATTTATAACTTTATTTTCCAATTATGAAGGATAATTAAAATGCTATATTTTTTATAAAGGTTTTTTTTTAATAAAGATTTTTCCCTCTTCCAAAAAGGTATTCAAAATGTTTCTGTTACACTAAGAATAAACTAAGGATGAGTGATTCTTAGAACTGAAAAATTAACGAAAGAAAAGAAACTGGCTTTGTAACCAGAGCAACAGCTTAACTTTTGTTGCTGTAAAAAACCCCGCTGATGTCTATCGCACCATTCACAAAATTAGTTGGTTGACTGCGAAAAAAAAAACCCTCGCTTCTTCATTTCCGATTCAGCAGTTTTAAGACACTTATTCAAACAGGCACAGGAAACTAAAAATGTCAACAAGTAAACGAAAACGACTTGTTGGGGGAGGAAGTAATTTTTTACCAGAACACAAAAACAGTACTAATTGGCCGTAGAGGTGTTTACAGCAAGCTCTAGAGACTTGTTTGTTTCGTGGAAAATTAGAGATAAAGTACATCGTTAACCTCTTTCAATTGAAAATCTATTTGGGGAAAAATGTATATTTCTATACAAAAACCTGTGTAATTTCATTTAACACAAACTTGAGATAAAAAACATGCATATCTTCAATGCATTCATAAATAGGCAAAACATGAATTCATTGGCAAAAATTTGAAAATTAATAATTAGATACCGATAATTAAAAAGCCCATAATTTATTTATAAAATGTAGTTGTAGTGTTTAGTGTCATGATTAATAATATTGAATAGTTTAACTTATTGTTTGTAATTTGTCTTCATTCTTTATATAGGATGAGTACAAGGTTTTGCCCTGATCATAAAAATGTATTTGCGAAAACTATTATAATTTGATATATTTTTTCTGGATATATTGTAGATACTATTATAAAATCTTTAAGACAGCATACTTCAGTAGATTTCAACGTGTGCCCTCTTGGTAACTCGGAGAATGTCAAAGCTATTCTCGCCAAGTGTTTAACTTGTCGTCTATAATCCAATGTTAACTCTTTAACATGCCTTGCCTTGTGTTCTTTATGCCATCTTTATTCTAGCCTTCACATCTTCAACTTCAGCAACTGGTGAGTCAAAGACTCTGTCCTTGATAAAATTCCAAAATAAAAAATCAAGAGGAATAATATCAAGAGGGCATGATGTTGGTCCATCCTTTTCAATCTACCAGTGCGGAAATTTCTCGTCAAAAACTCACTAACAAAGGAACTCCAGTAAGGAAGTGCTCTATCTTGCTGATAAATAATTCATGGTTGAAATTCTTTTAACTGAGGCTCAATGAACAGTTCCAATAAGTCTAAATAAATGTTAGCGGCGATGGGTTTTCTTCCGTGAAGAAAAGACCCAATAACCTTGTTATGCAGGAAGCCATACCAAACATTAAATTTAGGGTTATAAATCTGTACATTGTACACACAAGGCACTACCTGTGCAGAAATATGTGAATTCCTGATCCCCTGATATGGGCATTATGTTTGTTACCTTTCCATAGGCATGAAAGGTTGATTCATAAGAAAACAAATGTGATTATAGTAATCGTTTCTCACATCAATTCTGTTCAGATATATTGCACAAAAAAACTATTAAATGCGAACTATCCAGTGATACCAAAATTACATTATTATATTCAATGGTTATTTTGTAATAATATTTAATGAGGGCAAGAGTTTGTGCTCATCCTTTGTATAATAATTTAGCTTCATAATTAGTGAAGAACTGAAATTATTTAATCGATTTTGCTTATTTTCTTCACGGTGTTATTCTTCTTTGTAAGAAAATATAGTATATCTTTTCTGCGGCCTCATGGCCAATTGGGTAGCGCTCTGGCCTTTGGTACCACAGGCTTCAGTTTCGAATAATGGCAGTGGCATGGATGTTTATTAGTGGTTCGGAATCCACTCTAAAATGTAGGTCTCCTTCTAATTACAATAAAGTGCGCAAAAAATTACAGTAGAGTGACAACTCAAATCAATTTTCTTCTTCAATGGCGCAACAGACCCATGATGGGCTAAGGCCGTCTGCCTACCTGCAGATTTCAAGACAAGAGATGTTATCTTTTTACGGAGTAGTGTTGTCAGCCTTACGCCCAAAGCTGTACGGTCATATTAAACCGGGACCTACGATTTAAAGTGGATTCCGAACCCCTACAAACATCCATGACACCGCCAGGACTCGAATGCGAATCCTGTGGCACCGAGTGCCAGAGCGCTAGTCACTCAGCCATCGGGCCCCAAAAAATTTTTACAGAGCTAAAATAGGAGAAGATTTTTATTTATACTGTTTAATACGTTTTAATTCAAAAGCATAGTAATTTGTTAACAGAATAATCTTATCATTTATATAAATAAGGATTGTATCATATTTACACTTATTGGACTGTGTATAAATAAGGGATGCTGGATCATATTTATACGTATCGTTTTCATTCAATACTTTCTAACATTGCAATCCATTCAAACGCCCACAAGTCTATTCATTTTTATATACACTGACATGTCTGATGGGATATTCTTTCAATTTGATGACAGGTAAAAATATCCTAAAATTGAATTTCGGGAAGCATATTTAAGAGATGGAGAAAAAAATGTTGTTTTCACAAATAGAAAACTGCTACAATTTACTGCTAAAATAAATCTTTGACAACAAAAGGCAATCTTCTGGCTTAAAACTGGCTCTTTGTTAACTCTTTTGCATAAAAAATCAAGTTTTAGAAACAACTCTTTTTCAAATGCATGACTGTTTTATCGATTTATGTCTCAGGTTCAAGAAACTGTAGACAATACAATGTTAAAAATGGTTTATTGTACCTCAGTGATCAAAAATATCAACATTTAATGATGTTTTCCTATAATCTTTTTTTAAAAAATAAATTGTTCTCATTTAGGGATACAAATGTAAGATAAAGATAGTTCTTAAGCGATTAATTTTATAAAAAGGGCTAATTTTAATGTTTAAAATTGAGCTTTTATTTATTTATCATTGTTTAAAATTTCAAAGTACTTGCTTCGAAATTTTTATTAAATATAATGTTGGACAGTACTTAGAACATAGAAGGTGAAATTTTCCAAGTATTTTAACTAATCTCTTTTATAAATAAAATTAGGCTTATTATATTTGGTTATGAAAAATTTTTACATTAGATATAGTTATAAAATTTTTTGCTCTCCTTACCAATTAAATCAATGTTTTTCAACCTTTTTTTTTAATTTCGTGGCATACTGGATCTAATAATTATACAAATTAAGATATCAATTTCGGACAGACATTAAAGTGTTAAAAAAAGTATATTTTTCGTTTATTTTCCTAAGACAAGCAAATGAATTTATTATAATATCATTAAAAGGTAATTAAGGTTATATAAAATCTTGGATGTAATTTTCTTGTTATTATAATTTAACCCTTAACCATCATAATCACCCTCACCGTCATAATTAACCCTTAACCATCAAATCAATCTTATTGACCATGATTAATTTTAATTGCTTAAAAATTATTTAAGTGATGCAATTTCCCGATCAGTTGTGAGAAAAAGATTTTTGTATAGCACCATAGGATTTTCTGAAAAAGGATGTAATATAATCTAGAAAAACAAAATCATCCATGTCCAGAGATTGCATAAGATAATAGATCGTAGAGATTACACAAGATCGTAGATAAATATCAAATTTCCGAAATTAGAATTTGAAAATTGTGTCCAACTATTTCTCTATTTGAAATTTAGACAGAAATGTTAAAACTCGTTCAATAAGACTTAAATAGTGCTGCCAAACAAAACATTATTTGTCCATACACGCTGGTGAACTATTTATTACATTAATTTATCACATGATTAAGTTCACCGATATATCACAAAAAAATTACCACATGTGTGTCCTTATTTCTTCAAGAAAAATTCAATACTCACTAAATCATGTATTTCCGAGTTCAACTTTACTTTTGTTACCCTACAACCACATAAAATTAATCGAATTAGTAAATGGTATTAATTTATAGCATTATTATTGGTAATTATTCCTTGGTTATTGATTGGTAAGCCATTTTTCAAGTCGTGCAATCTTTGCACATGGATATTTTGGTTTTTCTAGATTATATTACATTCTTCTTAAGGAAATCAGATGGTGTTATACAAAAATATTTTTATCGCAGCTATATATTTTTATATTATCTTATGAAATTTTATATTCCTTTTTTAAATACTAATAATTAATTATAATTAATTATTAGTATTTAAAAAATTAATATATAGGGTAATTAATTTATAGGATTTCTAATTTTTATATTTGTTTTGAGGCTTCTTCCGATAATAATTAAATAAAATTTAATAATTTTCGTTGCCCTCTGCTGTAAAATTACTGAAGTTGTCCTCTTTATTAGTGTACGAATATTTTATGTTTGAGCATATAAATATATTCATGTAAATATTTATATAATATATTAATATTTATAAACATTTAATATACATATATAATAATTATATATATATATAATTTAATATATGTATAAATATTTATATATTTTTCATATTTTTTGTTTTTATACTAGGCGTAAATAAGAATTAATTAAATAATAATTCATATTTCTACCACTTTTTGTTATTTCATTCAAATTCTTCTGTTTAAAAATTGTGTTGTTTTGTGATTTATTTAAATAGTGAGCATTGTCTAACACTTTTTTTTTTATTTTCTTGTTATGTATAAGACGCATTAAGTCTGAAATTGTATTTAGAACATTTTTCAGAATACTCTACAAACATAACACTTTTAAATGGCGATATCTTAATTATAATAGTAGGTGGAAAATAAAATTTGAAAAGCTATAAAATCCTTTTTTTGGAACTGATTATGGGCCTTTTAGAGAATTGCTTTTAAAACATAGATAAATTGATATCATAAAAGATCATTTCTTTCTAAAAAAGTTTTAAATGTTATTTAAGTAATTTCTAATTAATTCGAATCATAAAATATAAATCAAGTAGAAAACCTTAAAAGAGAATGGATTTGAAGTTTCCACTAACGATACTTAAAGAATATTTAAATTTGTAATTTCATTATTATTACTATATATATGTACAATCATTAAAATCAAATTTTTTATTTATTTAAATTTATTATTAAATAAATAAAGAATATCTCAGCATCTCAGAAGCTGGTAAAATAAAATAATTTTGATCAAATAAAGAAAAATTTAACTACATAATTGACATCCATTTGAAAGAGTCCCTTTCATCACATAGTACTTCTTGCAATTAAGTCAATTCTCCGTCATTGCATCATTACAGTTCTTTACGCATTTTTATCAAAGCATGGTATCTGTCCCTCTTCATTATAAAGAGCCTGCAGTCTATATCAACCATAATGAACCCTATACAAATATTGCAGAGGCAGGGATGGACGCCATTCTTAATTAAGCAGATCATTAAAACCAATGAATTATCATTGACATTTAAGATAAAAACATGTAACTTTGGTTGGACTATTAGTGTTGCTTTAAGGAATATGACTTTTTTTCCATTGACAATCACCTAATTATGATTGAGAACAAATTCAGAAATAGTTTTCTAATTGAATCCAAATTTAATCACGTCTTTTAAATTAGAACGGGAAAGCTTTTCAACTTATTAGGTATTTGTTTAGTTAGTACATTTTTTTTTTATCAATGGGTCTCCATGTTTCACTTAGAGGCCTGATAGCCAATTGGCTAGTGCTCTGGCCTTTGATACCACAGGCTTCAGGTTTTAATTCAGGCGATGGCATGGATCTTTGTTAATGGTTCGGAATCCACGTTAAACTGTAGGTCCCAGTCTAATTAAACCAAAAGTGTGCACAAAATTACCGTAGAGCGACAAACCAAATCAAACTATGATTCACTTAAGTTAGCCGAGAACAACCTAGACGAACGATGAGGAGAGTACATTACCTACTGGGAGGATTTCTAGTAGTAATTGTACTACATTTGCTTGTAGTAGTCAAGAAAATCTAGAAAACTCCCATGAAGTTGCCTATCTATCGATGCAAGACGTTTTAAGCACGTGTCACAATCACCATCGGTAGTAATATTGACTGCAAAGAATAGTGCTGCAAAGTAGAATAGTCTCAAAGTAATGATTTCAATGAATATCATCAGGGCATTCAAATCTTAATCTTGTTACACGCTGGCGTCCTATGTTAACACAGGGTCACGAATCAGGAAACATGGCCCATTTGTAGCAAAAATTATACACATAAAGATAAAAAAATATAAGAATTATAAATAAATATTCATAATATTCATATTATAAGTGACATGATGGCCAAGTGGCTAGCGCGTTGCCTTTTGGTACCACAGGCTTCACATTCGAATCCTGGCCTGGTGGTATGGGTATTTTGTAGTAGGTTCAAAATACATTTTAAACTATAGGTCCCGGTCTAATTAGTCCTCGTGTGCAAAAAAGGAGAATATAGCGACAAACCAAACTATATGATACTATACTTCAATTATTTACAGAAATGTTTTATCGATAAAAAAATCTATTTTAAGACAAATTCAAATGACTTTTTGAACAATTTTTTGATTAAAATGCTGTAGTATTGGAAGAATAAAAGTAAAATCCACAGAAAAATAGATCAAAGAATTTTTTTATATATACAGTTCACAAATTACATTTTTTTTTTTTTTTTTTCTGATTACTTCCACAGAAGTTTCCTATTGACAAATTCAGGCAGTTGATAAGTTCTGAAGATTATTTTCAAGATTTGGGAAAGTTCAAATGAAAAAATAATCCATTGAATTGGTTGGAACAGCATGTTTCACAGTGAAACCTTTTAAAGCGTAAAATTTCAGCTGCAAATAACGTTGGATTTTTTTGGGGAGTTGTGTAAAGAGAAAGATTATTTGCCCCTCATTTTCAATTTTAGTTTATTTTCCATTCCTAAGGAGAAATTGTAATTGAGTGCAAAATACATTTCAGTTCAAGTGCAATTTCATTCCGATTTCTATCTGGTTTTGATATCGCTGAATTCCTAAGATTGGTTTGATTTCTTCTTAAATTTGGCATTTTGTTTCAGAGATTACTTTCGCCAAAGAATTCACACAAAAAAAAATAATAATACTTACTTTATTACACAATGCTGATAGAAAATTTAGCAAAATACAGATTCTTAAATATAGAAGAAATTTAAAAATAAAAATTCATGTTATGATTATGTATGTTATGATGATTATATTGCCATGATGTTATTATGATTGTATTGTGATAATATACGTTATGATGATTATTGTGATAAAGTAAGTTATGATGATTGTATTGTGATAATGTACGTTATAATGATTATGTTTTAAAGATTATGATATCCTATAACCAAAAAAAGTTAAAAAAAATGTACGTTATAATGATTATGTTTTGATTATGTATCCTTAACCAACAAAAAAAGGAGAATATGAAGAAGAAAAGGAGAACATGATCCAACTGTATTTTTTGAATCAATCTTCTTTGAATACAATTTTTAATCCTGTAATTTAATAATGCACAATACTTGTGCATAGCTATAAAAGCCTGTAACTGATTTATTTCAAATATGTTTCATAAGAAACTTTAAATTGAAGCAGTAAATATATTTTGATTGAAAAACTGAGGGATAGTATTTCAACTGAAAAGTGTGTTAAGAATTTTAAAAATCACTCCAAAATTATATTATTATCCGTCTTTCCAAAATTCCAATAAATATTAGTGATTCATAAATTTATTATTCTTATGTTTATAAAATTAAATTGATTTTTTTAAACGTGGTCGAATTCATTTGGTTGACTACCTATGTCTAAATTCATCTCTATAACATTTGTCGATTATAGGTTGAATCACATGAAAATTAAGCAGCTATTCTTTATATAAATTAATATTATTTCTATGAATTAAACAACAGTTGTTAACAGTCTATTCTGAAATATAATGTTTTGTTGTTGTTTCTTATCCCACTTGGCTGGCCAAGCCCACGAGCCCGTACGTACACATGATTGAAGGGGAAGGAAGCAGCTTCTGTTGTGATGGAGCACCCGTAGGTAGAAGCCTGACTTTTGCTCCGTGACGCTCTTACAGTCATAGGAGACCGGGACCTACGGCTTAAAGTGGATTCCGAACCACTACAAACATCCATGGCACCTCCGGGATTCGAACCCGAAACCTGTGGCACCGAGCGCCAGAGCGCTAGACACTCGGCCATTCAGGTCCCAAATTTGCCAACGGCACGCGGTGTTCCCAGGTGGTCACCCACCCAAGTACTGACCGCGCCCATTGATGCTTGACTTCGGTGATCTAACGAGAACCGGTATATTCAGCATGGTACGGCCGTTGGCTTGAAATATAATAGTTAGGCTAAACAAGAGTAAACCCGAAATGGAAATTTATTAAATAGTTAAAATTTCAAGAAGATAGTAAATTTACAGAGAAAAATATTATATTTCGTAATCTAATAATGTGTAAGCGATTGATTCGGTCGAATTGGGCAATCAAGTTTTGTTTTGAAACATTCTGGTAAAGACATAAAAGATTCCAATCGTTTCAGCGCTATCAAATCAGATGATATTTGTTTAATCAGTAATTCCTTTCAAACATTTTTAATTTCCTTCTGCCCCGTTGGTTTTCTTAAATTAAATGAATTCCTAACTCATTTTATTGGCTGCCTATATATTAATGGATTTTCAAATCATTCGCTTCAATTTATCAGATGAATCGTTTGAAAATTAAGGAGCCATTCATGAAGTAGTAAACGAGTCGGTTTCCGCTTATCATGCGTCATTTACTTTTATTGAAGCAAATTGCTGCTGTTTTTCTGGGACGGACAAATAATTTCGTTTATCTTGGGGTGGTTATTTTTTGTAGATAAGACGAAAAATGAAGCCATGCTATTTTCACATATTGAAATTGTTAATTCATTTGAAAAAAAAAAGAATGTCGAAGTTACGTGAAAATAATTCTGGGCGAAATAATTACATGTTTGACCAGGAAGTTGAAACCATAATGGTATAACTTCTAATCAACCGTGATACAGAACATAATTTTTTTATTTAAAAGGAAACACTAAAAAAATATATAAAATCAACATTAATGCATTTTATAACATAAAAAATATGCATGGTTTTTTACTGATGATTAATTAACTTTTTTTTTTCATTCCAATGCAGCCGGCAAACACTTAGACAGCTTGGTATTGGATGTCTTAAGGCAAGCACTGCACAGACGTTACGCACTTTGCATTACCCAGGGGGCGCGTGTAACTTGAAGATACAGACGCGCAGTAACAATGCCCCCGCAACCCTCTACGATCTTATTAGGACCGGGACTTACGGTTTAAAGTGGATTCCGAACCACTACAAACAGCCATGGCACCGCCGGAACTCGAACCCGAAACCTGTGGTACCGAGCGCCAGAGCGCTAGCCACTCGGCCATTCAGCCTCGGATAAAATGATATAATATTAAGCTGCTTACATGGTGAAAGATAGATGTGGTAACGAAATATTACTCAAACAGTTAAATAAGGTATGCCTATTTTGTATCCAAAGAAAAAAGTCGTTTAAATGAAATAAAATTGTGAGCTAGTAAGCATAATGAATAGAAAATCTTAAAGAAAAGATAAAATATAAAGTTTCACATTGTTTTAAGAGATGGTCATTCGAAATAAATGTTTTTACTATGGGGCTCAGCAGAAAATAAAGGAAATTAACTGTTTTCTACTTTAATACTTTTTGGCTAATTGGAAACTTTTTCTTTTCCTGTGTAGCTTGTGTCAATCGTAATCCACTTAAGTTTTAATTTCTTTATTGTTATTGTATTTCAAATAACCATTGATTTGCCAGTAATTGGGTTCGGAGTTTCAGATCTTTTAATCTATTTGGTCATTATGTCCTTTTGGAATGATGTAGAATGAGCAAGCAATTTCTTCATCGGTTTTTGAACCTTCTTTAACAATTAATTTCTTTTCTTATACATTTCTGTTAGGATTATTTCATCAATATTGAATTTTTCAAGTTGAATATTACGTCATTTAACTTTTCCTTTGTAGCCAACGTATATATATAGAATTTTCAAAATTTGTGTTTCATTTGAATCTAATCACTGGTAAAAATATTTCTTCGAATTCATCTTTAAGATGTAGAGTTAGAATTCTAGGTAAACCTATTACAACAGCTATTCTATAAGCTCCAGTAATGTATAATAGAAATAAACTCTGGAAGGAGAATAACTTTCTTTCCTCCTTAGAAGTTGGGTTGTTAGCCTCCATCACAGTAAAGGAATTAACATTCCGCTACTGTTTTGTACAAATCCCGGTTCCATACGTTGTCAACGATTAATGTTAATTTTTGTATTACTTGCAATGCTTTGATGTTTTGCTCTTTTGTGTGGTATCCATTTCATTTACTCACGTATAATAAATCCAAATCCCATTTATCTTAGCTCAAGTGTATTGGTCCCAATGCCCTTTTTGGGTCTCTATATTATTGGGTAGGCAAAATTTTTTTCCAGTGAAATTTATAGTATTCTTTTATTAGACCATGTTTCAAAATTGACAAATGTTTTCTAAGTTTGTTCTTTTGAACAGTCTCTTTTTCTGGGGAGTAGTGCATCGAAAGGATTTAATCATACTAAATGTTTTAAAATACCTCCTCCCCCGAGTTTGTTCTGTAGAAGAAGAATTTTCATTAGTTGTACGATCATTCGATTTTCTAATTCAATTAATAATGTTTTTGTTATTGCTGTTGGTTGTAAGGAATCCTTTATTCAATTTTTTATTCACTGATGCTTCTGTATATACAATAGAAACGAACTGACCAACGCGCATTTACAATAGCCTCGTCACACTTAACGAGACGATAAACTTGCGCGCATGATCATTATTAATTGTACTGTAACATTAAAAATTTTAAATCAAGAATAATGATGTATTACACAAAAACCTATATCAGCACGCACCATTCAATGTCATCTACAATAGCGAATGATTTTTAAAAGTCAAATGTTGTGAATACTTTTGATTGTTCACTAAAATCTTCTATGATTTAAATGATTCTCAGAACACCCCACATAGACAATCGAATGGCACATCTGGATTCTGCACACAACACTATGGTTTTCAAATTTTTTTCTCTTGCAATGATATGATTTTTAATTATAAATTGCCATTGCCGTATTGATCTATCTTTCCTGACGCATTATATGGACGTTATTGAATTCAGTTCCTGCATCCACTGGTACAAATTATAAGTACTTTCAATTGTTTGTCTTCAAAACTTGCCTGATTTTGAAGACAAACAATTGAAGTCATTTTTTAACAGGAAAATGCGAGACAACAATTCTTCAATATCCACCAGATTTCACTATTTCCATTTCTCCCCTGTCACCAGATTCGTTGTTTAGCAAACATATTTGATGATGGATATCTAATAACTGGTACCCTACAAATCATAAATGTCTTTGGAATTTTTTTTATATAATAATACCTGCATTAATCTTTAAGGTTGTTCCTTTAATTTTTCATGCTAATGTAGAATTTGATATATATTTAAACAAATGATATAATTTGATCCTTCTGTTTTTTTATTATTTGTGAACTTATTTTTAAGAATGAATTGTAAAAACATCTTGATAACTAGTAAATACTCAGAAAATTCACAAAGACAGCAAGTATGTAAGATAATAGTTTAATAATTGAATATTGATAGTCAAAGAGAAACCGTGTATTCTTATACCAGTTTAAGAAAATAAACCATACAAAATTTGTTATTTAAAACTGGAAATATTAAGGTTTATTGAAAAAAATGAGTGGTGTTAAAAACTTTTCAAATAAATTTAAACAAGTTTTTAAAACTTGATCAACAAGTTTGAACTCAAACAATATTATCCTTTCTTGTTTCAAGTATCCCTCGATAAGAAAACTCAAAATTTAATTTTTTTATAATTTTTATTTTTATATAATTTTTATTTTTATATTTCAAATAATACCATAAGTTACATAAGAATAACAAACAAAAGAGAAAAAAAAATCATTCCGAAATGAATGAAAACAAATATATAAGATTTTTGTCCTATAAACAATAAAACGAAGAGCAATTTCAAGAATAATTTATTATTTTGAAATACTGAAGATATTTGAGCTGCTTCAAGTTACTATACCCAACTGCACATAAGTATAAATACAAGATGCCATTTGTAGTTGACGCTCGAATAACATTCCACGCAATATTTATTTTCTTAAACTGAAACTGCTTTCGGAAACTTTTTAGTGGCAGTAAATGTTTATTGTTCCCTCCTTGGGGCCCTTTTTTCTTTTTCTGAAGAAACTCTACCTTGTTCTCCGAAGAAGAACGGGGCAATTTGCGACTTATTGAAAATGACGATTTTCCTGAATGAAATGAGAAAAAAAAAACCCAGAACTTGTGCAAACAAGCGCTTTTGCAAAGGAGTCTGAAAAATCTTTCTCCCTTTTTCGAACTAGAAACGAAATTGAGTAAAGACTAAAAGAATTCAATATCTTATCTTTGAATTCCGGAACTTATACTTCTCTACAATTGAAACGCTTATCTTATTTGTGCTTTATTTAAGACGAACAACGGTCCGTTCCTTATATTTTCTATGTTATTGAAATCCTATTTAAATTAGTTTGATGGATAGAAACACTGTTGAATTTTGATAAATCCATCATATATTTTGCACGAAATGTTTACTTAAGCCTTTCTTGTGATGTCAATTACCTATCTATTTTTTTTTTCTGGAGTTCAAATAAAAAAAACATAATATATAAAATATTTTCATAAATTTTGCAATAAAATTTGATAGAACCGACCGTTTTTTCTTCAATAGAACAAATTTTTATATTGCAGAAAAAACAATACTAAGCAATATTTAACAAATAATTACTTACAACACTTATAATTACCTACAATACTTACAAGATTTAACAAATAATTACTTACAATACTTATAATTACCTACAATACTTACAAGATTTAACAAATAATTATTAACAAACAAAATATGGATTTCTTATTAACACATTTATTTAAAAATTGAGCGTTTGCATAACAAATATCTTACAATTAATGTAAATAACTTCTCGTAAATTATAAAATTATCATTCGTTATTGCCTCCCATTTATTGAAAATTATTTCTTTATTTCTCACTGATACAACTCCCTCGTCATTTATGGCATCACTAATGTGGTTCCGTTTAGTGCTAATTCTATAATGAATTTTATTTAAATCGCTATAAAATAAAACACTATTAAATAAAAGTACAAAACATACTATAATAACAGCAGTTTATGTATATATACATTTTTATCCTATGCCCGTCTCCGACCTCTTGGTCATTAGTCAACGAGCAGCTCAATACAGTAAAGAACGAACGACAAAAACAATCGCTAAAAGCATTGACAATAACACAAAAAGGGATACAATTAAGAACAGTAATGCATATGATGAGCTGCTCTCCAGTCATGGGCACGCTATAGTCGCAAAATGGGCAGATATATGTAGCAGCCAGCCTATTATATATAAATAACTCTTTAAGTAGTCATGGCCGTGATAAGTCTAAAGCAGGCCACGCCGACCGCTCTAGGCAAGGAACTGGGAATTCTTGGAAAAAATAATTGGAAAGGAATTGTCATGAAGCTTCCTTGACTGTTCAAGAATAATAGAGGATTCCCAACGAGATAACTGATGACTACTAAAATGCCACAGAAATAGTCAATCAAAGAGGAGCAAAATTTAATTTAAATCAATGGCATCGATTGATATTTAATTTTGTCTAATGTTCACGAAAGTTCAAGGAAAAAAATTGGGAAGGAATTGTCATAAAACTGCCTTGACAGTTCAAGATTCATGGATGATGTTAGTTTTGATTAATGTCCATGCCAGCTTTAAAGTACATTCATATACCGTTGGTATTTTACATTATCTCGTTTCTTTGAATAAAAACCTCTCATTGATCTCAAATGTAAAATAAATGCTGGTATTACCATAATGATTGTAAATCATCTTCTCTTTTGTCCTGCTTTGTTTGTGAGTACTGTTATCAAAATTTTTACCACTACTTATAAGGGAGTAACTTACATTTCATTTTAAATGCATAGATTTATCCTTTGCTCAGTTTATTCTGTCTTTTTAAGTAACATATTTTACGATTTGTATTCTAACTATATGTTTATATGCTGCTAGAAATATGGGAGCACAAGAATATTGTTCTAAATAAAGACACTGCTGTATTGGTAATTAAAAAATACCGCATTCGAAAGCAATGCTCAATTATCATAGCCTGGTCGTTTTTCTACCTGCTAAGTTCAAAGATTATGTTATGCATTCCATTAGTAAAAAATTTTTTAATTAAATATCAGCCTTTTATAAAAAATGTTTATCTATATTTACATTTGGTAAATTTTTCTTGAAGTGCCTTTATTTTTAGAAGAAATATTGCAATTACCTAATCTATTTTTTTTTTTTTTTTTTCACATAAAACTTTTTTCAAGTGTGCTATGTTACATAAGTTCACTATTGAAATCTTCCCATATTATGTCAAATATAATCAAAAGAAGAAATTATGTTTATTTTACTTTGTAGAATAAAAACGATTGATCTGATTTTTTTAATTAACAAAAATAATACATTATTAAGACAGCTTCAATGTTCATTAATTATCCGAAAATTAAACTGAAATGTCAAAAGGAACATTTTAAGAAAGAAAAAAAAAACAGAAAAAAAAATCACTGATTAAGTTTGCTCAGTTTATAAGTATTAAACTAGTTAACTGTGCAAACATACGTGCAGCGAAATTGGATGTTTTGTGCCCTGTCTTTTTGTTTCGTACCCAAATGCTAACTAATGAAATAGAAGTATTTTCACAGTATCAGGATAATTAGGTCTAATTATATTAATTCCAACAGTATTGAAACCATTGTGTCCTGTGATAAGTAGTAGATAAAAAAATACTCTGAGTCCATGGTGTTATACATTTCCTTAAAATATCTTAACTTTTTTCTCTCCATCAAAAACAGTATGGATGGTAACTATGATGAGTAACTTTTAATGGGTATATAAATTTTCTCAATATGCCTAACTTATTTATTATATGGATAACTTAGGTATTTTTCTAGTGGGTAACTTTTGAGTGAAAATAAACAGTTTTTGCGTCATTTCTTGAATAACGTATTTAACTCACAAAAATCTAGAACATCCTAAAATAAAAAACTATGAATTATTCTGGATTGGTTCAGGGGTTCAAAAGCTACGAATTTTTAAAAAATCTGAGGTATTTTTATTATTATTATTTATCGTAAATGATTCATCTGAGAATGTAAATGGTTGTAACTCCCCTAAATCTTGGCAGCCCTATGGCTAATTGTCTAGCGTTCTGGCTTTTAGTGCTTCAGGTTCGAATCCTGGCGGTGGCATTGATGTTTGTTGATGGTTCAGAATCCCCGTTAAAATGTAGGTCCCGGTCTAATTAGCTTAAAGACTGCATAAAATGACCGTAGAGTGACAAACCAAACCAAAATCCTAAATCTTGTCTAAAAAACTTTTTATTTTGCATTTTGTTTGCCCTATTGTAATTCAGAGTTGCGATAACGTAATCAAAATACGTTTAATAATATCTTCGTTATTTTTTTATTTTTTTTATTTAACTATTTCAAAAAAAAGCTTTAACAGCATGATGGCAATCTATAAAAAGAAATTCCAAACCAATTTCAGAATAAAATCAATTTATTTGCTTAAATCCTTATTTTAAATTGCAATTTAGGGACTGCCACTTTTAGATGTAGCGAATTACGATTTCAAGTGAATTTAACTGCTTCAAATAGAAAAAAACTATTTTATTCGCATTTCACTGTATATTTTCAGACTCTTATTTATTCAATGTTATGTTCATTAATATTTTATACAAATACTTATTTAATAAATACTTAAGTTATACTTATTTACAAATAAAAGTAAAAAATATTTTTTCACCGAATTATCCTCTTTTAGTATAAATTCCAATTTCTTTTAAGATAAAAAACGACGGACACTTTTGCATTGATTTGTTTTGTATATTTTCAGACCTTATCAATGTTAAGTTCATTAATATTTTATACATTTTCAACTTATTTATAAATAAAAGTAAAAAATATTTTTTCACCGAATTATCCTCTTTTAGTACAAATTCCGTTTTCTTTTAAGATAAGGACCCATTTTCAAGGGACCCAAAAAAAGCTTTTTTCTTCTTTCTCGCAACATAAGATTTTTTCAATGTATTTCACTACAGTAAAAAAGCTAAACAATCAATGTGATGCTATAATACTTCTTAATGCAATTACTCGACTGTGGTCTTGAATATATAAGTGTGAAACAAAAAAATCTCTTCTAATTAATGCAAATAAGCTATTTGAGATTACGTTAACTCTTACTTAAAATTCTTTTTGTAAATTTTATTTTTCTTTCTCTTCAGTAATTTCCCGTCTAGCTTCAGAAAAAGGTCACAGAAAGTAATTGTTCAAAATAAACATGGGAACATTATATGACTTAAAGAAACACACGGTTTTAATTGATAAATTTTAACATTGTAGTAAATTCCAATACCCGAACAATAATTTATTTTATTTATAAATAAACTTTATCACTGAGATGATTTGTCCAAAAATTTAATTTAAGGTTAATACACTTTAGCCAATGAATATTTTTGACCGAAATATCAATAAAGACGTAACAAATAAATAAACAAGTAATATAAAAAAAATTTTAAAGTCAATTCCTACTTTTTTTCACTATATTGTAGAAAGTCCTTTATGAATAAAGTTGAAATTTTCCTCTTACATCTGGCGCCATCTATTGGTAGATACATACAACTTAAATCTAAAAAAAAAAATTAATTAAATTTAATTAATGAATTAATATTTGAAAAAACTGTATTAACATCAAGTGTTCATCCACTATAAGTTTCAAAAAAATATTTGAACTTCAGTGGATGAATAAATGTATTTTATTAACGATTGAAAATTTGAACAAGATATATATAGCGAGTGTGTGAACTAATAGTAGGAACTGAAAAAAAAAACAGCAAACAAAAAAACCTGCAAAACAATTTTTACTTCATATTTGCTAAAAAAAATGCTCTTGCCCTCAAGGTCTTTTTTCTGCTAGGACTTAAAAAAAATGTTGATGATGACAGAGAAATCTTCAGTTTTTATTCTGTTTTTTAAAAAAAGAGTTATTTTGGAAATAAACTACTGAAATATCAATTTAACTCCATGTCAATATCTTTAACAATAGATAGATTCTTTAAAATAAAACATTTATCAATTTGGTTTTTTTTTTTTTAAATCGCTAGTTAAAAATACGTTTCTGTGAAATTAAAAAAGCATAATATAAAACATTTCAGTAAGTTTAAAAAATTGATAATAAAAATCATTTCAATAAATTTAAAAAATTTATACTATAAAACATTTCAATAAGTTTCAGAAATTTATAGTATAAAACACTTCAGTAAGTTTAAAAAATTTATAGTATAAAACATTTCAATAAGTTTAAAAAATTTATATTATAAAACATTTCAATGAGTTTAAAAAATTTATGATATAAAATATTTCAGTCAATTGTTTTAGTCACATTATTTTTAACCTTATTTTTAATTTAAAATTTTAAAAGAATTTAAATATATTCAGGAGATTAATGAAGAGGATAGCAAAATCTAAATGAGAAAAGTTTTAAAATTAAATAATACTTTGTTTAAATAGGAAATATTTTATTTAATTATTTTAAAACTAAAAGATCATGTTTAAAAATTGGAACTGTAAGTGTACCAGTAATGTATGAAAAACAGATATAAATAGGCTACAAAACAAGTATGAACTATTAATATTTCATACATCTTCCTAGTTATTCTATACAATGTCAGTCAAAGACAAACGGTAAAGTATAAAATAATCCCTTTGAAGAAGTTTTCAATATCACTGGGTAAAGCACGTGACTTTCGACTGTCGCCTCAGACGAAGAATTCCATACTTGCATTTCAGTCTCGCTTAGAA
Organism: Caerostris darwini; assembly: GCA_021605075.1. Taxonomy (NCBI): domain Eukaryota; kingdom Metazoa; phylum Arthropoda; class Arachnida; order Araneae; family Araneidae; genus Caerostris; species Caerostris darwini. The sequence continues at coordinate 29,258 of BPLQ01002818.1, read as the reverse complement.
ATGGTAAAATACTTTACCTTGAATTTTGTTAGAATCTAGCTCATATTAGACAGTCCGAAAATAGAAGATCAAGGTATGTTTCCGAGAAGGAGTCATAACATGTTGAAATACAACTGTGATTCTTTGATGAACTATCTCAATTCTATAAAAAGCAGTGTTTTCCTAACCGAAACTACTTACCAGAATTTAATGAGCAATATGAAAAAGGCCAAGATGTCTATTTAAAAGGAACCACCCGATTATCGGTTAAATGTGATGTTATTGGCAAACAAATCATGATATTGATATTCATTACCCATCATGATATTGAACTATACATTCCTTTATGTGAGCCATGCCAGAAAAAAAATGTATTTAAAAAGCTATTGTGAAGTCAATGGGTTTTCTGAAGTCGATTCCCTTTGTCAGGTCTATCTCATTGATTTTCAGTCTCAACTTTACAGGAAATATTGATTTATAATAATGAAACAAGATCATCTCATTTCACGCTTCTCAAGACTCTGATTTAAAAGAGAATGGAGCCTACAACTTATAGCCTTTATGGGCAATTAGCTTTGAGTTGGGACACCATCCATTCTACAGTCTAGCAACGGTAAAGAATTTGCGAATAGCATGCTGAACATCTCATAAGTGTATTACTCGACATCGAAATTTATCGATGGCAAGCTTTGCCCCTCCCAGAGCCAGGATGGCGTCGAAAGAGATAATCAAGATAAAAATATGTTGTGTACTTCAATACAGGATGACAAATTTGGCCACTTCAATTTATGAAGCATATGATCTGAGATAGGATCAAAAGGACAACATATAAAGCTCTCTTTGATGCAAAGCTAAAATGGATCTCTCAATGTCTCCTATGCACTAAAATATACTCATGTCCATAAATTAAGGATAATTCAGAATCACACAGAAATTGAACTCTAAAATAAAAATTTCACCTGTAGAATTATCACACACATCTTGAAGAAGAATATGCAAATTACAGGAAACCACCAGATGGCGCGGATAGTACGTCACAATGACGAGAGTGTAAGAGAATGGTGGATATATAAGGATGGTGGTATATAAGGAATGGTGGCAAAGAAGTAAAATTGTTCACAAGCGCTTTAAAAGCCTTTCAGTACAATAACCGCATAGTTATGGCACAAAGGAAGCATTTGGATGATTTTTTACGTGGTAGAATTATCGGACGACTGGAATGTGGACGTACCCAGTTGGAAGTATCCGAGGAACTTGGAATCGCCCAGAGTGTCATCTCCAGGCTTTGGCAACGATTCCAAGATGATGGTAACGTGAGTAGATGTTACAGAACAGGTCGCCCCCGAGTTACAACGACGAATGAGAACCGGTATTTAGCAGTTACTGCTAAAAGAAACAGACGGAGCACAGCATCAGACCTGTCTCGTCAGCTCTCTTCAGCTACCGGTACGACAGTTTCAAGGCAGACCGTGTACAGACGCTTAGGGCACATTGGTCTATATGCTCGTAGGCCTGTCAGATGTGTTCCACTTATCTCAACTCACTGTCGCCTGCGATTAACCTGGAGTAGAGAGTATGCTTTGTGGACACAGCAACAGTGGTCTGGTGTGATGTTTTCCGAGGAGTCCAGGTTTAGTTTGCAGTCTGATTCTCGCCGGACTTTCATATGGAGAGCGTCAGGTTCCCGTTACCACCAAGAGAACACCATTGAACAACACCGTTACGGTGGTGCAGGATGGCTACTTTGGGGAGGAATTATTCTTGGTTCCAGAACTGACCTGCATGTTCAGAGTGTAACGATGGCAGGCCACATATATCGGGATGTCATTCTGAAGCAACATGTACGTTTGTTTCGGGGCGCCATGGGTGTTGAATTTCTGTTTATGGATGACAACGCCCGTCCTCACCGTGCAAACATTGTAGACAAATGCCTTCAATTGGAGGATATCACCCGTATGGATTGGCCAGCATACTCACCGGACTTGAATCCAATAGAGCATGTGTGGGATATGCTTGGCCGACGAATTGCAGCCCGTCAATCCCCTCCCACCTGTCAACCGGAACTTCGGAGTACATTGCTTGATGAGTGGTGTAATATTCCCCAAGATCAGATTGATAATTTGATACTCAGCATGCCTAGGCGTTGTAAGGCCTGTATTGCATCATCCGGGAGACATACTCCATATTAACCATCATACTAACCATGTTATACTGTTTTTTTGTAAATAGGTTCTTTTTTGAAATTTGCTCCAGGGAGTAAAAATCGCAATTTTTATTAATTATGTCAAACATATAGCATCTTTTTTGCTCTTTACCTTTTGTTTAATAAATAGACTTTACAAATAAGTCAAATTTGTTTTGCTTCTGTCTCTTTCTTTGTCTGAACTTCATTATCCTTAATTTATGGACATGAATGTATTTTACAAGATAAGCAGATTGAGGAATACTAGGAGGAAAATAGTAGAAAGTGTTCAATCAATAGAAGAAAAGGAAATTGATCCCCTATGCATGAAAAAGAACCTATTGCACAAAAAAGGAATGAAATTATTGTTGATGATTGAAGAAACCACTATTATAATGTTGAAACATTTACTGAAGAGGCTTAATTTCTGCTGTCTCTGTATGTTTGAAGGAAACCAGAGAATTCAAACCAGAAAACAGTGTGTCTGGATCCTGGACCTGAATCCCTGTATGCACTGAAACCAGAAAATTTTGTGAGTGCAGGGATTCACATGTATGTAGAAAGTGCCATCAGAAAATTTATAAATTATGTGTCCATGTCAGTAAAGATGATCGAAATAAAAAAATGGCTATTTTATGCACTCTTGCTTCAATACTGTGGAAGTTGTAGAAGGTAAAACTTTTGCCTGTAATTTCAGATATTTAAAATCAAAGTGAAAATGAATTTGTACAAGAAAATTTCTTTTGCTTCTTTGGAAACTCCTGAGCGAGTTCCTATTCGTGACATCAACAAAAGGTGATTCGCTCAACCTGTGGGTAGTTGTCATATACGTGACAAAATGCAGATTTTGTAGACTTGAATTTCTGAAGGGATTTTGAAACAACTAGAGCAGAGATCACAAATCACTTAATGCCAAACAATTTACTCAGAGTTACAATCATTCCTAACCACAAAATAATTCACCTATCAGTTGCTAGTGGTCTGTCTTCAGGAAATGGCCATCGATTTGTCAAGTTTATGTGTAAAATTAAGAACTAAAACATGAAGTACTTTTGCATGAAGTTCTTTATTGAATCAAAAATGAACATATTTGTTGAAGAATAATTAATTTTTAAATTTAACCTATTGTATTTCTTGTATAAGAAAATAACAAATAAAACATAATTTAACCTTAACATAACTTTTTTTTCACTTATTATAAAGTTTTTTTTGTTTTATTTATTTTTTTATTTATGAATTTTTGATAAAGGCTTTTTCAAATTTTTCAAATTTTTTTACTTTTAAAGTTCTCTTAAAGAAAAATTTTAATAAAGTTAAATTTTCTTTTTATTCTTTAATCTTGAAATTCTTAAGATTTCTTAAATTTTACTTTTTTTAAGAGAAAGATAATTGAGTGTAATTAAAAACAATTATTTCCCTTTTTCTAACAAGTAGTTTCATATTATATTTTAATTTCTCCTGTTTTCCTCAATTAAAAAGCCATTTACTTTATTTTGGCATTTTTTCATTTTTATATTTTTTTACATTTCTGTTCTTTTTATATATTTATTTTTTAATAAATACCTTATTATCTCTCTTTTGATACTTTACTTAATAACACTTGTTATTCTGTAAAACTAGCTTAGTAAGATGTTTTTCCTCTCAAAATTGAAGTTGTTCAGGATACTATTATTATTAGTTGCAATTAATCAGAAGTTTTAAAATATGATAAACAATTACAAATATTCAATTTATTATTGGAAGAAATAATAAATTATTTTAATGTTAATCAAATATACAACTTTTTTTAAGAATTGTTTTGTCTGATGTGTATAAGAGGAATTTTTTTTAATTACAGATCATTAAGAATTTCCTCCTGCTAGCTCGTCATTTGATAGTAATTGAATGAAAGAGAGTTAAAAATACCTTTTTAATATACTGCTATTTAATTGAATAATTAACTAAATTACTTATTAACAAACTTATAAGCTTACTTAATTAACCTACTATTAAAATAAAATTTAATATAGTTTTATTTTATAAGTAGGAAATACTTCTTACTTCCCTCCTTCTTATTCCCTCTCCAGTTTAAGAATCCTGTGCTAAGTGATAATTTTGAATTTCAAATAATTTAAAATTTCAAAGACATGTTTTGCCATTTTAAATCAGTATTTAATTACTACCCAAAACTATTTTCCAACTTGCAACCTTCACTTCAAATTAAACTCAAACTTCACTGTTGACTTACTGTTGACTCGTGGAAGCAGAAATGATACTCTGAAGTTTAACGCATAACTTCAACAAATGGTCGATTTTAATTCAATGACACGTTGAAAACTGAATTTTGTAGTACAGAAATGTTTCAAAAATTAGTATGTAAATCCAATATTGACACTAACATTGTATCCCGTTCCTCTACTATTAATTTACATAAAATTGATAAGTTGGATTACAGAATCTAAATTTGAAAGAGACCATTCAATTAGAACTATTCAAATAATGAATGAGCAAATTATTAATCTATTGAAGATCTTACAAATTATTTTCGTTGTGTTCTTTCTTTTTTTTCATTTAATTTAGGAAAACAAATATTATTTTGAAAGAATTAAAGGAGCTAATAATTAAATTTAATAAGATATTTTTGAGAAATAATTCAGCTAAAACAAAAAACTAGTTAATTTTAAAATAATTAACAAATTTATTTTCACCGTTGTTAACATAATTGTTGAAAAAATAAACACCAATAAACTTTGGAGATATTTAAATTGTTGTGATGCTTTTAGTTTAATTCATTTTACAAATTAAAAAAATGCTAATTAATTTCCTTTCATTGATGTTTCTAAGGTGTTCAAAAAATGACATATTAATAATTATGAATGAAAATCTATTGATCTTCTCAGGTTAAAAAATAAAGAAAATAAATCTTTTGATTGTATATAAATCGATGAGGTACATTGAATAAGGAAAATATTTGAATTAAAGAAGATATATGTGATAAAAGATAGTTTAAAATGATAAAAAAAGAATTCAAATGTGTTTACCAAATTTTGCTTGAAAGCAATTTTATTCTCAGTTAACGTTTTAGATTTTAGATTTGTTAAAAGCTTTTATATTGCTTATAAGAGTGAAAAGTTTGCTACTAATGAGTTTTTTAGATCTGGAATTATCTTTCTTTGTGTAAAATAGTCAATAAATGAATAAATAGCTTTTAGTTCAATTTAAAGATAGGAATTTCAATTAACTTTTTTAACAATTCTACGATGAATTTGTTCCCCAAAACTAGTAGCTAATAATAATAGTTTTATAATAGAAAATACTATGTTATAAATTTAATCTTCGATTTTTTTATTTGAAGTTTATTAGATAAAACCTGAGAATTTTAAATAGTACTTTTTTGTAGATTATTTTAATTTATATAAAGTATTTCAGCATGTTAATTTATCTGAAACAATCACGAAATTCGTTTCGAATTAATAATTATGAAACACGGATTATTATTAAACTTTTTATATTCACACTCTGTGAGGATTTCTTGGGAAACACTTGAAAAAGTGTTCTTGAGAAATTTAAAGGCGTATGCAAATATTGGCCACTGTTTAAAAAGTTACTCAACTTCAGATATAAGTTAATTTATATCGTTAAATATTACCAAAATATTTAATAAAATTAACTTTTAACTAGAAAACACAAACTAAGAAATATGAAAGCAAATATTTGAGAGAAATATTTTTGAATTAATAATTGTGAAGCATAGATTATTATTAAACTTTTTCTATCCACTTTCTGAGAGGATTTTTTGAGAAAGAGCACTTGAAGAAGTGTTTTTGAGAAATTTAAAGAAGTTATTAAAATATTGTCTATTAAAAAAGTTACTAAACTTCAGATATAAGTGAATTTATTTCGCTAAATATTATCAAAATATATTAAAAAATTAACTTTTAAGTAGAAAACCCAAACTAAGAAATATAAGAGCTGAAATTAGATACATCGGGCACATTTATACAGTAATATAAACTCTTACGATCAATTTATTGATTTTAATTAGTTGTTTTCTTAACTTTGAAATTGTTTGACCATATTTTCTCAAAAAGAACTAAAGTTAATTGATTTGTATCAAAAATTCTTAAAATATTTTGAAATAAGAAATGTTCATCAAACACATAATATGAAACATAAATCAAAAAGTAAAATTATGAAATTTCTCACATCATTCAAATGATACGAATAAAAGATAACATAAAAACGGTTTATTTATATTATTTTTTGAATATCGAATTCAACTCACAAAAATCTGGAACTTCCCAAAATTATTCGAATTATTCTGAATTGGTTAAGTAGTTCAAAAGTTATGAATTTTTTTAAAAAATGTGAGAGTTTTATTGTTATTATTATTATTATTTATCGTAAATGATTCATCTAAGTATATAAACCAAATCTTGTAACTCAAACCAAATCTTGTTAAAAAAACTTTTAATTTTGCATTTTCTTTGCCCTATTGTAACTCAGAATTGCGATAACATAATCAAAATAAGTTTAATAATATCTTCGTTAGTTAGCGTTTTATTTTATTTAACTAGTTTAGTTTATTTAACTATTTCAAAAAAATTTTAACACCATGATGGTAATCTGTATAAAGAAATTACAAACTTATTTCAGAATATAATCAATTTATTTACTTAAATCCTTATTTTAAATTACTGTTTAATCACTGCCACTTTTAGATGTTACGAATTAAGATTTTAAGATTTAATTTAACTGTTTCAAATACTGTAAACTATTTTATTAATTTATTTCTTTAAATATTATCGAAATATTTTAGAAAATTAACTTTTAATTAGAAAACACAAATTAAGAAATATGAGAGCTGAAATTAGACATATCAGGCGCTGTTATTCAACAATTAAATAAACTTGTATGATTAATTGATTGTTCTGAATAATTTGTTTCTTACCTTTGAAATTGTTTGATCATATTTAATTTTCTCAGAAAGAACTACAGTTAATTGATTTGTACCAAAAATTATTAAAATATTTTGGAATAACAAATGTTCGTCAAATACATAACATAAATCAAAAAGTAAAATTATGAAATTCCTCAAATCGTTCAAGTGATTTGCAAGGATGAACTTTTATCATACCATTACCATAACCATTAGAATGCCATTAAGCTATCTTCTTCGACAGTTATTAGTAACTTTTCAGTGTATGCTGGATTTTGGAGAAAACTGCTCAAATATGAAGTTCAACACTAATTTAAGAAAAAACGCATAAACTCTTAGACTTCATTTTTTAACGTTAGTTGCTTTTCATGTTTTTAAACTGAAAATTATGTCATAACTTTTACGAACTTCTTTGGTTTTTTTTAAACACTAAAAGTCGAAAAATAAAACAATATTCCAAAGTACTAATATGATATTGCAAATATATATTGACATGATATAGATAAATATAATTTAGAATATATTCAATTCATTGTAAATTTATACTAAAAAATAGTGACAAATAATGAAATGATAAAGATTTATAGGTTGAAATTTTAACCAAAATATCAACTTTTTCTAAGAAATATGTTAAATATAGTTAAATATGTTATAGTTAATAAATAACTTCTTTTTTTTAAAACACTAAATGTCCAAAAATAAAATATTCCAATTACGAATATGATATTGGAAATATATATTGACTTGATGTAAATAAATATAAATTTACAATATATTCTATGCATTGTAAATTTATATTTAAAAAACAGTGAAATATATTGAAATGATAAAGATTTATAAGTTGAAATTTTAACAAAAATACTAACCTTCGTCTAATAAATATGTTAAAAATAGTCATCATTTCTAAGCAGCTTATTAAAAAATCTTCAATTCCAAAATAAGCTTCTTTTAGGTAATATTCCTAAAAATTTTTTAAAGGTTCATTTCTTTGAAAAGTTAGCTGGGCTTTAACGATAATGCACCAATGATAGTAATTTTATTTTTTTTAATTAAGTTTTATGAACTGTTTGACGTTGTATTCTGAAATTAGATGCATACTTTTGCTTAACACGTTTAAATGACTACCTAACTAATAACTGAACTTGTTTTTTTATCTACATGTAATATATTTATACCTTTTTTCATAAGCCATTTTTTTAAATAATAGTTTTACATTACTTATTTTTCATTTAATTTTTTTTTCTAGACTCACACAAAAATCATTTACCCAATATATATACTTTGATTTTTTTTTTTGTATGAGTTTTTAAAAACAAATGATAAACAAGCAATGAAAAATTTTTTAAATAATGCTTATAGAAAAGTATAAATATATTTCATTATGAAACAAAATTAAATGTTCTGTTATATTGAGTGGATTATTTATAAAGTATATGCATGCATTTAATTTCTAAGACTGAACTCAAATAATTCATAAAACTAAAAAATGTAAAACAATTTATAAACTTCATATTTTCTCTAAGTATTTATAAATGCATTAAAATAGCATAAAATTTAAAAAAATTAAATATTAAAAACTTTTTTTAGACACTATTCCTAAATTCTGTTAAACGTTCATTTCTGGGGAAATTAAGAGGCTTTTAACGATAATGCACCAATGACAGTAATTTTCCCAATTTTTACTTTTTAGTTTTATGAACTCATGGGGCTGTTGTACCAATGAAGAAGAAGAAGATGTTTTATGAATTATTTGTCGTTGTGTTCTGAAATTAGACGCATGCTTTTACATGCTTAAATAAACTACCCAATGTAACTGAACTTGTTTTTTTTTCTATATGTGATATATTTATACATTTTTTATCAGCCTTTTTTTTTTAAGAATTGTTTTACATTATTTATTTTTCGTTTAATTTTTTTATTATCCAATATATACTAATATGCTTATTTTTTTTGTATGAATGTTTCAAATCAAATGAAAAAAATTCTTAAAAATAATATATAAAATAATATTTTGAATATTTAAAAATAATAATAATAAAAATAATATTTTGAACATTTAAAAATAATAATAATAGTAATAATATTTTGAATATTTAAAAATAATAATAATAATAAAATAATATTTTGAATATTTAAAACTAATAATAATAAAAATAATATTTTTAAAATAATATAGAAAAGTATAAATATATTTCATTTAGAAAAAAATAATTAAAAATTCAGGTTCATTAGTTGGATTATTTATAATAGCATATATATGCATTTAATTTCGGAGACTTAAGTCAAATAATTCATAAAACTAAAAAATTTAAAACAACTTAAAAACTTCATGCTTCCTCAGTTTCTATAAGCGATTATAAGTGCATTAAAATAGTATAGAATTTTGTAGAAACCCAGCTTTCATAAAATCCCAGACTTGTAAAATATTTCCAAATGAAAGTAGTTGGACGAAGAACTGCTATTAAAAGCAATACTGCACTGAAGAAACTGCTTACTTATAGCTTGGCTTCAGTGTGCGTGCATCAAAGATAACAGAACTGTGCAGACTACGAATGCTGGCTCCAGCTACCTGAATAAATTACAGTATCGACTGTCTACAGGAATTTTGCAATTTCAACGCTCTGTACACGTAATTTGCCTTCCCAAAATGAGGGGAATTCCGCAGTCAAGCAATTGTCTGGGCACGCATTCCTTTTGAATGGTTAGAAGTATGTCTATTTAATGTTTTTTCTCCTACCTTATCATATTAACGAGATAAAATATTCACTCTAAAGCTGTTTAAGGAAATTAAGTTATAGTTTTTTCCTAATGATCATCTGCATTTCTAGAAAACATCATAGTAAAGTACTTGTATTGAAATATGTATTAATTCTTATTCCTATTTTGATTGAAATCTAAACTTCACGCCTTTTTAAAATATGAGAAACAAATTTAAAAAGGATATTTTAGATCCATCATAGAGTGTCAAGCACAAAATCTCCTTCAAAATAAAGTTTATTGAAATCTAAACTTCATGCCATTTCATAGTTGGTTTTCAAAATATGAGAAAAAATGTAAGTAGGAAATTTTATCTTCATAATAGTGTGTCAAGCACAAAATCTCCATGTCTGTAAAATAAAGTTCATTGAAATTTAAACTCCATGCCATTTCAGAGTTGATTTTTAAAATATGAGAAACAAATTTAAATAGGGTATTTTATCTTCATAATAGTGTGCCAAGCACAAAATCTCCATGTCTGTAAAATAAAGTTCATTGAAATCTAAACTCCATGCCATTTCAGAGTTGATTTTTAAAATATGAGAAACAAATTTAAATAGGAAATTTTATCTTCATAATAGTGTGTCAAGCACAAAATCTCCATGTCTGTAAAATAAAGTTCATTGAAATCTAAACTCCATGCCATTTCAGAGTTGATTTTTAAAATATGAGAAACAAATTTAAATAGGAAATTTTATCTTCATAATAGTGTGTCAAGCACAAAATCTCCATGTCTGTAAAATAAAGTTCATTGAAATCTAAACTCCATGCCATTTCAGAGTTGATTTTTAAAATATGAGAAACAAATTTAAATAGGATATTTTATCTTCATAATAGTGTGCCAAGCACAAAATCTCCATGTCTGTAAAATAAAGTTCATTGAAATCTAAACTCCATGCCATTTCAGAGTTGATTTTTAAAATATGAGAAATAAATTTAAATAGGAAATTTTATCTTCATAATAGCCATTTCAGAGTTGATTTTTGATTTTAAAATATGAGAAATAAATTTAAATAGGAAATTTTATCTTCATAATAGTGTGCCAAGCACAAAATCTCCATGTCTGTAAAATAAAGTTCATTGAAATCTAAACTCCATGCCATTTCAGAGTTGATTTTTAAAATATGAGAAATTTTAAATAGGAAATTTTATCTTCATAATAGTGTGCCAAGCACAAAATCTCCATGTCTGTAAAATAAAGTTCATTGAAATCTAAACTCCATGCCATTTCAGAGTTGATTTTTAAAATATGAGAAATAAATTTAAATAGGAAATTTTATCTTCATAATAGTGTGCCAAAATCACAAAAAAAGTTCTCCATGTCTGTAAAATAAAAACAATTGAAATCTAAACTCCATGCCATTTCAGAGTTGATTTTTTAAAATATGAGAAATAAATTTAAATAGGAAATTTTATCTTCATAATAGTGTGCCAAGCACAAAATCTCCATGTCTGTAAAATAAAGTTCATTGAAATCTAAACTCCATGCCATTTCAGAGTTGATTTTTAAAATATGAGAAACAAATTTAAATAGGAAATTTTATCTTCATAATAGTGTGCCAAGCACAAAATCTCCATGTCTGTAAAATAAAGTTCATTGAAATCTAAACTCCATGCCATTTCAGAGTTGATTTTTAAAATATGAGAAACAAATTTAAATAGGAAATTTTATCTTCATAATAGTGTGCCAAGCACAAAATCTCCATGTCTGTAAAATAAAGTTCATTGAAATCTAAACTCCATGCCATTTCAGAGTTGATTTTTAAAATATGAGAAATAAATTTAAATAGGAATTTTATCTTCATAATAGTGTGCCAAGCACAAAATCTCCATGTCTGTAAAATAAAGTTCATTGAAATCTAAACTCCATGCCATTTCAGAGTTGATTTTTAAAATATGAGAAACAAATTTAAATAGGAAATTTTATCTTCATAATAGTGTGCCAAGCACAAAATCTCCATGTCTGTAAAATAAAGTTCATTGAAATCTAAACTCCATGCCATTTCAGAGTTGATTTTTAAAATATGAGAAACAAATTTAAATAGGAAATTTTATCTCCATAATAGTGTGTCAATCACAAAATCTCCATGTCTTTAAAATAAAGTTGATTGAAATCTAAACTCCATGCCATTTCAGAGTTGATTTTAAAATATGAGAAACAAATTTAAATAGGAAATTTTATCTTCATAATAGTGTGTCAAGCACAAAATCTCCATGTCTGTAAAATAAAGTTCATTGAAATCTAAACTCCATGCCATTTCAGAGTTGATTTTTAAAATATGAGAAACAAATTTAAATAGGATATTTTATCTCCATAATAGTGTGTCAATGTCTGTAAAATAAAGTTCATTGAAATCTAAACTCCAATTTCAGAGTTGATTTTTAAAATATGAGAAACAAATTTAAATAGGATATTTTTATCCATAATAGTCAATTTCCAAAAATAAAGTTGATTGAAATCTAAATTTCCTGCCATTTCATTTTTGATTTTTAAAATATATGAGAAATAAATTTAAACAGGATATTTTATCTCCGTAATAGTGTGTCAAGCACAAAATCTCCAAAATCGTCTTTAAAATAAAGTGATAAAATTCAGATATCATGAATTAAATTTTTAGAAAACTCTTTATTGATTTTTTTCATTTATCATAAATAAGTATAAACTATTATTTCATTATTATTATATACTACATTCTTAATATCGCTTAAGACAATTTATAATAATCTTTTACATGCATTAAAAAAAAAAGATTTTATACCAATAATAAATTATGAAACATTATTGTTTTATACTTTATTATGATTATACATTAATCATAATAAATCATAATCATAATTTAAAAATCATAATTTAATTAACATGATTTTTTTTGTTTCATTTTTTATTTCTTGCATAAATTATTTATTCTTATTTTATATTGTTTAACAAAAAATGCTTATGAAGAAAACTGAGACATATGGAAATGGTATTCCATTAAATCATAAATATTCACGTCTTTTCGTCTTACATTAAATATAGCTCTCAGCAATATATCTCTACAATTTCTGGTATTCAAGCACATTTGAAAAAGTAAACATTTAAAACGATCGCATGCTTGTTTTAACTTGTAGAATCTGAAATTAGAATGCTAGATCTACTCGCACTAGATTCTTTGTTGTAGAGTCTGAACAAAGAATCGAGTGTGAGTAGACACGACACTGATGAATGGGGAGATTCTTTTTTAGCAAATATTCCACATGGGATCTTTTCTATTTTCCCGAAAAAAACTAACGTTTATGTAGCTTTTTTTTTTGTTGTTGAAACTCAACAAAAAAAAAAGTAATTTTACTTTGGTTTTGAATTTCTGCTATCTATTTTCTCTGATGTATAAAAGAAATTCAATCTTTTTCTGTGAAAAAAAAATCATTTATTCGTGCTTGTGTTATCACTTGCTTGTTTAAACTTGTGTAATCTTAAATTAGAATGCTAGATCTACTCGCACTAGATTCTTTGTTGTAGAGTCTGAACAAAGAATCGAGTGTGAGTAGACACGACACTGATGAATGGGGAGATTCTTTTTTAGCAAATATTCCTCATGGGATCTTTTCTATTTTCCCGAAAAAAACTAACGTTTATGTTGCTTTTTTTTTTTTTTTTTTTGAAACTCAACAAAAAAAAAAAAAAAAAAAAAAAAAAAATTTTTATTTTTGGTTTTGAATTTCTGCTACCTAGTTTCTCTGATGTATAAAAGAAATCCAATCTTTTTCTGTGAAAAAAAAATCGTTTAATCTTATGAGTTATTCGTGCTTGTGTTATCACTTGCTTGTTTAAACTTGTGCAATCTTAAATTAGAATGCTTGATCTACTCACACTTGATTCTTTGTTGTAGAGTCTGAACAAAGGATCAAGTGTGAGTAGACACGACATTGAGTATTCTTACATCAAATACGACATTCATAAATAAGGAGATTCTTTTTTAGCAAATACTCTAAATGAGATCTCTTGTATTTTCAGGGGGGGGAATAACGTTTATGTTAAAAAAAAATTTTCTTGAAACTCAACAGAAAAAAAAGTAATTTCATTTTGGTTTTGAATTTCTGCTATCTATTTTCTCTAATGTATAAAAGAAATTAAATCTTATTTAGGAAAAAAAATAATTTAATCTTACGAGTCATTCGTTCTTGTGTTATCTGTTATCACTTGCTTGCTTAAACTTGTAGAATCTTAATTAGAATGCTAGATCTACTCGCACTAGATTCTTTGTTGTAGAGTCTGACTAGTATCCTTACATCAGACGCGACACTGATGAATTGGGAGATTCTTTTTTAGCAAATATTCCACATAGGATCATTTCTATTTTAACGGGGAAAAACTAACGTTTACGTTAGATTTTTTTTTTTTTTTTTTTTTCTTGGTTTAACCAAAAAAAGAGTAATTTCACTTTGGTTTTGAATTTCTGCTATCTATTTTCTTTGATCTAAAAAAAAGAAATTCAATCTTATTCCGTGAAAAAAAATTATTTAATCTTATGAGCTATTCGTAATTCCTTTTTTAAGATACCTTTTTGATTTTCTTTAACTAATGATGCCTTCATTCAAAATATCGGCATTTTTATTTTTATTGTTGTAATTGTAACTCTTTTATGAGCTCTGGTGCTCAGTGCTGCAGGTTTCGGGTTCGAGTCCCGGATGTGCCATGGATGTTTGTAGTGTTTCGGAATCCACTTTAAACCGTAGGTCCCGGACTAATATAACTGTACAGCAATGGGCGTAGGGTTGACAGCCCTACCCCGTAAAAAGAAAAGTCTCATGTTTCGGAATCTGTCAGTAGGCAGACGGCCTTGGCCCACCATGGACTGTAGTGCCAGGGAGTTAGTTAGTTTAGTATTATGTAGTATAAAAAAGTAATTCTACTTTTCAATGGCGCATCAGCCCCATAATGGATCAAGGCCGTCTGCCTAATGTCAGATTTCGGGACTGGAGATGGTTTCTTTTTACAGAGTCAGTGCTACGCTCAACGCTCTACAGTCATATTAGACCGGGACTTACTGTTTAAAGTGGATTCCGAACAACTACAAACATCCATGGCACCGCCGGGACACGAACCCGAAACCTGTGGCTCTAATCACTCAGAAATCAGGCACCTAAATTCAATTACACAATAACCCTTATTTCAGACCCTTAATTATTAAAATTATTAAAGATTTTAGACCAACCAAATACAAATGAATTTTTACATTTTGTTTTTAATTGATTTTGAATCAATTAAAATAATATTTTTTAATACTTTTAAATTTTAACATTTGTATGAAACTTCGAAAGATTTCGATTTTTAGAAAACTTCGAAAGATCATTACATTTTATTACAGATAAAATCTGAATTTTTTCTTAATCCTAACTTTTAAACATATAGAAAAAAAAGTATTGTAAAATATATAAAAGTTATAATGCTTTTAAAACGCTATCTGCACTAAATTAATTAAACTTTATGAGGGTTTTTTTTTTAATTTTTATTTTTTTATTTTTTTGTCAAAATTTATTTCTCACTCTTAAATCTTTCAATTTCTAAAGTATTTTTCGAGACGACTGAATAGAATGTAAGTAAACGGCATTAAAAAATAATACTAATTATAATTTTTTTATTTTATATTTCTCATTAATGCTAGTTAATATTAACAGCATCCTTTTAAAATTGAATTATCACAAAAAAAAAAAAAAAAAATTTTTATAAATCTCAGAATCTTTTATATTTTCATATTAAATCAGGCAGCAAACGGTAAAAAAATATCGAATAAAGATTTAATTTTCCTATACTAATTACCAGCCATACAATATAAGAATGAATGAAAAAAAATAAATTCATCAGAATCAAAGGGACACTTATAATTAGAAATATTACTCCTTATTGAGAAAAAAATTATGTAGTTTTTATTTGTATTGAATATATTTCCTATAAAGGAAAATTGAAATTCGTATCATCTTTAATATTCAAGCAATGATTAAAAATAAATAAATGAATATTATACTAAAATTTCTAATAAAGTAATACTTGGTAAAGGAAGAGTTCTTGAATAAAAGTTAATTAATTATTTTTCTCAATAAATTTAAAATGTTCTGTATTTAATAAAAATTATAACTTTATAATTAAAAACTGAGTTCACAGTAGTTCTACATAAGAAATGCAGAATATAGAAAAAGTTTTGGATCATTTTAATTAATATGTTTTTGCCCGACACGTGGCTCAGTGGCCACGTGTGCCGCTGGTGAACTTTAGGGTTGAGGTTCATTCCGCTGACGGCTTTGTTGTAGACACTGTTTCAAAAAACGAGGTGACTCGATGTCGTTTGGGATGTTCAGCATTATGCCTCGTTAGTTGGACTATTACTTTTACACCACCCCACATCACTGAACCTAGAGCTGAGTTGACCTTATACAGTTTGGGAATGATATGGATGAAATGAATGGACGCAAGATGGAGACGGAAAAATTTTGCATATTTCATTTTTGGAGGTACAGAAGATAAACAATGAAGAAAATTCTTACAAAAATAGAACAGAATATTAAAAATTTTTTAATTTAAAAAAGGATAAAATATGAAATGCTAAAATATATAAATAGGTTCATTAGTTCGACTACCTGGTGGGAGTTTTCTGGGTTTTCACCCCTACGATACGCAAATGCGGGGTTGTTCCCCTTAAAAACCCTCCCGGAAGGCACTGCCTTCCTTCTTCATCGACACGGAGCCAAGTCAAGACTCCTAACTACTCTTTTTAACGAGAACAAGTTCTTTTTCATTTCCTCATTGTGAAATAGTTAACAGCTAATATTAAGTTTAATATCCATTTCCTTATTCATCAGATAATTTTTATTAAATAACAATTTGCTTGTCATTTCGTGTTTACTTCATTTCCCAATTCTATTGCTGGAATTCTTAACTTACTTCAAACTAATAAAGAAATTCTCAGAGGAGCACAAATTTCCTGAAATCTTTGAAGAATAAAACTTGAATTAAATCAGAAAATGGAATTTACAATTCAAATACGGTTCAAGTATTATTTTTTTGAACACGAAGCATCTAGAGAAAGAAGTATCCAGTTATCCGGTAATAGCTTCACTAAGACTCAATCTTCTCTTGGCATCCGTGTTTGAAATTCAATAGGCATGAAACTAGGATTTTCATTCCATAAAAGAGTACTTCTTAAAATTCTGTTCAAGTATATCCAATTTTTCTTATTCTAACACGCCTTAGATTAGCATTTTATAGAAGAATAATTCTTCAAATCTATAACAGATGGTTTGAAATTATAGCATTTTATCGCAAGAATAAAATAATTTTTCATTGGTCTGTACTACTGTGCCCAAAAAGTAAAATCAATTACTTTTTTTCAAAAACTCTTTGTTTATTCTTCCAAATTTATTTCATCGCTTTCAAAGTAATCCTCTACGGACACAATACACTTATTTCCAATCCTCAATGCATGCTAAAAAGTCATCGGCCGGGATGACCTTCAAAGCGCGCGGCGTTTCACGTTGAATCTCTTCAATCGACTCAAAACGGTGTCCCCGGAGTGGTCTTTTGGGTTTAGGGAATAGCCAGAAATCTCACGGTGTGAATGCGGTGGTTGTGGAACGATTAAGTCCCGAAGCCAAGTATTAGCTGGCGCATTCACTGTTTTCGGTACCAATCGAGATTTGACGCGTTTGGCCGATCCTTTTGAAATTTCAACATCATCAGCAAGGTCTTTAATTGTAAATCGACGGTTTGCAAGCACCAAATCTTTAATTTTTTGGACGTGAGCTTCGTCGGTTGAGGTTGATGGTTGATGGTCTTCTTCTTCAACGCGTGCTCTGCCTTCTTTGAACTGTTTATACTACTTATAAATATTTCTTTCCAATACAGTTTGCTTACCGAATGCCGTGTGCAACATTCTATACGTTTCCGCAAAGACAATTTAATGCAAGTTCTTTGCTCAATTAATTTAGACATTTCAAAAATCGCCGTAATCAGTTTTAGCGTCTCACAAAGCCAAGCGTAACTCAAACAGTAATGAATATTTTGACATCATATTTCGCACAGGTGTAAAGGACTGTGCCAGCAACCTAAAGAAGAAAAAAAATTGAAATTTTATAAGCCCCGGGAATTTTAAATGGAAAATTGGTCTTACTTTTTGGACACAGTAGTATGTTAGTATTTTATATGTTGGGCAGTAAAAGAGTACCTATTTAAAATATCCTCTTTATATAGTACGACCACCAAACGTGTAGAAAATAGGTAAGTAAGTTGTCAAATTAAATAGATTCAAAAAAGAGCGGCATTATAGGGCAGGAAAGGACGGTTTTTAATTCATTTAGAGAGGAATTTTAATTTCACTTAAAGTTTATTTTAACAGTAATAAAAAGAAATTTAATTTTTAATAATTAAAATTTTAGATTACACGATATTAAAGAAAACTAGAGAAATTAAAATTTCACACTAACTATTAAACTTATTTCTTCCAACGCAGCTTTGAGTCGCGTATATCTGACTAACACTCTTATAATAATCGATTCGTCCGTTTCCGCTGTTAAACTTACTGTTTATCATACCCCATGATCTATAGTTGGACAATAGCACTTTGTATATAAAAAAAAGTGATTGGAACAAAGGACTTGTAAAATTTTTTTATTGTGCATTTATATTTTAAATAGATTTGGTGAATGATTAATTTAATATATTCAAAATATAATAATAAATAAATTTTCTTCGAGTAAATAAAAAATTATTTTTTATAGGGGATGACCTATTGCGAGAGATCCTTTTTTGTGGAAACTGGTTCAACTAGTACATCAGTTCATCCAGGTAAATATGCTTTTTTAAAGTTTTATCTATGGATATTTTTCTTCGTAGTTTTCAAACCAGTTACCTTTATAATTGGTTTACATCCTATTAGACCATATTTCCTTTCCTTTCATATTTGTTATTCTTAACTTAATTTCGTTTAAGTGAATTTTAATTACTTTTATTATTGCTCATAATATATATGCTATTATTATTTGCATATTAACCAGTTTTAACATTTTTTTACTAAAAGCTGATATTTTTCTTTTTAATTTTATCATTTAAATACAGTCTTATAGACAGAACTATTTAATTATAAAATTAAATAGTTCTTAACAAATCTTAAAAATTAAATTTTTAAATTTTTAAATATTTAAATTAAATTAATTAAATTTTAAAATTAAAAATTATAAAAATAAATAAAATAAAAATTTCAAATTTTATAACACTTTTTACTGCATAGCGATATTTAGTTAAATATTTACCGGTTAGTCATTTACCGAAAATGTCATCAAAGCCAAGAGTAAGAAGCTATCAAAGAGAGAAACCACTTCCACTTCAAACTTCCACTTCCGCTTCAGAACTCACCAGTTAAATCGATAATGCTCAGCTTTTGGCACTTGTAAAACCATGATCGTCCTCAATTCCTTTCCACGTTTCACTTCACATTCTCCAAAAGCCCTAAATGTGTTAAAATGGTCCTTCTTTTTTACTTTTTTCTGATTAAAACTTTTAAGACCATAAGCAAGTCCAAGAAAGCAGAAATTATTATCAGTTAACTTCCGACTTTTGTTGCAGGTCTGAAAATGCTTTACTTTAATTTTTCGTAGCTATGCATGTGTGAAGAAGTTATTAATTTTCGTGCTTGAAGTGTTAACCTTAATAAACTGTATTTAAAACCTTAAACAAGACATTGAAAATGAAAATTTTCTGCTTATTTATATTTAAGGTCTTAAGCTCCCAAATATATTTTTATTTTTATTTTTATTTTCGTAAAATTGCTTTCAACATTTTGACAAAACTTTTTCAAACAACGATCTTCACTTAACAGAACACATTTTTATCTTTCGAAATCCAAAGAATTTCAACCAAACCAAAAATAATGCCTTGTATGTTAATAAAAGAAGCAAATGATTTTAGTACACTTGATCAATTTCTATTTTCGTAAAATTGCTTTCAAATTTTTATTTTCGTAAAATTGCTTTCAAATTTTTATTTTCGTAAAATTGCTTTCAAATTTTTATTTTCGTAAAATTGCTTTCAAATTTTTATTTTCGTAAAATTGCTTTCAATTTTTTTATTTTCGTAAAATTGCTTTCAATTTTTTTATTTTCGTAAAATTGCTTTCAAATTTTTATTTTCGTAAAATTGCTTTCAAATTTTTTTTATTTTCGTAAAATTGCAAATTTTTATTTTCAAAATTGCTTTCAAATTTTTATTTTCGCAAAATTGCTTTCAAATTTTTATTTTCGTAAAATTGCTTTCAAATTTTTATTTTCGTAAAATTGCTTTCAAATTTTTATTTTCGTAAAATTGCTTTCAAATTTTTATTTTCGTAAAATTGCTTTCAAATTTTTATTTTCGTAAAATTGCTTTCAAATTTTTATTTTCGTAAAATTGCTTTCAACATTTTGACAAAACTTTTTCAAACAACGATCTTCACTTAACAGAACACATTTTTATCTTTCGAAATCCAAAGAATTTCAACCAAACCAAAAATAATGCCTTGTATGTTAATAAAAGAAGAAAAATTATTTTAGAATATGTTTGTTGTGGCCACCTTTAGTTCTAGGACAATATACTTTAGCTTTTCCTTTTCTTTCAAAGTGCTGAAATTTCTTTAAAGTGTTCTTCCAGGTCAAATGAATAGGATTAACAATGTTGCATAATTAAGCATAAAATCATACTTAAATTTTCTAATTTTCTGCTCCCATCACATACCCTCCGACTGCATTTGTTCTAATATCTTTATTGTTTTTCTCCGTTCCAATAATTTTTTCACTTTTATAGATGCAACGTTATTATTAATAAATATACATAAACTATTTATTACTAAATGCTCTATTCTAAGAAAACTCATCATTTACTTGTACGGAAAATGTTATATAAAAGGAGACTTAATTAAGATCAAAGATTAATTAAGACTTAATTATATATAAAATGAGACTTAAATTTTCTAATTCTCTGCTCACATCACATATTCTCTAGCTACATTTGTTCTAACATCTTTATTGTTTTTCTTTGACCGAATAACTTTTTCACATTTATGGATGCAGTGTTATTATTAATAAATATACAGGGACTACTTATTACTAAATACTCTGTTCTAAGAATACTTATCATTAAATTTTATTTAAAATATCTTTTCCAGATTGTAATGAAATATACGGAAATTATAAAGCAGGATATGATATATAAATGATCGAAACTGCATTTCTTAAATTCAACATCACCCTGTGAGTATAAAAAAAGGTCACTTGGGCACCAAGAACTACATAGGTACTTACAAGCTGAAAACAATTACACTGTTGTTGACATAACTATGCTTTTTCACCGTTATTGGGCGCCATATAAGCAAAATGGAAGTGTAACATATAAAGGAGCCATTTAACATATAGAATAAGCTCTTTACACCAAAATTTTAAGTAATTTACGTCATTTTTGAAGCAATATTCGTTGACTTTAATTGTATAAAAATATGCAATTTTTATTCATCTAAGATTGGCGATAGTTCTATATTTATTTTGCATTGGAAGTACATTTTGTTCTGAGCCCTGTATATTAATTTAATTCTGTATTAATAATTTAGTGTGTGAAGTTAATTTTAGTAATTTCTATCCCAATGAATAGTTACTTTTGTTGAATATGCTTTAGAAATGCTATTCATTTAATTATGAAAGGTTCGCTATTCATTTGAAGAGACGGAATATTTAAAGATGAATATATATTATCTGAATAAAATAAATAAATAATATAATGAAACCTTTAAATAAAAATAAAATGAATAAATTAAATTTTTAAATACATATCCAATTTAAATTAATCATATCACCGAAGTTATGATCGTTTCTCAATATTCATTTCGCTATTGTATCGTTAAAAATTTTTTTTAAAACACCAAATGGTAATGAAACTTGCTTTGCACTCTCTTGTCTAAATACATGCGAAGATTATACAAATACATTCCTCGCTTAATAATTTCAAATCAATATTTCATTCCAAACAAATATTTGGGAATTATTTGCTATAAAATGTGATACCGTATATCAGAATACTTTTTTAACACTTTAAAACTGCTTGTACTGCATTATCGCATATTTGTATAGGAAAATATTATAGTTGACTTTTCAAAACAAAGTATCATTTGCAAACATCTATTTAAATAATTTTGTTGTTAGTCGGGCTTTTTAAAAATGTACATTGCAATATTTTATATGTGATTATTTTATTTTAAACAGCGTATATTTTTAGCTCTTTGGAAAATCGTGGTACAAAAAAATTACTATGATCATAGACAATAATATATTATAAACAAAAAGTATTTACATAAACTACATATAAAAATGTAAACCAAAACAATTCTTTTAAGGTATTGCCTTGCAGAATTAGATAATGTTTATTTTATGAATAAATTTAGCGTAGAATTTGTAATATTCACTCTAATACATAACGTAAAAGGAACTGGTTCATCGAAAAAAAATGATTGGATTGATTTTGATTTTTCGTCATAGCAATTTTAAAAAATCTTGTTCCAACAAATAAGATATTGGAGATGGATTAAAACTTTCGTAGTTCACTTTGTAAAGAAAACGTAGTCTCATCTAAATAACCATGAGAATTCTCCATAATTTTTTGTATTTAAATACAATCGCAATAAAAGTTTTGTTGTAGGGTTAGATCATCATCTTCGATGTAATTTTTATCGGAGGGAAAATGATTGCGAACTCATGGTTCAACATTAAGATATAAATAACAAATATTCCTAGACATTTAAAAAAAATGGTGGCAAATTATGTATTTCAACTTCATCTTGCTAAACCATTTCCTAACAAATTGGAAAGTTTGTGAGAATGTTTCCAATACACTTAGCTATCTTTAAGGGAATGATTCATCTTATTTACATTAAGTGACAAAATTAGAATAATATAACTGGTTTATTAACTGGTTTATATTTAGTAAATATAACTGGTGTCAGAGAAACAAATGAAAAAAAAAAAAGTTACACCAGGCATTAAACTGGCAAGAAAAGAGCTTGTTTTGTCGCTCTATGGTCATTTTGTGAACACTTTAGGCTAATTAGACTGGGACCTACAATTTAACGTGGATTCCGTACCACTAGCAAACATCCAAACCACCGCCAGGCACCAAAAGGGAGATATAGAACGAACAGTGTAATAACATGAGAAAATCATTACACTTAATTTACTATTTTTTTAAAAATTTATCATAAAATTCAAATATCGATTCAGAAATATGAGGAAGAAGGAAAATACAAAAAAAGTATGACAAAAAAAATCAAACGTTAGTCAGATCAGCAGAAAGAACCATTTCAAATTTAGGAATGCGTATATAAACAAACTTATTCTATTCTAACATTCGTTTTGTCAGTGTTGAATATAAATTAATTGTAGTTTATTTATAAGAGAAAATTATGTTTTCTAGTGAACAAATCTATAAATGCAATTGCAATAAATGTGTGTAACTTTTAAACATCGGGACGTAATATGACAGCTTGAAGATGTACAAGATCTTTTTGAACAGCAAGGATTAATCTCATTAAATGAAATAGAAACAAAATCATTAAAGACATAGAAATTCTGAGCAAAATTTTTTTGATAAATCTGGATTGGCATGGTTTGTCTCTTTATTGTCATTTTGTGCATACTTTGGACTATTTAGACCGGGATATACAATTTCACGTGGATTCCGAATCACTAGCACACATCCATGATTATCTCTGAAAGAATATCTTTTGTTTTTCAATATGTTAACAATTAGCAAGTGGCTTGAACCACTAAATTGCTATTATACAACGTGTTACAGAATTTACATTCTTCTCCATACTTTCCTGTTTTAAATCCTTTGAGTAACCTGCATATATTGCCGAATTTTAATTACCAGAATTAAAATGCAGTGTGTTTTTCCCAATTTCTGATGATTCAAGCTTAATCAGTAATCAGAGAGTTTACTTTCTGCATCTCTAGAAGACTTCAAACCACACAGTCTTGGTAACTTATTTAGCAGGAAATCAATATTTTTAGATTTTTAAGATTTGTGTTCTAATGCAAAGAAACTGTTCTGAAAACGTTTATGATAAATTTGATACAGTATTTTTGGAATGGCTTGATTTGTGGCTCTACTGTCATATTGTGCACACTTTGGGCTAATTAGACCGGGACCTACAATTTAATGTGGATTCCGAACCACCAACAAACATCCATTATTAGCTCTGGAAGAACATCTTTTGTTTTTCTATACGTTAATAATTAACACGTAGAACACATGAATCATTAAATTGTTACTATACGATATGTCACAGAAGTTGCATTCTTCTCCATAGTTTCCTGTTTTAAATCCTTTGAGTAACCATCACATATAACCCAACTTTAATTACCAGAATTAAAATGCTGTGTGTTTTTCTCGATGATGATTCTCCGATTTTCTGGTGATTCAAGCTTAATCAGTAAATGGGAATCACTAGAAGTTTCATTCTTTTCCATACTTGCCTGTTTTAAATCATTTGAGTAACCACCACATATAACCCAACTTTAATTATCAGAATTAAAATTCAGTATGTTTTTCTCAATTTCTGACGATTCAAGCTTAATCAGTAATCAGAGAGCTTACTTTCTGCATCTCTAGAAGACTTCAAACCACACAGTCTTGGTAACTTATTTAGCAGAGAATCAATATTTTTAGATTTTTAAGATTTGTGTCCTAATGCAAAGAAGCTGTGACCTTTTGTTAGGGGAGATTCTCTTTTGTGGTTTTCCTTTTGTGCCTCTTTTACAAATGGTACCCCGTGTTGCTTTTCAATACTTATCTGATAAGTAAGCTCGTGAAACTTTTTTTTGTGGGGGGAATTTCTTCAATTTGATTAGTTACAGTGCTCGATTCGAGGAGAGTGCCTTGATTAGAGACGACCGCTTTCTTAGCTTCCTCTTTTCAGAACCCGCGAGTTGTAGGGAATCTTCTTTTGTTCATTTTACATTTTTGTGTTAGTTTTTATTCACAAGGAAACTTTATTTTTACTGCAACAGTTTTCTCAACTGTTGATGTAGAAATCTTGAAACAATTCTTTTCAATTTATTTAGACATTAAATTAAATGTAGATTGGATTTACAAAAGAAAACGCGTATAGATTTACTTAAATATATTAAAGTAGTTTAGTTTTATTATTTTTTAAATCATTTCTCAAAAACAGATATCTTATGACACTTTGATTGATGCCTAAAAATAGTCTTATCTCCTCAAATATCACAGCAAAACAAGTATATATAATATAAGTTAATACAATATATATTATATTTATTAACTTGTATTATATATTATATCAACTAGCTTAAATTGCATAGTATATATAAACTAGTAGAAAAAAAATCAAAATGCAAATACAATGTTAGCAAGATAACAGATGAATGTGATAAAAAGCACAACTTATATATTTTAGTATTTGAATGAGAACAATTTTATTTTATGTGCTTCTTTTTCTTTATTAACTTTAAAAATTCATCTCAGTCAAGTTTTGAATTAAAATAATATTATATTATAATTCTGAAAAGCACCGATTTTATAATTTTATTGCTTTATTTCCTTTTGTAAATTGTCTTCTTATTTTTTTATTGTTTAGCTTAGTTTTCATTACAATAGATTTATGAATACATTTCATGAAGACATATACATTCATTTTAAAAATTTAGTAAATTTTTTCGTTGTAAGGCAAAAAAACGATCTGGCCAAATATCGCCAAATGCATAATGATTTAACATCAAATGCAGTAAAAAATAAAATAATAACCTAGATTATTTTAATATTTTAGCATTTTACTCGGATATTATACATAAATAATCAGTTTAATTAACTCAAATTACAAGCGCAAGCTGTCTGACTCTCAAACGAATTATTTTCAGTCACACAAAAATATTTGCCGCTTACTGATTTCTAAACTTTTCATTGTTTTATCAACAGTAAAATGCAATATCCAAGTTTTATAACTAAAAAACATTTATTTAAATGAAATTGCATTTTAAAAGTTAATCACTATTTTTTCCAAATTTTGGTGAAATGAAAGTACAAAATAGCATTTCAACATTCCAAATTTTTAAAAATGATTTAAGAAAAAAAAATATTAATTTAAAAATAAAATAACATCTCAAAAATATGGGTAAAAATCCCCATTTCATACAACACTACAATGAATATTTTAGAACGATATCAGTTAGTTAAAATTTAACAAATAAAAGCAGAATCTCTATGCAAAAAAGTAAAACCTAGTAAATCAGTCAAAAATATTTCTTTCTAAAGCTAAATACTTTTTTAAGATTTATATGCGTACTAAAACATATCGGATAAAGGTATATAATAAATGACTTACCTTACCTCAAACTAATGTTAAAATGATCAATAAAGATATCAGCAATTTTTTTTTTTAATTTTGTTGAACATTAGCGGTCCTTGTGTTTATGTGTGAGCAGTAGTCACAGCACTAAAACGTGACGTCACAGAAAAAGCACGCGCAACTGGAAGTAAGTAACGTCTTTGATAGAACAGGATTCATCTTGACAGATGTGGTTTTTCAATTCCTTCTATTAGCTCACACTCTCCCTATATATATCTTGTTCAAATTTTCAATCTTTAATAAAATACTTTTTATTCATCCACTCAAGTTCAAATACATTTTCTTTTAACTTGTAGTGGATGACACTTGATGTTAATACAGTTTTTTTTCAAATATTAATTCATTAATTAAATTTAATTAATTAATTTTAGTTTTAAGTTGCATAGATGGCACCAGATAAACTTAAAAAAAATTGGTGAATGAAAATTGTTTATAAAGGACTTTCTGCAATACAGTGAAAAAAAGTAGGAATTGACTTTAAAATTTTTTTTTATATTACTTGTTTAAAGATTTTGCCCTCCTGAAATCGGGATAGCTGCCGCATAATTGTGTGAGAGAAATCTTCCACCATGTGAGTGACTGTCGATGTGATATTCTTATACAATCGCCATAGTCATTGAATCTCCTCATTTGTTATTATTTTTTTTATTTCTAATGCAGCTGGCAAACACTTAGACAACTTGGTCTTGGATGCCTTAAGGCAAGCGCTGCACAGATGTTACTCACTTTGCATTACCCAGGGGGCGCGTGTAACTTGAAGATAAGCCACGGACGCGGAGTAACAATGCCCCCGCAACGCTCAATGATCCTATTAGGACCGGGACCTACGGTTTAAAGTGAATTCCGAACCACTACAAACATCTATGGCCCCGCCGGGACTCGAACCCGAAACCTGCGGTACCGAGCGCCAGAGCGCTAGCCACTCGGCCATTCAGGCCCCATTTGTGAATGTAGTGAGAGCAATAAATGTCGCTATTGGATTCGAATTTGAGACCTCCTACAGTTTAGCTGAATACACCACCACTGGCCAACGAATGGTCTGTTGGGGTGTGACGATTTGAATCCACGAAAAATTGGGCTCTGAGTTTATGGTGCATAGTCTAAGACTGGCTCCGCACATGTGTATACATATATATATATATGGCGATATTGCTTTCAGATTAATATCATTTTTTCTTAATATCTACTTAATAGTTTGGTGTTTTTAAAACTGGTTTCTGAAAAGCAGAATTTTAATAATAAAATAACTCAGATTATCTCTTTTAGTGTTGGTGATTTTTTTTATCTTGCATTCGATTTAAAGCTTGATAGCCATAAAATGAAATGCATCCAATAGAACACTTTTGGAATACCGATCATATATAGAGGTTATTTATAATTATTTTTTATTTATATTTGAATTATGATTATTTTCAGTACTGAAGACTATTCAAGAATTAAATTTATAATTGATCGTTAAAATTTTGTTACCCATCTCTTTCTAACAATTGCTCCTAATTTTATAGCAAAACATTTGATAAATTGGCTTTTATAGTATTGTAACTTTTATTGTATTGTGACATTTATTTCTTAATTTTAATTACTTCCATAATTTTGATGAAAACAAATACAATCTAAGACGAAAAAAGTAAGTAAATGCGATATTGTATATGTATTGGGAAAAGAACCAATCCAAATTTCAGAGAAACTAAATGTTATGTCTAAATAAACTTAAAGTACATCAACATAAAACGAAGCAATCAAAAAAGTATTGGTTCACCTCTGGCCCTTATGAGAGGTGTTATCTGGTTTGGCAAAGATTCATAGAGTTACTAGCAGTCAGTTACCCTGTATAATTTCTCCAATTATCGAGTTAGATCAGTGAGATTCTGAAATTGTCAGAAGTGTTTACTCATTTCACCTCAAACGTGCTTCATTAAGGACATATTTGTGTGCAAAAGTGGTTTACTTTACATTTCTAAGTTACCTTTATTGTTTTTGTTTATTTTTTAGCCTTTATATTTGTTGCAATATTTATCAGTAAGCATTGAAGTTTGCAATATTAAAATTTAATGAGATTCGACATTGAATAGACATAAAAACACATAGGACATATTGTTAAATGGTAACAAGAGATTAAATCATTCTTTTTACAAAATTCTTATATCATGAAGGATAAAAAGATATCCTTTATATCATGAATGATAAAAGCGTGGGGCACTTCAGTAACGAAATCAAATGATAGAATTGCTTTTTTCAGAAGACATTGTTTATATATTTTCTAAGTTTAATCTTTTTATATACACTATGTGGAAGAAAGTGACGGGACACGACACTATAACGACATATACCCATATTTATTAAAATTAATAGGAGGTAGGGCCTCCTTTGGCTGCGATCACAGCTGCAACCCTTCTGGGCATGCTTTCCACTAAATTAGCCATAGTGGCAAGAGGAATTTCCTTCCAAATGTTTAACAGGAAGTTCCATAGTTCAGGCTTGCTTTTGGGGAGTGGGGTGCAGGCCTCAGCCGACGGTCCAATTCGTCCCAGAGATGTTCTATTGGGTTAAGATCAGGGCTCTGCGCCGGCCACTCCATGCGTTTAACGTTGTTGTTCACATACCAATCAAGAGTCCTCCTTGCAACATGGCATGTTGCGTTGTCGTCTTGATACCAGCAATCATCCATATCGTACGTTGCCCACAAGGTAGGAAGGACATCATTGTCAAGAATATCAGGGCTCTGCCGTTTTTGTTGGTTTTCGTAATCGAAGGCTTATGAGCCACCGAACGTCCAGTGTAACCTAACTTATGGGCCTAACTTATGGGTTGAAACGGCCACACCTGTGGCTTGTCTAAACTCATTAGCGATGCTATCCATGGATGTTTGACGGTTACTTCGAATCTCCCTGCCAAGCACCCGCCGGTCCCCGCTGGTGAGAACTGTAGGTCGTCCACTTCGGGGTTTGTTCTGACAGTGTCCCTCAGTGTTGTAGCGACACACAACACGTGCTACAATTGATTTTGA